>CM021106.1:353183517-353344245 GCA_007115665.2 Sequoiadendron giganteum | reverse complement strand
TAGGTCCTGGTTGTTTTGTTCTATCACTTCTTATCGCTTGTGGTTTAGCTCTTCCTCACTGAATGTGTCTATATACATGGGTCTCTTTTGGGGTGTTTCGAGGTTAGTTGGCCTATAGCCCCATGGACCACCTTCATCATTCCTGGTGTTTGTCAGTGGGATGCTAGCATTGTTCTTGTTCACTTCCATGTTCTTCCTATGTTGTTATCTTGTAGTTGTCATAAACAACTTACAATTTTTTGTGAACATTTTTGTGACTTCTAGCTATAGAAAATAAATTGCATTTGTTTGGATTTTCTATTTTTAAGGAAAATGAAACTTATTTTGTTTTCTATTTCAGTGCATTAGATATACAAGTGGTTGGCCCATGCAAAATCATAAATAGAAATTTTCTAGTCAATTTCAATATGTGCGATATCTCCTCAAGATGCACCCTTTGGAAAACATTAGAGTAGGATGGTTCTTTGAAAGACAAAGTATGGATTTGTGCTTAAGTATTTTTCTCTTGCAAGATATCATGCAGGGTATATATCTATTGCCACATAGGAGGTGGTAACATGGGTCTTCCAGTTGCTAGGTCTACTTTCTCTTCCTC
Source organism: Sequoiadendron giganteum (assembly GCA_007115665.2). Lineage (NCBI taxonomy): Eukaryota > Viridiplantae > Streptophyta > Pinopsida > Cupressales > Cupressaceae > Sequoiadendron > Sequoiadendron giganteum. Next base: position 353,343,650 of record CM021106.1, on the reverse strand, counting down.
TTTATCTAAGATGTTTTCCATATTTCTCCACTTGTTGGGTGTTTTGTGCTTCTCAAATATGAAGTTACTTAAACTACTAATGATATAATTTTGTTCACCTTCAATGTGTGTGAGACTTGGTTGTAGGATTGGTGCTATAAGATTCAATTGTTGTACCAGAGCAATTGGTTGCCAAATGGTCATATGGCAGAAGTGTGGATGTTTTGATATGGTTTGTTATGAAGCTCAAGACCCTAAGGTTTGAGTGTTTTTTGGAAGTGACACTATCTTTGGAACACAAAATGCTAAGGGACCTAGATTGATATCTCACTTCTCCTACTAGAGGATATGTGGGTAAAAGCACAAAGTTCTGTCACACATTATAAATGAGATGACCAACACCGATCCAACTTTTTAACTTGAATCACTAATAAGTGGCATATATGTTTTGAATTTTGAAATGATGTAAACTAGTAAAATATGTATTTATTTAGTATATTTTATGTTTCTATTTTTTTAAAAAAAATTAAAAATTATTTTAAACTAGTTTTTAATAAATTAAAACTATAATTTAGTTGTTGATAAAATGGTGAAAAATGAAGTTGCATGAGATGTCAAACTTTTTATAGTAAATTTTCTTTTTTTTCTTTCAAATTTTTTTGTGTGTATTTCCAACTTGGAATTTTAGTGCATGGATTTTATTTTTTTCAATTTTGATAAATACATATTTTTAAATAAATATTAAAATTTGTATGAATCAAAAAATAGTTGTTTCCATTGGACATCAACTTTCATATTAAATTTTTATTTAAAATAGAAAAAAATTATACCATCTTGAAATAGATTCTTTCATCTAGTGTGTCATATATATTTTTAACTTTTTTTAATAAGTTTTAGTATTTTTCCTTGACATGGTAATCAACCTAGTATTTTGTGTTGATAGCCTAATTTTAGTAAAAATAAAAAATAAATAATAAATAATAATTAAACTATGAAAATAAATATATTTTTGAAAACTACACTTATGGATCTACAAAAGAATATTTTCATATTTTTAAAAAAATGTTATTTACATTAGTAGGAGCTATTTAAACTTCAAGTTTTTCAAATAATGTTATTTTTTTGGTAAATTGGACTCAAACTGGTGCTCCATATATTTTTAGCCAATAATTTTATTTGAAAAAGTTGTGGAAGTGTCTAACTTAGCTAGAATAAATCTTACTAGATCATATGTTTGACCAAAATTGATTTTTAGTTAGAAATACTTAAATTCAGTTGTGCTAATAAGCTGGTTGAAAATGTGACATAGTTTTGTTCTTTTACCCATGTTACATGAAATCTTACTTGAACTATCTGTGAGTTACAAGTAACTGTTAATATCCTAGAAGTGCGAGTGAGGGAATAATCCAGGTTTGTTGGTTTTGATTTTGTTTTCCAAAAGTAGGATGAAATGTGAATAGTGGATGAAGGACTATATGAATTATCTGGGTTTCCAATTGTTTCATTTTAACAAGGATCCTATAAGAATATTTGATTCATTTCTCTGATTGTCAGCCGGATAGAGTAAAAGTGATGGTTTTTAAGAAAAAATGAAATACTGTGAGAAATAGCAGCCAAATTTATCAACTGTAGCCTGAATTATGTCAAGTGTGTTGGTTTCTAAGAAGCAAGTGCAAGATGAAATCCCAAGTGCGGCCTCTGTATGTTTCTAGAAAATGTGGTGTTTACTCAGTCAAAAGAGAGCTTTTATTGGCAAGTTCGAGCAAATTATAGTCAAGTGTGCTAGTGCACGAATTCTGTCAAATGAAACTGATTTTCATTAGTGAAGTTTTGGGGAAAAAGAGCGAAAAAGAGCTTTTTTTGGAAAGTGTGAGGAAATCTTGGTCAAATGCACTAGAATCAGTAGCAAGTGCAGCCTTTGTGTAAATTGGTTTTCTAGTTTCAATGTTTTGGCAATAGTGTTGATGTTTTTCTTGCAATTTTTGGATTTTTTGATCTATTTCCAAATGTGGTAAGTGATACAAAAACTTTGAATGACTCAAAAAATCATGCACTCTATGTGACCTATATTTCTATGGCTTTAAGTTGTGAAATTATGACACCTTAGCCATAGTTTCCAAAGTTTACTTTGAGTTAATGTAGCTTGAAATTAAAGCCTGAATATTCGAAAACCTTTAAGGAGATCCTTAAGGAGTGCAAATATAGGGCTTTTCTTAAAAGCATACTCTAAGTCAAAGGGTTTTTGATTCAACCATCATGTTCAGTGTTTTTTTGGATGTATTATTTTTAGATCAACCACGGTGTTTGATGTCAAAAATTTGTTTTTGAATTTTTTTGGTAAGTTAACATAAACAAACATTGACAAACCTAGAGATAGAAACCATTCTTTTAAGTAGGCTTGCCTCATGCCCCAGAGGGATGATTTTACATGCAACTTATGGAGTGGGCCTGAAGTTTCACATGGCAAGTAACTACTCAGAAGTAAATTCCAATGCACCACTTTCAAAGAATGTTTTTGGATCAAGGGGTAACTTCTAAAACATTTGGTTCATAGTCATGTTTTGTGGTCATGAGTTTCAGGTGTCTATACATGTAGTGTTTTACTCAATTAAGAGACCTCCTAGCCCTTGTGGGTTTTTACACATCACACAGATACTGGGGGAGACTGACGTTGGTATAAAATAGCCTCAACTGGTGGGTGATGAACTTTCCTCACACCCACAATAGTTTATATAGTGGACCAAAATAGTGTTGCTTCAGTCGCCTATGAGTTCTCTAGTGCAGGATGTGTCTCAATAGGTAGGCCCTCTAAAAGGTATGATTTGAAAATGTAAGTGCAAAACTTAAGATTTTTTCGCTCACCCAAGATAGCCAAAAGGTACGAGGGGAGAAGAAAACCACTTAGCTTGCAAAACACTGAATGCACAACATACAATTCATAGCAGTTTGATTCTTTTTAAGCATCTCGAGTGGTGCTATCCTCAAAAATAATGTGTGAAAGCATAACAATGGTTCTTTTCACAAGAATCCAATGTAAGTGTTTTGGACATCAATCAATATTATAGCAAAGGTGCAAAATAAACAAATGATTTTCTTATTTCTAAGCCCAAAGTTTGAGTGTTTCTAAATTGATCTTGGTCTTATTTGGTCAACAAAAATAAATGTGAGCATGCGTCAACAAAAGGAAATCATTTTTGGTAATTTATGTTGTTCTTTTTATGCACCAAATAAAAATTCCTAACTTTAAAAATCTTTGAACTAGTTCAATTTTAGAGCACTTAAAAACAAATTTTTTATTCTTTTTATGCACCAAAAAAAAAGATTCCTAACTTTAGAAAGCATTAAAATTATTCATTTTAGAGCACTTAAAAATAAATTTGTTGTTGTAGGTTCTTTTTAAACACCAAAATGAAAGACTCCTAACATAAAAAGCATTGAAATGGTTCATTTTAGATCACTTTAAAAATAAATGTGTTGTTCTTTTTATGCACCAAAATGAAGGATTCCTAACTTAAAAATATTTGAAAATTTGAAACTCTTTGACTGTTCATCTTCCCTATAACAAATGTGTTAGTTGTTCTCATAAAAATATGTATCATAAATCCTGAAATATTTTCACAAGAGATGTTAGAAACTTTCCAAACACAACACACAATCAAACGTTAGGGTTAGATAATTGATTAAGCATCAAAACCCTACAACCTAGCCCAAATTACAATGTAAGTTAACTTTAAGTCTACCAATGGAAATTTTAACTATACAAAAACTAAAAACTACCTACAAAATTGCAAAGATTATGAAATTCTACCCCATTTTAAAATAAAGCACTGAAAAATACTTCCATTTGACCAAGGTATCGTCATTTGAAGATAGGGTAAAAAAAATCTTGATTGCCAATCAACAATGCCCTGTTATGTCAAAAGCACCCAAACAAAGCAAGTGCTTAAAATCATATGCACAAAAGGATATCAAAAGCACCCAAACAGAGCAAGTTCTTAAAATCAAATGCACAAAATTATGTGAAAAGCACCTAAATAGAGCAACTGCACCAGTTTTAGGGTCAAGTGCTCAGATTTCAGGGTCAAGTGCGTGGTTTTCATGAAATTCAATGTAACAACTTCAAGAAACCTATGCGTGAAGATTTTTAAAAACTGTCTCCAAGACTTGTAAGTTCAAAAATTTCTCAAAAAATTGTTAGTGTAGGGGACCAAGGTCTCATCAGGCATGCCAGAATGTGTGAGGAGGAAAATCATTAAGCGTAAACAAGATAAATGTAATGAAATAGCGATCTAATCTAAATAAAAAACACTAATCTAGATCTATTCCTTCACTCACAAAATAAAATTATAACGCTAAATAATTCAATTTTTTTTATTGAAACAAGACAATAAACGTGAAATCAAAACCATACAATCTTACAATCCTGTGTCAGAGTGTGTTTACAAAGATGTGATTGCTCGTATCATTGTGAAACCTCCATAGTTATGTTGCGAGAATCCTGAAGAACATGCATTTTTCATTTATGATTGAAGATATGTTCAACCTTTGTCAATGGTGATTAGGAATATTGGTAGTACTTCATTGTGCAAATGATGTTGATTCTTCGATCCTTTTTTTGTGACGAAAGAGCTTTGTTATATAGAAAATGTGATTCAAAATGGACGATCAGGAATAAACAATGTTGAATCAAGATCAACAGTCGACTGATGTTTAGAGGATTTAGATGGGCATAATTTGTGCAAAATAGATTACATAATTAGTTTGATTGGGGAATAGATTGATTAGTAAAGGATATAGATTGATTAGTCAAGAATTAGATTGAATATTTTGTGGGATTGAAGAATAGATTTATCTATTGGGAATTTAGACTGATCAGTCAGGAATTAGATTGAGCAATTAGTGATTCGTGATTTGCTCAATCAAGAAAGTGGTTGAGAATGATCAATTAATTGATTTAATTAATTAATTCTTTTTGGAGTTGAATGTGAAAATCAAGTTTGAATTTTTCAAATAAAGTTACATGTTTGATTTGATTTTTTATGATAATTTGAATAGTTTTATTCAAATTATTCAAATTTGGAGGGAAAGTGAGTTAATTAAATTATTATGATTTAATAATTCAATCGACTTAGGGGAATAAAGTGATTTAGTGATGTAATTAAATAACTAGCATTATTTAACTAATGAGGACGAAATAAAGTGAGATTATACCAACATCCCTTAGCTTCACTAGTTCCTCTTGCATTTTTGGAGCTAAGGTTAGATTGATTGGTATTTGCTTCTAACTGAAAGGATTTGCATCAGACTTTAGAGGAATTTCATGTTGAAACAATTCCTCCCTATATTATTTCAAGTCATTATATGACCAAGAAAACACATGTCTATACTTTCTCAGCAAAGCAATCAACATTGCTTTGAACTTGGGCTTCATTTTCTTGCCCTCATAAACCATAAGGCCCTTAGGAATTTTTTTTTCAACTGGATGACCTCATTATGAAAGAATATGTCCTTTCCATCCACTTTTTCAACAAAGGCTCCAAAATAAATCTCTAGATTGTCATATTCATCTATACATTTCAAAATTTCAAGATTTCTTCATCATCATTGAAAAATTACCAATTGTGGATATTGTTAGGGATTGAAGGCCTTGTTTGTACCTCAACCTTAGAGATACCAACAAGAGTTATGTCATTAGGCCTAAGTGCAATTTTTTTTAGAAAATCAACCACTCTATTATGTCCTCTCTCCATCCAACCTATTCCAAATGCATCAAATTTCTCATTGGATCCCAAACAACATTCTGGTATTCCGTTAATATCTTTTTCTTTGATGCATATTTGGATCTAACTTGGGATATTAAAAACTCTGACTAGTTTCTTTACCCAATGTTTTTCAGCTAACCTTAACCCCAACAATAATTCCTTATATTTTTCCACATGTTTAGTAAAAACAAAAGACAAAGTGAAAGGAAATTTAAATGTGTTGCCACTGGGTGAAACTAATAATATTCTTGGACCAGATGCATCCTTAGAGCTTGCACCATAAAAATACATTGTCCAAAGGTCATTATTGCCAAACAATTTAGTAATTTCCTTTTCAATAGGTTCAGGTTTCCTATCACCTTCTCTTGGTAAATCTTCTACCTTGAAATCACTCATGGCAGTACCTACAAAGTCAACTATACCATCCTCGGGAACATTTTCAATCATGTGTGGCACCTTTGATTCTTTAACTAGCTTAACATCCTTGCCATCAATTAGGAAGGTGCAAAAATACATATCAAATTGCATACTACCCCCCATGGAGGCACTCCATTTCCTAAACAATAAAATTCCATAATTTGGTGGAATGTCCACCACTACCACACTCATTCTAAACTCTTTCTCTAGGAGTTCAACTAGTCTATAGGGGAGCTCATTTATTACACCAATCACAGGGACTTCCCTAGAATCTATAGTATAGTATTTTCCCTAGGTAATATAAATTTTCAATCCAATTGCCTCCATGATCTTAGTTGGCATAATATTATTAGATGCTCTTGAGTCAATCAAATAATTCTTCAACAATTTTCCATATACTATCAGAGTTACAAAAAATGGACCTATATTTCTAGGACATGAAGTTATTGATTTTCCTTAATAAATGTGAGGGATTCAAGTGATTTCTCCCTCAAACTCATTTTCTTTCTTTTCTTTCCCACTCACTCTGGGTGGACTAGAAACCACTAAATCATTGCATTCTATAGTAGCACCATTAATAAGCACCTTTTGTTTATGCTCATCAATTCTCATCATTTCAAGAAAATTAAAAGAAACTTTGACTTGAATAAGTAGTTAAAACATATCAATAGGAGTATACTTGGGTAGATCAATTAGAATCATACCTTGTTTAGTGTTTTCCTCCTTCTGTTTCTGACTTCTTGTTTCAACTCAAGTCTTGGTATCTTTATTTTTCAGGATCTAGATTTTGCTTGTGTGCTTTCACCTTCACGGCAGGAGACTTGACTTCTCCAACAACTTTTGGTTTCTTAGCTTTCTTGGCCCATATTTTATCTCCCTTATTCTCCTTGGCTTTAGGCTCATCTAATTTACTATCAAATATTTTTTCTTTTCCTTTAACATTCTACTCTTTGATCAAGAGGCTAGTAACCTTGCCTTGGTCACCACCCACCATTCTATTTGTTAGATGATAGGAACCTCTTTCTTGTTCAACTAAAGATATTGTTAACCTTACAATTTATTCATCTGAAGGTATCCTTAAAGAAACATCATATTCAATTTGTTTCAATGCACATACTTCATTATCATTGTCATTCTCTTCATTAAAAAGAACTTGTTGGTGATATACATTAGCTCTTTTCCTTTGGTCGTCCACATCAAGTCCAGAAGACTCCACATAAGATGAGCATTCATTATTAGAAAAATCAAACATCCTCATGATCATATTTACTTCAACATCATCATCATGGGAAAAATTATAATCTTCTGGTACCTCTTCCTCAACTTCCACCAATTGAGAAACTACACATTGGTGAGGATAATGTGGCAACTGATAGACCATGCACCATGGAGTTTCATTAGTAAAATTTGTAGAATGTTTTACAAAAGGTTAGGTGTAACTTGATCTTGTTTACCTTTCTAATTATTTGGGATTGGCTTTCCATTTTTTTAGTTGGTCTTGTATGGGTAGTCTTGAAGCCTTGAGGTCTTTTCATTCTATTGGAATTGTTGCTAGTTGTTTCCAAGCCCTTTTCATTCTTGGTCATAGTATATTTGATATCCTTTAGAGTATTCATCAAATTTTTCCATCCCTCAACATAAGTAGGATTTGAGTGAGAGGCCTTTTCTTGCTTATCCTGAGGATTCTTCAAGATTTTTATGTTAGCTCTGTTGGAATCAAGGAAAACTGAGAGGGGGGTGGTGAATCAGTGTTCTGCAAAATTTAACTTTATTACTCTGATTTTTGAGCCACTTACAGCATTGAACTGAAATAAATATGCAAACATATAAAGAAATCATCCACAACACCATAACACAAGGGTTTTTACATGGAAACCCTGTTAGGGGAAAAACCACAGTGGAGGTCAATCCACAATCTCAGTACCCAAATATAAGTGTTTTACAAATGGGGAATGCACATGCATTCAGGTGCACTACCTAGACCTCAATACTTAGATGCAAAATAAGACTCATTATCTTACAAAAGATTTGGATTGTCAGACTCAAGGGAAAACTGAGAGGGGGGGGGGGGTGAATCGGTGTTCTACAAATCTAAACTTTATTTATTTGATATATAAACCATTTACAACTTTGAACTGAAGAAAGGATGCAAACATATAAAGAAAACATCCACAACACCATAACACAAGGATTTTTACATGGAAACCCTGTTAGGGTAAAAACCACGGTGGAGGTCAATCCACAATTTGAGTACTCAAATATAAGTTTTACAAAATGGGAATGCACTTGCATTCAAGTACACTACCTATAGCTCACTGCTCAAAATAGGAAGGCTCATTGCCTTACAAAAGTTTAGATTAAAACCATCTGAAAGGTTGAACTAAAGTAATAGCATCTACCCATGCCTGGTTATAGTTCTAGTTAGGCTCATAGATTATGTTCTGGACCTTTTTTCCTGATTTTGCACTTCACTCTACTCTGCTCTGCTATTCACATCACAAATCCATACATAGATAAATTTGCACCACTATCCTTCTGAATTTCACACCATACACTAACATACTTTGTATCTCACATAAATCGATATCCAAAATGATACAACCGATCTCTTATATATATCCACAACCAATGATTTGATCATTCATATGTCGTCTTTAACAAAACATAAAATAATTTTCAACGGTCGGCTAGATCCACAAGCAATTCTTAATGCGTATCCTCCAAAGTTAGATAAGGCATAGTAAGGACCCAAATAAACATGTCTAAACACAAAAAAAATTAAGCAATTACTTCTTAAACATCTGCAATGGCTATATCTACCAAGTCAGTCTTCTCTCTCTGATAAACAAAAAATTAATACACCGGATCCTCTAGATTGTACACCAGTGAATGCGCAAGAACAAAACTCGAGAGTAAGGTATTCTAGATACCCAATGACCTTCCTTGAGATGTGCAACATGAACTAATAGGTAGATAATGCATATTGATTGACAGACTCAGGTTCAATTGGATACCCTGTTCTTCACTCTAACTTTTGGTATGAATAGATATTGAAGTGCGTACCAGATCCATGAATTAGGTTTCCATGAATGGCAACACTAGAATCCATATTCCAACAATCTCCCCCTTTGGAATTGACGGCAACACTTAGTGGAAAATGACTAAGTGTCAAAATAATTATGAGTACGATGCCAAAATTCAAAATTTCAAAACATAGCTCCCCCTAAGATTGATGAGGTATTTTTCACTACTCTCTCTCCCCCTTTGACATCAATGAAAAATATGTATTGAATCTCCTTCTTTCAAATATAACAAAAACCTCAAAATTTCACTGCTCTCTCTCCCCTTTTTCAAAATTAAAAAAAAAAACAACTGCTAGAAGATTATCTTGTGATTTTCTTTCATCTCCAAGAGAAATTTCTTCCAAGCTTCTATTTCAATTCCAATGATTATGATCATGATATTATTCTTAGATTCTTGTTGACAACGTCAATGAGGGATTTTGGAATTGTGATCACATTCTCCAATATTTCTCCTTTCCTTAGTATCTCAATAATTTGTTCCAATAAACATTTAGTTAAGTATTTTACTTTCCAAAATGTTTCCACAAACTTGTTTCTGGTAAATTGAACTCTTCCATGCTTAAAATATAGCTCTTGAATCCTTTTATTAATTATACCATCTTGATCCTGAGACATATCAAAACTTTGTCCAATCCTGTTTAACTCTGTTTCAATTTTCACCAACTTTTCTTTGTATTTTCCAACCGCATGAGGCCAATGGATGCAGTAGAAATAAATTTTATTTGCTGCACTTATGCATTTCCTCAATTCATTCATTTCCTTTTTCAAATTGGTAAGATATATTCTATACTGCTTCTTCAGATGTAAGATTACTGCTTCTTCTTCTTTGTTTTGAGACTCAGAGTCCATGGTTTCCTTGATACATTCAATCATTTCTTCTGGAAAAATATTTTGTAGACTCTCCAACTTGATCTGATTATGCACAACATGAGCACTCAGTACACTCAAAATCATATCCTGATCATATGAGGGTTTCGTAGACCATACCTTAGTAATTTTCTACATTCCACTTTCCTCATGAACAAGTTGTAGTAGCTTTTCTTTTGTTAATTCATATTCCTCTTTCATTGCCTTTGTCATTTCCTTTTCTTGTTCTGGTTGGTCTGATTCCAACTCTTTTCCTTTGATGTCCTTAGTTTATTTATCAGATTCCTCATCTAGAATATCCACAACCACCTGTTATTTTCTTTTTCCTTTAATTTTTGGAGTCTTGCATGCAAGAGGAGTACATACAATAGTACCTTTTTCTATTTTCTTCTTTCTCTCCATCTCACTGGAATAGGAACCAACTTCAAGTGCCCTTACTAGAAGAGAAATTTCTGTCGAGACAAACTTTTCTAGCAAAATCTTAAAGAAATTTCGCAATTCTTGATCATAGGTTGCCAAACTCTTAGATTGTGTGTAGATTTGGTTACATACTGGTTCATTTTATTTCCACACCACATTATTTTTAACCTGTAAGAAATTCAAAAAGTACATTACTAAACATACAACCAAAGTACCAAACCTGAAAGGGTAATCTAACTCCTTTGTTAATTGCACATTCTCCATTAGTTGGTCCTTTAGCAATCCACATAGGTCAAAGTTCTGACCTTCCATTATCATTTTTTGAGAGATGTAAACTGCTCCAATAGAGGTTGCTCCTTCTTTGTTCTTCAAAAAGATTTTATATGTTACTTTGTGTGCAATGTACCTTGTTACTGAATCTCTGATTGATGAAATTATCAAAGCTCTTTGATCTCAAATAAATCAAGTTAGGGTTTCGACTTCTTTGTTCTGAATAGACTTCTTTCTCGGTATATCCCCAATTTTGCATAATCCCATTAATTTTTCAATTAGTTCCTTCAAAATGAGGTAGGGCTTGTCCATAATTAAGTATCATTGTTCAATCTGCTCAAAATAAACTTAATGATTTCTACATTCTCAAAATAGGGAAACTCATTCCAAATTTCCAAATTCTTGTGTTTAGCTTCTTTTAGCCACTTCAATTCGTCACGTGATAACAAATTCCTTATAGATCTAATATTTTCACTGTTATATTCATCTAGATTGATTGTTCCTTTGATTTTTTCTATTTTTCCTTCTGAACTCATGTTACGTTTTTATCAAACACACACCAAATTAAGTGATAGATTTCTGAAGTACCTGATGAATTAGGGTTTTGCAGTAGAAATGCCTTCACACCTTTGAAATTATATTGTAGAGTGCTCTTCTTCTTCTCTTCTTCAATGCAAAGTGGAAAATGAAGGTTTCAACTAGCCTTTTATAGCTCGCACACTTTTAATAAATGTCTTTTCCCTAGATGTTTCAGATACCCTATTTTTTTAAACAACATGAGAAAAATTCTTCTGCACATCTTCAATTTCTCAAATTTCCTTGTGAGTATTTTCCAGAGCATCTGTAGATCATTGATACAACTTTTGACAATCTTTCACATTTTGGTACAACCTTACAAACAAGGGACAAAGGATTTTTCTTAACAAACTCCCCCTAGGGCCAATGGCCTAAAATCAATTTCCAGAGGAATTACCAGAAGCAAGTTCTGGTGCAAAAACATTTCCAGCATCAGACTCATTCCTCCTTACCCATGTATTCTTAATCTGATCTCTTCTTTCATCTGTAGTCACTTTCCCTTTTCCTTTATCATCTTTCTATGAGTTTCTTCCTTTGTATACCAGACCTCTTCTATCCACATTTTTGTTTCTGTAGAACCTTGCAATGTGACCATATCTATTGCAATTGTAGCACACAATATTTCCTTGTCCAGACCGATCATTCCATTGTTTTTTTCCTGATTTGCATTGGTTGGCAATATGCCCAAATCTTCCATGGGTATAAAATTTAACATTCCTTCTACTGACAGAGTTGTTTGACATATTTCTACATTCAGTTGATTTATGACCAACCTTATTGGAACTGAAACACCAACTAGAGAATGATGAATCAATGGATTTCATTTTACTTCTACATTGAGTAGCCATATGACTGAATTTATTGCAAGAAAAATAGTATTCATTAAATTTTTGAGCATTAGGTTGTCTTACCAGATACCTTCCACCTTTGTTCATCTGATTTTCTTTCCTAAAATTATTTTGTCCAGATCAAGAAATTTCACCTTTTTCATATCCAAGCCCTCGCTTGTCATTTCCACTCTTCTGAATTTGAGTCAACTGATCAAGCTTAACAAAACTGATCTTAAACTTCTCCTTGTATTCATTTGTAATAGTAAGTTCATCTCTGAGAATAATTATCTAGTTTTCAAGATCTTCTTCATTGTTTCTAGATTGTTGCAGTTCATTTTCTAATTGAATGAATTCTCCATTTATTCTTTTGCATTCATCGGATCTTTCTTTTAAGGACTGAGCAAGATTCTCCTCATTCTTCTTTCTTTCTTCTATTTCTTAAGTCAGCTTCATCACCATAGATTCCATCTCATGTTTTAGGTTAGCATTGTCTCTAGTAAGCTTTTCACATTGTTCACTTATTTCATTCAAGGTTTGATTCAGGTGAGCATCATCCATGTTTTCTCTTTCTTTCTGTTTAATCTGATCATAGAGATCCTTCCTCTTTTCTCTAGATTTAACAGTCCGATCCTTCAAATACTGAATGAATTTATCAGCATCCCTAAGATTTTCTTTTAATTCCAAGACTTTTGCTTTAGACTGATCAAGGTCATCAAGTGCCACCAGAAGCTGGTGCTGAATACTGTTAGAGTCCATTAAATTCCAAGATCCACCTCAAGTTGTGAAACTTCTTCTAAGGAACACTGCTCTGATACCAATTGTTGGACTCAAGGGAACACTGAGAGGGGGGTGAATCAATGTCTACAAATCTAAACTTTATTACTCTGATATATAAACCATTTACAACTTTGAACTAAAGAAAAGATGCAAACATATACAGAAAAAATCCACAACACCATAACACAAGGATTTTGACATGGAAACCCTATTAGGGGAAAAACCACGATGGAGGTCAATCGACAGTTTGAGTACTCAAATATAAGTGTTACAAAATGGGAATACACTTGCATTCAGGCACATTTCCTAGAGCTCACTACTCAAAATAGGAAGGCCCACTGATTTACAAAAGTTCAGATTAAAAGCATCTGAAAGGTTGAACTGAAGTAATAGCATCTACCCATGCCTGGTTACAGTTCCGGTTAGGCTCGTAGATTATGTTTTGGACCTTCTGTCTGATTTTGTACTTCACTCTACTTTTCTCTGCTCTGCTACTCACATCACAAATCCATACATAGATAAATTTGCACCACTATCCTTCTAAATTTCACACCATACACTAACATACTTTGCATCTCACATTAATCGATATCTAAAATGATAAAACCGATCTCTTATATATATACACAACCAAAGATTTGATCATTCATATGTCAGCTTTAACAAAACATAAAATAATTTTCAACAGCCGGCTAGATCCACAACCAATTCTTAATGCGTATCCTCCAAAGTTAGTTAAGGCATATTAAGGACCCAAATAAACATGTTTGAACACAAAAAAATTTAAGAAATTACTTCTTAAACATCCGCAACAACTATATCTACCAAGTCAGCCTTCTCACTCTGATAAACAAAAAATTAATACACCAGATCCTCTAGATCATACACCCATGAATGCTTAGGCACAAAACTCAAGAGTAAGGTATTCCATATACCTAATGACCTTCCTTGAGATGCACAACGTGAACTGATAGGTAGATAATGCATGTTGATTGACAGACTCAGGTTCAACTAGATACCCTATTCTTCACTCTAACTTCTGGTATGAATAGATATTGAAGTGCGTACTAGATCCATGACTTAGGTTGCCATCAATGAAAACAATAGAAGCCATATGCCAACATGGATTACATAAAAAATATTTGAACTGAGATACAACAAGAACAATGATAGCTAGTTTAGGTTCATCTTGGTTTATAAGTCTCATCTAATTCAATTGTCTTATCAAAGTCTCTCTTTCAATCATGACATTTACGATCTTTTCTTCTCTTTCCGTTTCATTATTTCTTATTATCTCAACCTAGATTTGAACCTCTTCTAAGAGCATTAACATCTCCAAAAACATCTTCAAGATCTAAGAGAGTCATTTCTGAGCCAAAAGTCTCTTCCAGATCTATTAGGTTTTGAGCCTCTTCATTTGATCTAGTTAACAAATTAGGTGGTAAAGGTGAATATCCATTGGATGTGGGAGGGAGAGTGCCACCAGTAGCAATAGCATTGGAAGTAGCAACATTATGGTGATGAATCCTACTTCTACTTCTACTTTGTTTGGGTCTAGACCTATGGATGCTAGTAACAATCTTATTTTCACAATCTTCTTCATCCTCATAGACTAACCCTAACAAATTCTCTCGACTTTCATGACTAAAGAATTTCTTGAAGGAATTTGATTTTTTAGGGACATGATGTGGAGTAGACTTACTTGTATTTGCATAATTTTGGGCCCATGAAGGTAGAATCCATTGATTGGAGTTTTCATCTTTCTATACCCATTGACCCTTCTACTTAGGAGTCTTTTGAAGCTCACCTTCCAATTTTTCTTTCGAATGCTTCTTCATGTGAGCTTTGGTCTTCCTCATCTTTCTTCTGCACTTCTTCAACACCTTAATTTCTTTAAATAATACACACTTTTGTAGAGATTTTAGAGTCACCACCCAAAATTATTGGGAATTGTAAATAGTGAGGACAATTACGTAGATCTTCAAACAATTACAAGATTTCTAGACAGATAACTGCTAAGCCGGCCCTCAACACTGTACGTGGAAGATTTGCATGGAAACACATAGACTTGACAGGATTTATGCAAATGACCTTCAAAATGATAAATGGTGGGAGAATTCAATAGATTAAGAAATATTTGAACAATATTTATAAAAATTTATAGCCCATTATGAAATTATATTACTCTAATTGCAATTATTTGGACAAAGCATAACGACACATGAATATTTTCATAAAATTTTCCCAGTAGAGTTGTCAATCTGTTGGTTATTTATGAAGAACCAAGCTGATCTTCAAGGAAACTTATGGAGCTACCAATTCCAATCCTTAGCAACCTGAACAGATTGGCCAAAGAATGATTGAAAGTAGCAATTCTTTCCTCCTGCACTTTGGGCTCTACAAGACCTAGGAGGGTGATCCCACAATGCACTTTTATACCTCTGCACCTAATGATTGAATACATTGAAAATAACAAATGAATTCTCATGTAATAGCTCAATAAATGGAATATATCAAGAAGTTGGCTACTCCTTTACAATAAAACATTTAGAGCATGATAATGGAAGAAATTAACACAAAATAGTAACAATTAGAGTTCATTTTGAGTGTTTTCTTATAAATTTGATTTGTTGGCTAAATGATCAAGAAGACACATCATGAATACAAAACATATGAGTGCGTTTACCTAGGAAATGGAGTCAATCTCAACAAAAACATAATTTCACAACAAATTACTACATATCAGCTTTAAGCTTTGAGAATACTACATTACACCATTTCAACATTGTATCCTAAACCACAACTTCTTATAAAGATCCTTGTACTCGCATTACATGAACCTATAGCTTCACCTTAGCAATCTAAGAAATTATTTGAATTAAAAAAAAAAGATGAAGGCCATACATCATTGAAAAAAAATTAGACCAATAAAATAAACCTTATCTTTTTATTCATAATTCATGAACTAAGTACAACAGGAGAGAAATGGCTTTGAATTTGCACCATTCGATATTCACTTGCTATTACTATTATCAAAATTAGATATACATATTCATAGACTCAAAACCTAAGAAAAATATCCAAAGTGTTCTTTGTATTCTCACTTACAATATTCTTTGTGATTAATTAGCAACCAACCAACCCATACTTTTGGCCTTGAATTCCTTCTTATAGAAATGAAGGAGCGACAAGCTTTGGGCCAAAAATTATACATGTCCAATTTCTATTGGACAGTTACAACATACATTCCCCTTGTAGTTATATTTGCATTTCAGATGGAGGGAAATGTTACATGGGACAAAAACCATTTACATTCATTGATGAAGATCTGGTCCTACCTTCCCAAAGGAACACTTTAAATTGATCTAGCAATATATCCATGTGCTTGCAAAATTGTGTCCACATACCCCAAGCATGAAAAATAAAGTGAAGAAAGATAAAAGAGACAAAATACCTTCCACATTTGCACCCTTGTCATGAAATTTAAAATTGGGGAGAAAACAATATTTTGACATTACTTTATCAAAGGCCTAATATGTACTAATTCCAGTCCATGTATTGTTTTTCTCCCATCCGTTATTCACCATTGTTGCAGATCAAAGGACCAAAATTGTAGTGATTACCCTATAGCAGTAGCTTAGTCCTCTAGGACATCTAGGTACTTACCCTTCCATGCTTAAAATTATTCCTCTATGGTCCAATTGAAAGTGATGATATTATTTGCCTTTAACCTATAAGGAGCATATTTAGTGACAACATGATTTTTCTCCTTATCAAATTCTTCTAGACCAAATCTTGCTTGAACAAGCATGTCCATATTTTTCTTCAACATGCTCATGTATGTTCCTTCACAAATTTTGGCTTCCTGATTTGAAATTACCTCATTGGCCTAGACTTTCTCCAATCCTATAGAGATTTTATGTCACCACTATCCTTTAGTATATTAGGAAGGAGACCATGATTCATTTCATGAAAATTATTAACCAACTCCCTTGTTTTATCCTCCAAAGGCTCAATTTTTCCATGGAATTCTTGAATTCCACTCACAGTTTTAAGGGTGGGTTGAATCTTGTAAGGCTTATTCACATCATGTTTGGATCCTACATCCATTAGCATCAAATCTTGAAGTCTAGGAATCTATTTTTCCATGAGTGGAATGGCTACCTCCTTGTCTATGTAAAAATCATTTAGTGCATCAACCATGGAGGAATAATTAGCATGAATGCTAATTAATCTTTTATCAATACCTTTATTCAAATTCTCTAGCACTGCAGTCAAAAATTTCAAGTTGCTAGCAAGGATCATCCTATCCTGTTGACTACATTTTTCTTCATATTCCTTCATCTTTTCAAGAAATTTCTCTTTACTGATTTCTTCTTGTGGTGCCTCCACTAACATGGGAATATTTACCATATTGTAAGGCACAATTTCCCATGAATAAATTGTGGGAGGTGTGGAAGCAATAGGTGTTTGTGCTTGTGATGTAGAAGGAGAAGAAATATCTATTTGCATTGGCTCACCAAGTTGCAAATTCTTCACATTTTCCTTTAACAATGCCATTTCAATCTGTAACTACATTATTTGATGTTGTCCCTTGCCATATTGAATCAATAAATCATTATATAATTTCCTAAACTTTTATTTTTCTATTTTTATTAATTCAATTGTTTCTTTTGTGAACCGTGCAATATTCACTGACATGGTAGCATCCTTAATAGTTGAGGTATCAGATACTCATTTAATGATTAAGCCTCCTCTATATTTTGTAGATGGTTCTACAAATTTTGGATTCTTGGTATTGGGAGCTAGGGACCATATAGCTAATGTATCCCATTGCTCACTAAATGTAGATCCTTGCAGTGCAATTGTAGCTTCCTCTTTTGAATTATATAGAGGCCTATCATACCTCTTCACCATGTCAAAGGCTATTGTAGATGATAAATCCCATTCTAGCAATAAAGAATGCCACTTTTTCTTACTTCTCTGCCTTCTTGTGCAGTTATCTCTTAGAAAATTTCTTTCATTTCCTTTATTACTTGGGCTTGAATGACTGCATCAAACAACTCTTGATGCAATCTCCTTTTATTTGCAATGCTATTAAATCCTTCTTAGCCCTCCAATTGAGCTCCATGAAAGCTTTGGATTTGAGAAAATAGTCATCATCCATGAATTTTGTATAGGCCTCTTCTCTAAGATCATCTTGATTATTTATGCTTGTGAGGTCAACCTAAGACCAAGTTGTTGTGGCTATCTCCCTGGGTGGAGAATTAATTCCTTGTTTCATCTCTTCTTCTGTCACCAATAATCATCATTATAATCTTCCTCATAGTCAACTAGGCCAATTGATTCAACCTTTTTTTTCTTTTGGGGTGGTTTCCTAGGTGGTGATGCTTGTCCAGGTGGTGAATCAATTTCATTGATTGTAGGACCCATTGTCCTAGGAGGATATTTTGGTGGTGTTCGATGCACAGGCGAGGGGATTATTTTTTTCTCTTGTAGGGAAGAGGTTGGCAATGTTTCCTTCTTCTCCTTCATCATGTCCTTCCTCCTCTTAAAAAAAATTACCTTCTTTTTGGGCTAGGGGGCTATTATTTCTTCCATAACAAGGGTATCCCCTCATGTTCCTCTACCACAAAAGCCTTCCCCTTTTCTTATATTAATCTCCCCCCCTTCAAATTCCCAAAAACTATGTCAAATTTTTGAAATACATAATTCTTTGCATTTCATTAGGAATCTCCTGAAGAGCGCTGAATTGTGGGTCCTTTTCTCTTATTT
Organism: Sequoiadendron giganteum; assembly: GCA_007115665.2. NCBI lineage: Eukaryota > Viridiplantae > Streptophyta > Pinopsida > Cupressales > Cupressaceae > Sequoiadendron > Sequoiadendron giganteum. The sequence continues at coordinate 353,324,894 of CM021106.1, read as the reverse complement.
CCTTCTCCAACTTATAAAAGGAAATCCACTTCATATTTATATCATATTTTAGTGGAAGATCAAAAATATTTCTTATCACATCTTTTGGGAAATAGAAGTTGTGGATGAACTTTGAAGTTCTAATCCTTACTTTCAGCCATGCCATAAATCCCTCAAGATCATGATTTATTTCTCTCACCCTTCTCATTTGGGACGGATGAAGTACATCAAAAAAATTATCCCATCCTCCTTTAATCATTAAAATGTCAGAGAAACATGTGTATGTAGGGAAAACGTTCCCTTGCCCTAGTCCTTCAAATGGTTGTTCTCCATATTTCCCAGTTGTCACATAACTTATATGAAACCGACTCTTTCTAGCACATCCTTTAGCAATATGTGGGGTGAGACAACTATGCCATAAACTCTAAAAAATTTATAGTTAGGATAAGGGATAATTTCTCCCCAATTATGATCATGTTTAGATCTAGCCTCCTATCCTTAGGCCTTAAAAAATCATGTAGAGCAATAGGAATTCTTTTTATGTTAAAATTTAAACTCTCCTTAGTTTGGAGGAAAAAACATTTTCAAATACCACATAATCAAATTTTTTATCATTCTTGTCAAGAATTCTAGTCCAGTATTGGAAAGGAAGATCCAGATTACCCTCCCTTTTCTCCAAGGTCATATCTTTACCAAAATATGGTGCTCCTTTGAAAAGAAATATGTGCATGACAAGAATTTTAGTCCAACATTGGAAAGGAAGATCCAAATTACCCCCCCTTTTCTCCAAGGTCATACCTTTACCAAAATATTGTGCTCCTTTGAAAAGAAACATGTGCATGAAAAGAGATTACCAGTAGAACCCAACCTAATACTCTTTATTTTTTAGTTTGACTAGGCCCTCATTAATATTTTCTACCAAGTATCCTTCGTAATCATAGAGTGTGCATCATGTAGGATGTTGAATGTGTGCTTCCATATACATCCAAGCCATGGTAATTGCCTATAGAGGGGTCATAACCAAGAATCTAACAAAAATAATATAATGTTCTTTGGAAGTAAGACATAAAATAATTAATGGGAAAGCATTCCTTATCTGATGGGCCCAAGATAATATTTTGACCATCAACAAATTCCAAATAGTGCTATAACATTGAAATATTACAGGTATGTCTCACCCTCTCATATTTAGCCCTAAGCACCTTAAATTGGAACAAAATCCTCACTCCACTTAGGTAGCTTGAAGACTTCAGAAATTTATTCTCTAGTGACCATTACCATCGAAATTTCTTACAGTCCTTATGACTGGATCATAATTTTCAGCCACTGCCTTCAATAAGTCCACATCCATATAGACATTTGGGACTATCAATTTCCCCATATCCAAATTCCAAGGGTTTCCCACAAGATTTCAATAGTTTCAATTTCCAAACTAGTAGCTAAACTGTGCCCACCCAATATATGGGAGAATAGCATCCTTAATAGTGTATTTCTTGTCTATAAGCCCTTCCATAACTTTCTTGCCTCAAAACAATAATTGACACTTAGGTTTCTCAGAAGTTGAGGGTTTTAACTAGTAAGTAAAATCTTGAACAATAGGTCTAACTAGGGGATTTGAACCAGAGGGTTGCTCTTTTGATGCCTATGCTTTAGCTTTAGGTGCCATGATATTTAGGTTTTGCGTACACTAGGGTTTTTTATTAAACAAAATATAAGTGTATGACTAGGAGATGGGTTTGACACACCAGAAAATAAAACTTAATAGCAACAACGTTTGAATTGAATGTTAAACCTTAAAATAAATTCAGCAAGACTTGAAATCCTACTGATAAAAGGAAAAAGCAAGTGAAATTTAAAAGTTTTAAGCAATTGAGGAGCAAAGTGTCAATTTCACTTACTGGTTTGTAGTCGCTTTGAAAAATCCCTAATTTTGGTTGTTGAACAAGCCCGAAAATTGCAGCAAGAACTCCTTGGATGCATTGAATGTATTATCAATCTACAATTATGCTTTAAAGAAAGTTTTTATGGCTTTAAAGCTTGTCAATTAGGTATCTCTACATCATTTCCACCATTATGGTTCACTCATGCGAACCATAATAGATCACTTTCCCTCAATACCAACTTTGAGTTTTGATCGTTGATCATACAGTGAGATGGCTAGATAAACAGTCTAGATTCAGTCAAAGAAGTTTTAAAAATATGACCATGAACAACTATTTCCATCACCCAACCGAGACATGCGATGTGGAAAATCCTCCATATCACCTACAAGCTCCACCATCTTCACTAGCATAGAGAAAATCCATGTGTTGGCTTCCCCTCTTTCCCATTAGGTTTAACTTGTGTGCAACTTTTAGTAGTGGGGAGGTGGGGAAGGGCTCAAATTAGATCTAAAGCGTTCAACCTACAAGAACTTTAAATTTTCAAAGCCTTCACCTATGTACATAACCCTTAGATCTTATGGACAACCCAGATTAAAATATGTTATCAACCTCTTACCACATGCTTAAAAAGGTTCTTTTAATAGCATGATTTTTAACACCTGAATCCATATGCCGAAATATTTTGATAATATTTCCAATTTTATTATAGTCCTACTAATGGTGCAGATTGTTCCACATGGAGCCTCCCTGCTTCCCCATTAAGGGATGGGAGATGGAAGTGGGTCCCCCATAGGTTGGCGGGGGATGGTCAAGATTAAAACATGTCTTCTAATATCAACCATTGATTTTATTAAAGCTTTCTAACCACTTCCTTTGAGAATAATGGGTCTCACCACAATATGGAACACCTGGCACTCACTTGACATCCCGCCTAAATAATTTAATGGAAAATAAAATCGAATGGGGGCACGAGGAGTGATCAAGATGCATTCACCTGGATCCAACAACCTACACAAGAAGGTTATATCTGCATGTGCATCATTTTTAGTACTTAAACGAAGGCTCAAATAGGTAGACGAGAGTCAAGGACATAAAAATCAAGTCCAAAAATTAGATGGAGGATAAAAATTAAAAATAGTTGAAACTTAGGAGTGTGACAAACATTAAAGGACATGTGATCCACACACATGAAGCATTATTTAAAATATTTTTATGATTGACAACCGGGATCCTTAGGCTCGAGGGGCTAGTAACAGGATGAGTTCAATGACATGAGTCATGACTAATGTGACCAGGAATGGATTATGGAAGGTCAACTCAAAATTAGAATGCCTACAAAGAGGATTCATACTCAAGATTTTTTGAGGGTTTAGGGAGAACACATAAACCTTACAACATGACAACAACTGAAACCCTAAGACCAAAGACAAGTCCAAACTAGGAAAATAGCCTAATTTTGCAAAATTTATCAATGGAACACAAATATTTTTAGGGATTCCACCACTAGCTTCATCCAATCTAGTTTTCTTCAAGATCCTATCATTCCTTCCATGCCATATCCTCCTAAAAAATGACTTGCATCTTGTTTTTAAAATAAAAAGTATCCCTTTAGAAAATGGATCTATAAAAAAATTAATTATCAAGGTAAAGGGCTAGGCCTACATGAGCAAGGAATATTAGAAACCAGCCAAATCCAAAAAAATCCTGATTATCATAGCCTTGGCTATAAGTATCTATACTTTGGTACTCCTTCCATCCACCCCAAATCCAAAATCTTACACTCTAAATCTAAACATTCATATTCACCATCCTCCAAATCTAGTTTAGGTCCTTATATTCCAAAACCAACACTAGTAAAATTTGGCAAATAAATGACTACATCACTAAAACTTTTAGTCATGAAAACTAAAAATGTTTAAATTCTAGTCATTTTTTGTAACGCAACTGTAAATGACTGAATAAATGACTAATTTGATCATCGTAAGTGACTAATTTGATCATTGGGTGGAAAATAAAGTGGAAAGTAAAAAAAAAAAGTGAAAGACTAAGTTTTTTTTTGGGTGCCAAACAATGAAAAAGAGAATTTTCACTAAGTTTTTCTGGGCGCCAAGCAATTGAAAAGAGGATATTCATTCCTTATGTCTATTGAGCCACATAACAAGAGGAAGGTTGGGATGTTTTTAGTTTCCTGGTTGGAAGAAGTCCAAATATTTTTCAAGGGCATGGCATAGAACTAGTAGTTGGTTGCACCAGCATCTATCCACATTGTTGAGAAGATCTGGGTTAAAGGCTTGTTGAGTTTGATTTGAAGAAACATTTATTTGTTGTCTTTGAATTCATCCACACTATAGAGATTCGCAAGGGTTTGAAGACATGTTGCATGCAGGAGGAGATTGTCCAGGGTTTTTAGGATAGATCATGCCCACGTTGAGTAATATTTGAGGTTTTCCTTGAAGCCTTCACCCTCACATCTTTCTAGGTAAACTCTATGTTGTTAGGGTTTTTAGTTTTGTTTGAAGTTTAGAGGAAGATCTTTCTCATCTCTTCATGAAGCTTTTATCCTTGTCATAAGCCCAAACTAGGAGGTCAAAGCTTTATTAGGAAAATAACCACCTTTATAGGTGATACTTTCATATCACAATGTAGATATTTTGAGAAGATCACATGCCATGATATGTTTAAGACATTACAATAGTCTCATTATTTAAGTGTCAATGGGTTTTACTGGTTATGAGGAGTTTTTCTAGTTATGAATGGCAATATGTACATATATGTCATGAAAATAATGATGAATAAATGGAAATATGCATGTTATACTATCTTGATATCAACAATGTTCACCACCATTAAAATTCAGCCATGACCTATGGGTGAGAACTGCTTCTTTGGTCAATAGCTTTTTGTCCTTGGCCATTTACAAACTAGTAGGGTTTTTTCCCTCTAGTTACTAAAAATCTGCAAGGTTTTTTCTTCAAATTTATTTGTTTGAAAACAAATGCTCAAGACAAATCTCATTACGGTTTGATGTGGGTGTTCAAAAGTAACCTACCATTGCATGTTTTTTGTATCTAAATTATCATGACTATAGCTTTTCTTTCTTTTTATCCATCCTTTTCTACCTAAATAAAAAAGTGTTTTAGATCTCCTTTATCACCCATTTTCATGTGGCTATAACTATCCCATGAATCCTTCATGATTGATCTTTCATGACTACCATTCATATCTAAAGATGGCAGTAAAAGTGTTCAGGATAGTTGTGCTCTATCCTTTTATGTCTTATAAATATTGATAACCATGACTATCCTATTTCAATGAGTTCAATCTCAATACAATTACTTGATATCCACTTATGCTAGCTTCAACTATGACTAAGGTCATATTTATTATCATGTATGAGCTAACTATGTTCATAAAATTTTGCCACTATCCATTGGTTATAGTACAGTCCCTACTTCTTGATTTTCCATTAGCTTCATGGTACTTTTCCTATTTATTATAGTCATAGAGAGTACCTTTTGCTTATGGATTTCCCTTATATCCATTGACAACGATTATCATCTTTTATGTCTTATAACCATCTTTTATTATCTGCAATCTTCCTTTTTATAAATGTTTATACACAAATCATTTCCCTTTGTTAATAGTTCTGTCACTATTGAATGCTCAAGAAGACCTTCACGGTGAAATCCTTTGCCATTTGTAACATGATTGTATTTAATAGAGCACTATCCTCTTCAAAACTTTTCTTTCATGTCTTCATGAACCTCTCATAATCCAAGGTATAGCTAAGAGTTTTCCATGTAGTTTGCACTTGACACTATCATGGTGATGAATCATATGTAAAATTCTTGTCCTCATTCATCACTGGACTCATTCTAAGTATTCATTGTCTTTTGGCATAAAAGAACCTTATCATTTCTATATGATCACTTCCCTTGCACAATCCTTTTAAGTAACATTCATAAGGTTTAGAAAATCTTGATCACTCTCTAAAATATCCTATTAAACATGGGTTGTGCTTCAACACACTACATAATTGATAAAAAAACAACCACTTTGCATATCAACTAGAGTTATAGGCTCTTTATTGCAGAGAGAGGTAATCACTCTGGAATCATGCTATCATTATATTGTAACTTATTAAACTTGAGTCAACCTAAATGTACCCAATGATGATTGACACCTAATTTTGATGATAGAGATTAATTTATACATGAATTGTGCTCATATGAGTGCCTCCCTTTCTATCACAACACAGCCACATTAAACTTGGGTCACACATGAATGCATCATGTATTTTTATATCACAACTATGCCACATGACCAATATAGTTATGGATCACATAATTACAATCACAAAAATTTGTTCCTCGATTGTGCTCTTATGGTGAACCCTTAGTTCATTTTTAATTGTTAGGTTTTCTTAGTGATTATTCCATTTCCATGTGGCATATTGTTAAAAAAAACCAAACAAAAAATCACTTTTTTTAGTTAACTCCTGCTAACATACTTTTGGAATAAATGTTTGACTACATTACTTTAAGTGTGAAGAATGTGTTTTCCACTTATAATACATTCATCGAGAGATGAAGTAGAAAGCTTCTTATGCTTAAACCCATCCTATAAATTTTTTTTAAGCTACATTTAGGAGGCTTCATGGATATTTTGTGATTTATACAACTTTTTTTTATAGTAAATGACAATAGATTCTTTTTGAAATTGAAATTATTTATTAATTATGGTTTTATGATGATTAAATGTTTTATTTAGAAGGGGTTAATATGTGGGATTTTTATGTGTAGGAAGAATAGATTGTGATGCAAAATTTAGGTATGTATGGTTCAGAAAAACTTGGATTGCTATTAGTGACATAGCCAGGTTGGAGAGTACCTTCAACCAGTCTGAAACACTTCCAGGTGTTTTTGCTGAGAAGAAAAACCTGAGTGTAGGAATACAAATGTCAGTAGATAGAGAAAATCATAAATATGCTGGTCCAATTTTAGATCCAATTTGAGGTCATTAATATTGGATAGAGAAAGTTCATACATTTTAAAGATAAAATCATAAATCTACTGGTCCAATTTAACATCCAATTTGGGGTCGTGAAGCTCCAATAGACAAAGTTCCTACATTCTAAAGATAAAATCATAAATCTACTAGTCCAATTAGAGATCCAATTTAAGGTTGTGAAGCTCCGATAGAGAAAGTTCCTACATTCTAAAATAAAATCATAAATCTGCTTGGTCCAATTTGAGGTCTGATTGTAAGGATTTGTCTTTTTAATTATACTTTATAACATTTGGCTTGATACAAATTATTACTTCAGAATTTTGGTATTTTTTTTCTTCTAATGTTTTCAACCCTCATTTCAAGGAAGAGCTCCGAAGATGGTTCCTTCAGATGGAGACTACACTTTTCTACTATAGGTTCCATCTAGAAACACTAGAAGCTTAGGTACTATTATACTTAGAGAAAAAGTAGGAGTCTATAGTTAATTGTTGTAGCATAAAAGATAGTTAATTATTCATATACCATTATTTCTAATTCAAAATTTCTATACCTTATTCTAGGAGAAAATCACAGGGGGAGTCTATACATAAGACACCATTTTTTCAAATTCAAAATTAATAGTTCTTTCATAATTGTTTGCTTCAATTATTTGATATAAGACAACCTGTTGTATAGAAGATTCTCTCAAAATCACACTAAAATCCTTTATTCCGAGAAGACTATTTAGAATCTCCCCATCATAACAATGAATAAAATCATTAGTCATTAACCCCAACTTTGCCAAAGTTTCATCAAATTCTACTTTTCCACTCTCTTTTCCATTCTGAATTTTGTTCCCAATTTCATCCATGTAGAACTTCCTTAGCTTCTAGATCCTTCTATTAGCTATAACTTTACCAGGTGTCGAGGATAGCTTCATGCTTTTACCCAAGAAACAATTGAAAAAATTCAGCCTTACCAAATACAATGTGTTGAAAAGCTCTTTGAAGTTATTCTGGAAAAGAGTTCTTGAGAGTATAATGTGTAGTTTTGAATTAACCTTTTTGCATGAATTCCATATCATTGATCGACTATTTTGAGCTTGATGAACTTCATCAAGAATGATCAGGCCTGTTCTGTCTAAAAGAAACTTTCCAATATGCTTAGCCTCTTTAGGAAAACTACTTTTAGAGAGCATAGGTCTACTCATTCTTGATGAGGGTTATCAAGCTTGAAATAGCCTATCAAAGATATGGAATTCATGCAAAAAGGTTAATTCAAAACTACACATTATACTCTGAGGAACTCTTTCCAAAATAACTTCAAAGAACTTTTCAACATAATGTATTTGGTAAGGCCAAATTTTGTAAATTGTTGCTTGGGTAAAAATTTGATGTTATCTTCGACACCTGCTAGAGTTATGGCTAACAATAGGACCTACAGGCTAAGAAAGTTCTTCATGGATGAAATTGAGAATAAAATTTAGAATGGAAAAGAGAGTGGAAAAGTAGAATTTGATGAAACTCTTGCAAAGTTCAGGTTAATGACCAATGCTTTTGTTCATTGTTATGATGGGAAGATTCTAACCAGTTCTCCTAGAATAAAGGATTTTACTATAATTTTGAAAGCATCTTGTATATATCTGTAGAGATGGAAAAATGACCAACGCACTTGATCCTGATTACTAACATTGCTTCATCCTAAATCATACTCTCAGCTTACCATCACTTTTCATCTCTGCAAAAAGGTTAATTCAAAACTATGCATTATAGTCTCAAGAACTCTTTTCCAAAATAACTTCAAAGAGCTTTTCAACATATTGTATTTGGTAAGGCCAAATTTTATAAATTGTTGCTTGGGTAATCACTTGATTTTATCCTTAACACTTGCTAAAGTTATGGCTAACAATAGGACCTACAAGCTAAGAAAGTTCTTCATGGATGAAATTGGGAATAAAATTTAGAATGGAAAAGAGAGTGGAAAAGTAGAATTTGATGAAACTCTTGCAAAGTTCAGGTTAATGACCGATGCTTTTGTTCATTGTTATGATGGGAAGATTCTAACCAGTTCTCCCAAAATAAAGGATTTTACTATGATTTTGAGAGCATCTTGTACATATATGTAGACATGGAAAATTGACCAATGCACTTGATCCTGATTACTAACATTGCTTCGTCCTAAATCATACTCTCAGCTTATCATCACTTTTCATCTCTGCAAAAAGGTTAATTCAAAACTATGCATTACACTCTCAAGAACTCTTTTCCAAAATAACTTCAAAGAGATTTTCAACATATTGTATTTGGTAAGGCCAAATTTTGTAAATTGTTGCTTGGGTAAAAAATTGATGTTATCCTCGACACCTGCTAAAGTTATGGCTAACAATAGGACCTACAAGCTAAGAAAGTTCTTCATGGATGAAATTGGGAATAAAATTTAGAATGGAAAAGAGAGTGGAAAAGTAGAATTTGATGAAACTCTTGCAAAGTTCAGGTTAATGACCGATGCTTTTGTTCATTTTTATGATGGAAAGATTCTAACCAGTTCTCCCAGAATAAAGGATTTTACTATGATTTTGAGAGCATCTTGTATATATCTGTAGACATGGAAAATTGACCAACACACTTGATCCTGATTACTAACATTGCTTTGTCCTAAATCATACTCTCAACTTATCATCACTTTTCATCTCTTAATTAAATAAATTTTTATTTATTTAATTAGGTCTTTTTTCCTTGAGGGTTAAATTAATCAATTTAGTTTAATTAATCTTCAAACCATCTTTAATTAAATAATTCATCTTATTTGATTAAATCCCTAAAGTCCTCTTATTAAACTGAATAAATTAAACCTTATTTGATTTAATCTAACATTATCCCCTTTATTTAAATAAATCAAAATATTTATTTAATTAAACCCTTCATCTCAATTTGATTTAAATCAATAGATAAATTTAAGTCTAAATTGTCACATCTCCTAATTCTTCATTAAATTAATTAAACTTTGGTTAATTTAATCTTAATCTATGTCACATCCTCTAGAGAATGCAACTTGCACAATAAATCAATTACTTTGATTTATTAAATCTCCTATTTTCCCTCACATGGCATAAAAGAGGAATATTCCACCAAATTTGAATTCAAATTCAAGTGGACTTGGTTCTTCCAATAAGGCACTTATTTCACCTTACAATTCCTTTCTCCTTGAGCCAAGTGCCCATAACTCCATTTTCTTCCCTCTCCAACAAGTTATTTCACTAATTTAAAATTCCACCTAATCTCATTTATTGGCACTTTGATCACAACTTGCACAACCATCAACCATTCACATCCTGACAAGTGGCACTTGGCCATTGGGTGTTGAATGATCCCACATTGCTCAATTTCACCCATTCTTCCAACTTGGAAATATCTAAATGAGAGACTCTTCCTCTCATTCGATCATCCACAACTTGAGTAAACTTACTATACTCAACTTCATCATCAAGAACATCTATTTTCATCCATTTCATCAAGATCTTAGTTAGGTTATGCATATTTTTCATCATGGAGCTCGATTGAACCTTCATCAAAGTGGATCACTCATCAACATTGCAACAAAGAAGTTGGGAAATGGGCAATTTCTACACATAATTGGCACCAATTCCCTAATGGGATTGAGTGTTTACATGCTTGAATAGGATTTCAATTACTTTTTATGCTTTGTTCTTCATTTATTCTTATTTGAGCATTGCAAATGGATTTCATCTGGAATCCTTGTTCTTACTTGCATATTGATCTAATATTGTGCTTGTTTTCCATTTTTGTGCAAGTCTAAGATTGAGGTTCACATTTTGGCACTAGAGGGAGGGGTGATTTGGAGAAATTCTTCACGTTTTTTCCAAAAATCCATGGTTTTTTGACATTTTTTGTGCCTATAGGAAATTGCACCGCTCACAGTCCAATGACGCCATATTGCACTGCTATTAGTCAAGTGGCGCTATATTGCACCGCTCCAAACTCCAAACTGTGCCGCTAGAGTCTTCCCGCCCACAAAATTCAAATTTCAAACTCGATCGCGGGGTTCTAAATTTCAAATTGTGCCTCAGGGCTAAATAGTGCCGCAATTGCGCTCTCCATTTTACTGCAAAGCACCGCTCTCAGTCATCAGCGACACTATATTGTGCCACTCTCAGTCATTAGCGGCGTTATATTGCGTTGCTGACCTTTCAAAACTATGCTGCACCCACGGATTGCACCGTTGTAGTTGGGTAAAAAGTAGATTACTGGTTGTTTTGACATGTGCTTTTTTAAAATAAATTTGGTTATTTTGACTTCTAACTGGTCTTCACTCTCTGTTTTTGCAGTTTTAACTAGTTTTTGTGATGCAGAGACTTCCAGAGGTCATAACTTTTGACTCAAATGTGGGTTTTGGCTGAAATTTTACAGGCAGTTTTGTTATGAGGTGGCATGTGAATTGCCAATTAACCTTCAATGGTTTGGTGGCCATTTTGGCACATTTTTGGGGCTTGAAACATTCATCCTGACCCTCAAAATGGCAATTTAGTGGTTTTTTTCTAGTTTTTTTAAAAGTCATTTTTGTTAATAACTTGAAGTTCATGTTTCAAATTTAGGATGTTAGTTGGCAATTCATCCTATCTAAGTTTTAGAAAGTTTTAAAAAAAAATAGGACTCTCAAAGTCATGCATGCAAAATTACCAAAAATGGAAAAATCTAACAATTGTTGAATTCTACCAAAAAAAGAAATTTCTTGATCAAAAGTAAAGGAAGGAAAACGAAGGCCAAGGGTTCTTTATGATGTTATCATCTCATTGTATTAAGTTTTTTTAAACACTTTTGGGAGAACTTATAATCCCTTTCTAAGGATTTGATTACTTTCATGCTCTCAGGACACACTAAAATTTCTTTTGGGCTTTAAAAAGAACAATACAAATTTCCTTTCAAATTTTGCAAACAAAGGGCTTAAAAATAATTTTAGAAAAACTTACTAGATTTGGTTAAAGGATTAACAATTTAACAAGGAAAATCCCACATTTTATTTGGTGTTATAAAAAGAATTCACTTTTGCTTTGTGGACTTAAAATGAACAAGTGTTATTTTTGTTTTGTAATTGCTTACTCAAAGTAATAACATTGAAAGGACGTATACGCTTCTCTCATGCCTCATGATGATCTTGAGAAACAAAAGGCCTTTTGGTGATCTTAAGTTGAGTAAAGTAATTACCTCCACATTTCATTTTGGGATTAAAATTGAACCAATCTTGCGAGTGTGAGTGTGGCATATTGTGAGTGTTCTCCCTTTGTTTTTCAATGAAGGTCGATTGAATTACTGGATATGCTTACTCAGTTTTGTTTATCTTAGAGGGCCTACCTTGTGGGAAAAATTAATCACCCAAGGGAATGAGCCAACCGGGAACATGCTAAAGCCAAGCGACTTCCACTTGAGATATAAGTGTGGATATTGGAAAAAATTCCAATATCATGAGGATTATTCTGATGAGAAGGGCAGAAATGGTCTCTCACCACATGGATAGTCTCCCACAAATGAAATTCCCACAGTAAAGCCCCTTGTTTAGCAAAGGCAAAAATCCTAATCTATTTGTTGGTACAAAAGGTCATGTCCTTTGAAGCCGCCCCACATATACATGCGATTATGTTGTAGACATAAAAAGTATGTCATGGGAGATTCATGGGTATTGATGCTTGGATAACTCGAGAAGTGAGTGCAATATAAGGGGGATCATGTGTGGTCAAGCATCTAATCATCCGCACTAAATATGTGCAATTGGATTTATCCAAGTGTGATCCCAACAAATATTGTCTCTTCATCTGAGGGTTGTGCATGTTCTTGGAATCAAAACACTTTGCTTGGGTCTCAAAACAATTGAAAACAAATGTTCACAAAAGCTTCAAAATTTCAAACCCTTTGGGGGAGACAAATACCCTTGATAAATCCAAGTGCTCTTGCTTGCCCTAGAGATTCCATCCTTAGAGGTTTCTAAGTGCTTGGGTATAATCATCATTTGGTTTCACTAAAGTCAACAAATAGGAAACTATTGCCTTGATTTTCTAGATTTCCAAATAATAAACCTTGTGGGATGAAAAGGAATTGAGACATAGACATTTAGTTTGAAAAGAATAATCAAGAAATTATTTGTGGTATAAAGAACCAAATCTAAGAAAGATAACAAATAATTGAACCACACATGTGCTTGGTCCCTTTTGAGTCATTTTTTTTGAACCACTTTTAGGGAAAAACATGTTCTTAAATATCTTTGTCTAGTAAAAATGTCCTCTTAGGTTCATCTAGGATCAAGTCAAACACTTCACCCCATCCAAATATTTATCAAAATCCCATTTCACCAACAACTTTTGGAACCTTGGAAAACATCACTTATGCTAGACTTTTAGGAAAAATCAACATCACTTTGTTTGAATTAGCACACTTAGTCAAATTATCCCTTTGTGTATGATTTTACTCTAGGATAACACAACTTCCTAGAATTTACAAGTTCATTATCCAAAATCACCTTGTTTGACTTAACACACTTAGTCAAACTATCATCTTGTGTACGAGTTTACTCTAGGATAACACAACGTCCTAGAGTTTAGAAGTGCATTATCACTTTGTTTGACTTAACACACTTAGTCAAACTATCCTCAATCAAAATCAAATCAAATCAAGTCCTAAAGTCTAGGATTGATCCCAAGTTCCTAAGAGTTTAAACACCCATATCATTCACCCCTTTCATTCTTCATCTCATCATTGGTCCTAAACCCCTTAGAGGTCAACAAGTTCAAAACACAAGAGGAGCATGGAATGTAAAATTGATTCATCCATCATGAGTAATCCAATTCAACCAAACTATCCAAGCCTTATGATGCTAATTGATTTGCAAAAACTTGCATTTGTACAAACCATACATGGGATCATTATCTCCTCCAAACCTCAATGGTAGAACAAAAGTGAGCATGCCCAATCTAAATTTTGGAACACCTTTCCCTTTGGTATATTTAAATCAAAGTAAAAACTTACAAATCTATCAACCAAACAATCAAGGCATGAGCCTTCCCCCTTTACCAACCATCAATCAACCGAATCTGAGCAACACCCCCTTCATAAGTCAAAGCATCATATCAAATCCTCTCACTTTTCCATTAATATAACAAAAAAAGATGGAAACCATCCAAGAAACCCCAATGATCAACACAATCACCATCCCTTAAGTGTCCATGGACCAAGCATCTCAATCACACCATTCACCACTCAAACCCTTGAAATCAATGCGACTGTTCTGCTCATCACAATGGTCAACACCGTTCCCAATCCACCGTCGATTCCAGAAAAATCTAATATGACAAATTCATTCATCACCATGATTAAGGTAGTTCAAAAAGCCACCCATCAAAGGGTACTTCAACAAAACCAAGAAGTTGCACATCTAGCTACTCAGCAAGCACAAGCACAATTATCCACCCAACAAGCTGCACAAACCACACAAGTTGTGCAAGTGGCACAAGTAGCCCAACAATCATAGGCTCAAGATCAAGCCCAACACTAGGCTCAACAGGTGCAAGCACAATATCGAGAAAAATTGAAATCAATCCATCAACAAGTGTATCAACAAGTCCTGCAAGATTTTCAAGCACAACAACAAGCATTGTTGGCACTACAACATGACCAAAAACAAGCATTATTTTCTCAACAGTAAACACAAACATTACTCCCTTAGCAAAGCTTGTGACAGATTCCCACTACAATCATTGAAAATGATGATCAAGATCCTTCGACCAATGATCATGTTCAAAATGTCTCTACATCACCTAATGAGTTAGAGGACATATCTCAAGAATTTATTCCAAAGCATGATCAACATCTTTCACCAAGGTCTAGCAATGCTCCTTTCCAAAACATATGGACATCCTTTGACCTCATGACATTTGAGAAACTTCCTATGACTAATGAAGATATCTAATAACCCTTTATAAGCAATCCATTCTTTGAAATTGATCCATGTCAAGAACTGGATTGAAAGCATGTCGAAAGCAATTTTGAATTCATTCGAGATCAAGAATTTGTATCTCCAAGCTACTGCAATGATATAATGGATAGTCTCCTATCTATACAAGATGATCACATCCACATAACACATACTCCTCCATCTACCCATGAGATTCTTTCTTTGGATGGACACGTAGATGGTCTTCATTTAGAACAAGATTCCTTTACTCCTGACATTATTACACAAAAAGAGAAAGATATTGATTCATATAGTCAAACTCAGTTGTCAACATCAAGATCAGAAATATCCCAAAATAAAACTGAGGAAATCATGTATGAAGATATACAATATTATCCACTTAAGGGAACATTTCAAATAGAACAAGATATTCCAGAGTCAGTAGAGCAACAAATTGAAATGATGTCATCTGCAGTGGTCATTTGTTAGAGAATGCATTTTGAACAAGACATCTCAAAACAGGGAGAATCAAAGAAGAAAGATGCTACTACCACCATACTGGGGGCAACTTCATCTCAAGAAAATGTCAACATAGGGGTACAAAGGATCCTTATGATGAAACCAATGCCAATACTACAACCATCCACATCATGAATCTTCATACACCCATTACCCCATCCACAAATTGGGACCAACATCAAAAGGGATATTTGAATCAAAGCATGAAGAACATTATCAAAGAAAAAGAAGCTAAGAAGCATATCAGAAAAATCAAAAACATATGGATACCAAAAAATACAAAAAATGATGATCCCTATCATACTTCATTAGTCAAAGAAACTATGGGGCAAAATAAAAAATGGGCAAATATCCATCAAAAATGTCAACAAAGGAAAAATTAGGCTTCTCAAGAAATGTACAAAGTATATCAAGCAGTTGGTCCTAGTTCCACACACACTTCCATATCCACCCATCATTGCTCATCTTCCCAAGTTTAGAGAGTCAAAGGCTCCAAACTATCAACCAATCCATCTTTTATTCCTAAACATACTCCACCATCCATTCCTCCATGCATAATATCCAATTCTCACATTGAAAATGTGTTGGCAATGACCCTTCATCATAAGGATTCAAAAGTCACTCTATCATGATGTGCGCACAAAGACGAAGTTAACTCTGCTATCAGCAAAGCAAGTCAGGAATCTCAAAAGTTGCTTTCAAGTGCATGTATCTTGGCAAGGCAACTTCTACAAGTAGGATATCGATGGCACATTATGATAGAAGCATCTACATCGACACCACCAAGTGGTTCAGTATGAGCTTAAAATCTTTCAGCAAAAAATCCAAAAAAATCCAAAAAAATAAAATCAGAAAAAGGATTAAAAACAGTAAAGAAAAAAATCCTCTAGCGAAAATCGCATGGGCGGTGGTTTGGATAGGTACCATGATGAAAACCTATAAAAGAGGCGTCATGTGTAGAATCAAACATCTACATGTGCCAGTTCAGGTGAAAACATCTCATCCCATCCATAATAAAGCCAACATTCCATATCATTTGTTCATCCACAAACCATTTATCCAATCCATCTCCATCTATCTACATCCATAGTCCAAATTATCTTGACCTTGACCAAGTTTGGTGCACACTTTACACTTCCTTACGGTAAACATCTTGGCATGGGTCATTTTCATTGATCCTATCCTACCCAACGTTGTTTGAGCCATGAACCACTATCCAAATGGGCATCCTTTGTTCGAACACCTTATCTTTTGAAAAAATAATCCTTGACATCCTTTGCATTCCTACCATATCTATCCATTCATATACCAACCCAAACATCCACCCATGGCCTTTCAAACATTGCTAGACATTGGGGGCAGATATTTATATATTGCTTTGGGAATAAATCTTGATCTATATCCTCCAACTTATACATCATGATCTGAACATTGGCAGACATAAAATCAAATTGGTCAAAGCATTTGTGAGCATGAATCTAAATCACTATCCCATGGAATATTTTGATAGGAAGACATTCCTTATGAAGATTTATCTTTCATCGAACATCAATCCAAAATCAATATCAGTTGCATCTAATGTGTACTTCAACGTCACATCAAATCATCAAAACAATTTTGTTCCAAATCAAGCTTCAAAATCCTAATCAATCAAATCCAACCAATCCATCATCATCTCAAGATATCCTTCCCAATCCTTGTGTTTCTTAACACTATCCTTGCATTGTTGTGTATCCTCAACAATGTTATCATCATCAATCTTGAAATCCTTGTGTTGTTTAACATTATCCTTGTATTGTTGTGTATCGTAAACAATGTTATCACCATCAATCCATCAATCTGATCAATCAATCCTAGCTTGGTTTTCAACAAAATACCAAAACACAACTAATATCATCACATATCCATATCGAAATCATCAAAATCATGTGAAAATCCAAAAACATCTCAAAAATCCCAAAACAGGTCAAAAAGTCAAAAAAAACATCAAAAAAATGGTTAGCCAAACTACATCATCTCTGAGCTTGAACGTAGGCAAGGTTGATCTTTGACCATCCCATGAGACATTTTAGGTCAATCCTCAGGCATCCGTCATAATCTAGAAATATGTTTTGCCATCTATCTTTTCATCAATCGAGTATGTTGTTAGTCAAACTACATGGTATTTATGTGTATAACGTAGGAAAAGTTAATCTATTGATCAACTCTCAAGACCCCTAGGATAGGTCTTTTAAGTTAGTCTCTTGGTCATAAATCTCAAAAATCCAAAAAATAGCCTCAAAACATTTCGAAAACTCCATAAACATCCAAATATCTTAAAAAAAATCCAAAATGGTGCACCCACCTCGTCTCAATTTCACCCGTGATTGTCATCACTCATAATAAATCAATCATCTTCACCCTTTGGTGAGTCAGTTAGAAGAAAGTCTAGTAGGTTCAATAGTGAACACCCAAGTGTCAAAGTCTCAAGTCTAGGTCATTTAGCAAGCAAGTTGATCAACTCAAAGTATCAATAGCTTATCATCCAATCAATCTCATCAAAACCTTGATCACAACATGTCCTAGGATGCATCCTTCCCACAATGGACATCAGAATTAGGTACCCCACTATAGTTTAGTCTTGGCTAGCGGTATGAAGAACATTATCTTTTTTGTTTACTTTATCCTTTCTTTGAATTTATTTTATTGTGCTCATTCCAAGGACTTCTCAATGATGCCTACAAAAACCAGGTTTAGAGAGAAAGGAATGGGGCAACGATAATTATCTTTTTATTTGTTGTGCTTGTGGGATACTCTTGTAAGATAAATTAGTTAGGCGTACTTTGTTTGGTTTGTAGAAAGAGTGTCTTGGGTATCTTGTTAACCACATAGGAAGGCTTGCTTTTCTATGTTTTGATCTGAGATATTCAGAATGTCTGAACTACATCTTGAATAAGGTTATGTATGCTAAGTGTGAACAGGAATACTCCTATCTGATTGTCAAGTCAAAGTTCATCACACTAGGTACAATGCCATCTTGGTTCATTATACCTTGATGAATCATACCTATGTGTGTTATCAAACAAAAAGTAATTGGCCCTTTGAAAATCTTGACTCCTAGTAAGCAAATCATCATAATCTTAATGACTTGTTGGATCTCTTTTCTTCTATCTTCTTTACATACTAACAAGGTATCATGAAATTTGATCAGAACATCACTAATGCATCCGCCCTGCATCCATAAAATCATATCATATAGATCATACCACATCATATCATCTTGCATTATCATCATCTTAAGTTATGAGGAATAATATAGATTTATTATTCTAAGTATCTTAAGAAGTCATTGCATTACATTCATTTCACATCATACATGAATCATTAAGGGCATAATAGAAATCATCAGCATCCATTACATTATTGGTCGCATATCATTTGCATCATTAATTATTTGCATATCAATACATAATTCATTTGCATACATTTCATCCACACGATTGTCATTAAAATGCATAGAAAAGTACAAAAGAAATGCATCCATAATCACCATCACATCATGTAGAAACATACATCATATTCCATGAGCATAAAATAAAAGAATTTCATAACATCTCATTGCACATAGGAAATCAAAATGCATTCATACATCATACATCATACATCATACATCATAGAAAATCTCATAAGTAGGACCATCTCATATATATATATCATCAAAATAATATAATTGTAATGATGCAAGAATCAGATCAAGTGTATACATCAAAGTACATGATACAATAGGGCAATAATCAGAGCCCATGGATCAAAAATGGAAAACTATCTGTGATCAAAGGGATAGCCTTGCTAGTTGTGCCCCTCCCCCTCTGGCCTCTCACCATGGTCCTTGGGAGGCCTCATCCTTGTCTACTGTAAAAATTCTAGAACCCGACTAGCTGGTGGAACTGCCTACCTGTAGTGTTGCCAATAGCACTTGGCCTCTCTAACCACCTCTCAATATGCTCTCAAAGATACTATTTGGCCCTTGACAGATGAGGCTGTACTCTCCAACTGTCACCTCTGACCGATCTCTTGATCCCTCTCAGTCTGAGCCTGGTCCCTCGGAGTGGTAACTACCAAAAACATTACCGAGCTTGGTCTTGTTCAGCCATCAAAATCTATATCTGTCCCTAAAGCTATTGAATTAGGGCATCCCTATGGTCTGGCTATGTGGGTAGTTGTTGTGGCAGTGTCTAGTCCCATGGCGCTACCTAGTCCCATGGTGGTGCCTTGTCTCATGGTGGTGCTTGGTCCCATTGTAGTGTCATTTCCTATAGTGGTGCCTAGTCTTGTAGCGGTGTCTAATGTGGAGGAGGGCCATCTCCTCCCATATCCCCATCACCATCTTTGTCACCATCGCCTCTGCTTCCCTATCCCCTGCCTCTACCAAAAAACTTGCCTCTCAGCCTCCATCATGGAGGAACTATTCCTAGAACTATCAATCAGAGAGGAGGCCTGAACCAAGCTCTATAGGCTTGTGTAACCCCTACATTTTTTTACCCTTGATCGTATGGCCATGGCCTAGCCACTAGCTGCCTAAACAAGGATACTGCTTCTAGTGCTGGAATCAACTGGCCCCATGTTGTCTCTCATGTAGAATAGGAAAAGATCGCTACGTACTGGTCATTTGGTCTCTCTTGAGCCTTGCTAAACTGCCAGGCTACCCTATCTGGGAGGTACCGCTCTATCATGGTATGCTCACGGCCTTGCATCCATCTGTCCTACCGAGTAAAGAATAGCTACTCATGATCATTGTACCACGAGCCTATACCCATCCAAGGCCTCCAAAAAAACTCTCACATCTCATCAAACACCCATCGCTAGTGGGAAATACCTCTTGTACTTGTATGAGTCACTAACTCATTTGATTGCAAAATCCGACGAAAAACTTTGATGATAGCTATATAATCAGATGTATCATCAGGCACTTGTGGGAATTTTCATTTTTTAAAAATTTTAGCCTCGACGTTCATCGAAATTTCGACGAACCTTATTTTTTGTCTACGTTTCAGTGAAGATCTTTCGCCAAAATTTCGACGGACTTGTAAAGTTAAATTGTGGCGCAAACATAAATAAAAATGAGCTCGACTATTTACTGCGACAGTGTTTTGCTCGGTGATTTTCTTAGGTCAAAAATTAAGAAAACTCAAGAAGATATCGCCAGGTTGAGGGTAGTCATTGTATTTTTCCATAATTCATTTGTGAAGTCATATTTGTACTTCCAAGTTTGAAAATCATATTTTAAAGCAACATCTCATCATATTTCATTTTTAGTCTTGTGCATTTTCAGAATTTCATTTCCAGATTTTAGACCTGACTTCACAAATTCTTTATAAGGGAATTGTTTATAACTGATGGAAAATTCTTGATGGATTTGGACAAAGATTATATTTGCAAGGTTTCAATTTTAACCCTAATGATCAGTTTTCAATGGATTTGGGAGCCATAGCTAGATAATATCAAAGATGTTGGTTTTTTTTACTATAACCAAGTTTATCTTCTAGACACATAGCATATAAAATCTCAGATAATATTGCCTTACAATACCATCAATCTATATTCTAACCCAATAATACTTATCAAATCCTTATATGAACATATTCACCTTTAATTTATAACCTCACTCAAGCATTTTAATTAATTCCTTGAATTACAGCCAAAATGAGAATTACACACACCATAACAGTGAGATGAACAGAATAACCCTTGATCATTTTATTCAAGATAATAATATATTCATACAATGGAGAGACATGAGCTTGAAATGAGTAATTTTCATTCAGATGCTAGTATTGTTTTGAAAATTAAGTACCCATGAAACTAAAACCTACAACAAAATGACACCAAACCTAAGAATAGTATCTTCACTATAATATCAGGCTCTTTACAAATTCGCTCTGCAACTTCACTTAGAATCGACCTAAAGATATCTAACTTGCTAACCCGTATTTATGGTCCTGAAATCCTTCTTATAGGTAAAATGAAGGAGCAACAAGCATCAAACTAGAAATACACCTGTCACTGGTCACTTGGACCGCCTTATGACATTTCAAAAATTGGTTACAATTGTTGAGTCTCTGGAGAATCTTCTTGTTCATCCCGTCCACTAGAGAATAACTATTGCATTTTCCAAACTTTGAAAACTTGCACCAAAACTGCCACCAAGACATAGCCAAAATTTGTTATAACCATAACCACTGAGTTGTTAACTGTTGGTTGTGGACTTTGTCCTATTCTTCTTCAGTTAAGTACTTGTCTACCCATCCTTGATATTCCGCATCCGTTGGCCAATTAAAATTTACCACCTCATTTACCTTGGCACTATAAGGTGTATACTTTACTACTACTTGATTCACCTCCCTTTCAAAAGATTCCAAAATGGTGCCAGTGTTAATGATTTTATCCATACTACTCACCAGCATGTCATAATCTGAGTCATCACAAATCAATTTGATTTGTGAATTAATAATTTCATCTACCTTGACCTGCCATTGTTTTAGTGATCTAAGATTTCCTTGGGCATCTACAATATTTGGTAAAGATGTGTCACTCCAGTCATTAAAACTCTTTACCAACTCTTTAATCCTCCTACTCAAATCATCAGGTAAGGTATGGAAACCTTGTAGTGACTTCACAAAATCTTGAGTAGGCCTTAATTTTTGAGGCCTATTAGCTGCATCAAATCTAGAGGTTTTATACATAACATCTAAATCATAGGCCCTAGGGATCCATTTCTCAATTAAAGGCAAAACTAATTCCTGATCCCTAGTTATATTTTTAATTGAATCCAAAAATAAATAATATAAAGAATAGACAGATGGCAATCTACCATCAACTCTCTCATTCAGGTGCCTCAAAACTATATCTACAACCTCATTTTTCTTAACAAATGCTACCTCCTCACTTGCTTTTAGAGCTTCTTGTAGCTCTGTAATCTTATTAAGCATTTAATTTTTGGTTGGATCTACAGAGTACTCAGCCTTCTCTTCAACTGGCTCTAATGAAGGACTTGGAGTAGGAGTCTGGATGGGAGATCCCAGAGTGGAAACAATTGGAGAAGATGGGGGTACTGACCTTGATGTTGAAGGTAAGGATAGGGTACCTGAAGCACTAAAAGACTCCCCCACATGCATGTACTTCAATCTATCTACTTCAGTCTACAACTCAAAATTTCTTTTCCATATTCTACTATATTCCCCAATAATGATATTGTACTTCTCCATCAGACTTTTCTTCTCAGCTTCTTCTCTTTTAGCTATCTTTTGGGCTAATTTGGCCACATTTGAAAGTCAAGTTTGTAGCTTATGTGGTTGAGGTTTCAGAAGCTCTTTTGATAATCAAACCTCCCCTCAATTTTGAGCTAATATCAGTAACGATTGGCTTTCTGCCCTGAGGTGCCAATGCCCAAATATCCAAGGTCTCATACTCATCACTGAAGGCAGAATCTTGGAGTGCTACCTTGACCTCTTCCTCGGTGTTCTACATTGGATGTTGGGACTTCAAGATAGCATTGAATGCTAAAACATCTGCTATGTCCCATTCAGGCAGAATCAGAACACCAGCCTGTGTTACCAACTTTCTCCCTTCCTCGGGAGTGATTCTTTTGAACTCATTCATTAGTTCATCCTTCACCTCATCATCATTTTCTTGATCAGACCGATCAGGCCTTGATTCTCTTCTCTCCTTGCATTTGGAATGGTATTCCTCCAACTTCATCCTCCATACTAGTTGCAAGAATATAGGAGTCTTCACAAATGCATCATCATCCAAGAATGCCTTGCATGCTTCCATTCTGGCATCTTGTACACACTGGCCTTTTACATCCATATTAGATAATACAAATTTAGTTGATCTAGGAGGGGATGGAATACCAACTTGCATATCTTGATCAGTAACAATTATTTCCTCCATCAGAGCATCATGTGTTTCTTCAAGTCTTTTCCTCTTTGGGCTTGGCTCTGATGGTGATAGTGCAGAATCAGCCTGAGGTGGAGAATCCAAATCAATTATTTTTACACCTCCAAGTGCTCTGATCTTTAGTCCTGAGTGAGATGAGGCTTTCATCACCTGCTTCCCCTTCTTATCCTCCTCCTCCTCACTTCTACTGTCATTCCTTTTCCTCTTGTAAAGAGACCAGCTCACAGTAGGCTGATAAGTTGGCCTTGTTTCTTCAGGCCTCACCTCTGGTCTCTGAATACAATAATCCAAATCCAAATTGACCTTCTTGGTCATCAGTGTATTCATGATTTCTCTAAAATTATGCATCAAGAAATCAACCTTCTTGTGGAATGGAGTAAAATCCATCAATGGATCATACTTGGGATCAATTTTATGTACTATAGCCAACAATTTTTCATAGGCAATCCACTTCTCCTTATTCAGCTCCTATTTATTCAAGTCAAAATCATTCCTGATTAAGTCTTCAAGAAAATTAAATTCATGGGAAAACTCTCCACCCTTAATCCATTGCCTGAATAAGGCAAAGAAACCCTCTGGATCATGTTGCCGCCTGGGACCACTTCTAAAGTGAAAGTCTTCAAAGTACCTCCCGAAATGAACCCATCCACCCTTGGAAAAAACAAAATCTGATACAACGGTGTAATCAGGGAAGAGAGTCCCTTTTCCCTTCCCTATCAGGTTGTCATCATGGATACAACCTATTTTCCACATGACTATGGCAAACCCCATTCTAGATGGCACATTGAAAGGGAGAATATGTGGGGCTCCCTGGAAACCATATACTCTTAGGACAATGTTGATAGGGTACAAACCTTTAAATCTAGCTTCCTCTCCTTAGGCCTGAGAAAGTCATGAAGATCCTTAGGAACCCTATGCACATTAACAATTAGCCGAGCCCTAAGCCTGGAAGCAAAGCAATTATCAAATTGCACATAACTAGCGCTTCCCCTATTGTATGAAAGGTCTGTAGTCCAGACCTGCACTGGTAACCTTTCCCCATTTATGTCTTGCCTTAACTCCATCCTTTCTAAAAAGAAGTCAGAATTCTTCTACAAAAACATATACATAAGCAATGAATACCAGAAGAAAGGATTGGTAGTATCTCCAACTTGCAATTTCAGCAATCCATCGTGCATCTTTTCTACTAGAAAAGATGAAAAATCATATATTACAAAGAAATTTGGGTGTTGTATCTGGGCCCTCATGAGAATATATGCAATGGGAATAATAGTGTTTGGGATGAAACCCAGAATCTGGCAGAGTGAGTAGAAAGCAGCCAAAAAATGGTTGGCAAAGTAGTTTAGCCTAAAAGGCTCCTTTTCATTGGGACTGATGTAAACTGTAGAACTGTCTGCCTTTGTCAGATGAGGAGGAAGCAGCTTCAACCTAAACAACGGCTTTGATCTTGTGTATTCTTTCTTCATTTCATCGAGATAAATTTGAACCAAGAATGGACTTGGTTCACTTAAATCAAACACCTGTTGGATTTATTCTTTGCTTATACTCAACAAGACTCCTCCATCATTATCCCTAATCACCCTAGTGACAGGGTCATACCGTGCTGCCACAGCCCTGAGCAAGTCCACATCAGGGAATACATTCAGCACTACCAACCTCCCCATGTCATATCTCTAGGCATTAGAGAAAGGGTGAGGTAAATTGCACTGTCCATGCTAGAGCTTGAACATGTCTAAACCTTTCATAGGAACCCTAGCATCTACAATGTTATAGTTTTTACATACTAGTCCCTCACTTAGGGTTCTTCCTTTCATCAAAACCACACCCCTCCTTTTATCATCTGTAGACAGTGGTAATTGGTCAAGGAAATCATCATACAAATTCCTCTGTAGATAATCCACATGGCTGGAGTGTTGCTTCGGTGGTGCCATCTCAAACAAAATAGGGTTTCTTTAAAATTTGAACCTTGAACAAACTAGGGCTACTTAAACAACAAAATTACACTAAAACTTTGCAATCTCGTAAAATTCAATCAGACCAATAACCCTACTTTAATAATCAACAAACCCTTTGACCAGCTTATCACAATTCTTCACAAAACCACAACCAAAGCAATAAAATAGTTCAAAGAACAACTCATGCGATATGCTTCGTACAAGAACAAATTCTCATTGTGATTGCTCAAAAATTCATGATTGGCTTTGTAACCGACTTGCGAGGATGCTTGAATGTTGTGTGATGAAATAAGATGAAAGAAACATGCTTTATGTCACTCGAATTGGGCCATTAAACATCTCATCCGCCATTAAATCTCTCATACATGCCATGGCAATGACTCCTATCGCATTTGATGCGAATTTAAATCCCAACCGTCGATCCTTTACTTTCGTCAGATCATCGAATGACTACCTTCAAAAGGCTATTGTAATCGCCATCTCAGCATCGAGGGTGCACCATAGTATGAAGCGTCGAAGGAAGTACACGTGGTGCTTGCCTGTAATATCACAATCCATAAACATCTTGCATCTTTCGATCACGCGATGGCGAGAAACCGTTGATCTCCACCACTGGAAATCATGTTCATCTATATCATTTCTCAGCATTGGACATAACTATCGAGCAAATTTTTTACCTCAATTATAACACATCCCTCGATTCTGAGCACGTGCATCCTTTAGCCGCTTTAGTAACCTGCTAGATAATGTATTAAAACCTTGACACATATACTAAAGCATTTTTATTATTCATTCGGCACTGCCAGCTAAGACACGTGGCGCCTGCCCACGATATTGCAATCAGTTGAAACTCTGTGGTGGGGGCATCACGAGATCATGAGGAATGGCTAAGATCAACCGATGGTTGATTAATGGTCAATTAAACATTCCCTCCAAAATAAAACATTTATTAATATGAAGGAAGGGGAAACTGCCTAGGCCAATGACAAACGATGGCTTAAGGTTGTTTTGAAACATGGGGCACGGGCTGACCAAAACTTAGGAAATAATAAAATCTAGGCAAAAGATTAAACTCAGTTATAAAAAGGGGCCCGACCTAGATGATGTAATGAGGCATAAGTTTTTTTAACACCCACTCAAAAAAGGTAATGGCCAAATATATTTTACCCAAGGTTTTACAATAGGACATTAGGATTTTTTAGGAAAGCCAAAGTAAAACCTAACCTTAACATCCTACTAAACAATGTAGCAGACCAGGACAAGGGCGAACACAAAATGGGATTGAAAGAGAAAAATTTGAAGCTCCATCAAACGGCATAGGGATAGCTACAGAGTCAAATAGCTGTCAAGATTCAGGCCTAGAGGGTTGAACAAAGAATTGGGAATGTTTGATAGTGGATAGTTAGAGCCATTTAGCTATGATATTTTTGAAGACTACTTAATAAAGATGTATTTTTCCCTTTGCCAAGTTTCAGAAATAGATTCTAGACCTTAGATGCCAGTGTCTTATTAAAGCAGTTATGCTATATCTGTTACCTGAAGTTCTTGAATTCATCTTGACTCTATACAAATGTATCTATTTTTAATTTGAACAAGAAAGAAAGAAAGCAACCAATTTGTAAATATTGTGAGATATTTAGAGAAACAAGCTAAAAAATGAAAAAATGAAGGTCAAGGCCTCTCTATTTTCCTCAGTTCATTTAAACTTTTTAGATGTCTCCAAACATCTAGGAAGCTATAACTATCATGCAAATTATATGATTCCTATTTGTTTTGTACTTTGGAACAGTTTAGAAGATGAAATTGTCTCCTCATGTAGAAGTATAAGCTGCCATATTCCTTCAGAAGTTGGTGCAGGAATATAAAGATGAACCTTTCAAATTGGAAACCAAACTTTTTGTGTTAAGAAGAATTGATTTTTACATGAATGGCATGTTGTAACAGTTTTATTAAGTAATACAATTTATTTAGTTATTTGACAATTTGGTGATTTGTGTGTAGATATGCCACCATATGAAACTGAGTGGAAAAGAGCACTCCTTACCTTATCAAGTAATATCTAGGTAAGATGTTATAAAAAATAACTTTTTCTTTTAGTGAAGCTGGTAAACCTACTCATTCTTTTGCATGCTTAATTTTTTCCTTTTGGATTGAGCTACTTATGATAAATTTTTAACTTTTCTTGCAACCTGTGTATTACCCTCTCAAGTTTTTAACTGGTTAAAAACAATCTCTTATAAAGGATATAAAATTTCTTAGTACTTTAGATTGTCCTTTATGTTAAGGGAGGCATCTGACTATTGTTTATATAATTCAACTTTATTTTGAGAGTAAGCATATTTAATCTCTATGTGGTAGATTCATACACTAAAATGATATCATCCTTATTCAGCCATACACTATTTTTTGTCAGAAGGATGTAATCATTAAGGAAGACACTTTCATTATTCCCTTTATGGATTTAACTTTCAAGGAGGCCATCTAATAGTGTTGCCTATTGATATCCAAAGCAGGGATGTGAATAAGATTGATGACTATGCAGGCTATATTGTAGATAAAATTCATAGATCTTTTAACTTTATCAAGGCATATAATAGGGTGGTCCACTTCAAATGAAACTCTTTATTATGCCATACTATTTTATTTCCAGAATTCATTTGTGAAGTCAGATTTTTACTTCTAGGTTTGAAAATCATATTTTAAAGCAACATCTCATTAGATTTCATTTTTAGACTTGTGCATTTTGAGAATTTCATTTCTAGATTTTGTTGTGCAAGTTCAATATTCTGATTTTAGGAGTCTAACAGTTGGAAATCATAGTAAAATCAGAATTTAATAATTTCTGGAATTAGCATTTTCAAGTGTTTTTTGGGGTCATTAACTTTAGACTATCTTCTCTTTTGCAGGGGTGGTTGCATGCCGAATTTTTTTGGTGTAAAATATCATAATTATTAGATTTTGTTACCTGTCTATGATTAAAAATTATTGGATTGTGAGTTTGATATTTTTTGAAGATCTAAATATTCAAGCTTGGTAAAGAAAAATCATGTCAGATAATATTAGTCCAGAACAAAATGAAGAGTCACTTGATAGATTGTGGGCTAGATTGAAAAGAAAGGGTGATGGGAAATGTTATTGTCCTTGCAATAATTACAAGGGCTTAAAGACGAGAAGACTTTTAATCACAATAGGTGAGAAACATTGTAGGCATCATGGTCATGTTGAAGGGGGGCATGGTTTTCATCCATTGGTAAGTTGTTCATTATATGTGTTTATATTAATTGAATTTGTAAATGTTTATATTGTTTTAACATTTGATATATATATATAAAATCACTTGATCATGATCATAGTTTATTTGTGTCTGTCATTATTATAAAGGTGGGGCACCCTAGGGCACATGATATGGATTATCACGGCCCAAAGAATGTGGTTTCGTAAGCAGAGGAACATGGAGCTGTGAATATCGAAGATGAAGTTATTATCCTATGGAAGAAGATGATCATGCGCTAGAAAACATAGTTGAAGATGATGGAACAAATACATTGATCCATGAAACATGTAGTGGCATAGCTAATCAAGTTGATCGAGATGACTTTGATGATGTTCATGATTTACCTATACTTGAGAAGGCATACGAGCCTCTTTATGAAGGCTCCCTAACAAATCTTCTCTCTGCTATATTGTTGTTGGTGAACTTGAAGGTTATGAATGGTTTATCCAACATAGCAATGTCACAGATGTTAAGGTATGTCATATATGTCATCTTTTTTCATCTATTTTAATTGTTGTTAGTTCATCGCTAGTAAATAAAGGATGAAGTATATACCATTAATATTCTTTATATTAACAAATTATTTTTTGTTGTAGATTGATTGGTGAATTTTTGTTACCACCATCAAATATTTTACCTCGCTCATACCATCAAATTTGTTACCTCACTCAAGGCCTCTCTATTTTTCTTAGTTCACTTAAATTTTTTAGATGCTACCAAACATCTAGTAAGATATAACTATCATGTAGATTTAATGATTTCTATGTATTTTGTACTTTGGCATAGTTTACAAGATGGAATTGTCTCCACATGTAGAAGTAGAAGTTCCCAAATTCCTTTAGAAGTTGATACTAGATTCAAAAGATGAACCTATCAAATTGGCAACCAAAATTTTTGTGGTAAGAAGATTTAATTTTGACATGAATGGCATGTTGTAACAACTCTATTAAGTAATGCAATTTATTTAGTTATTTGGCAATTTGGTGATTTGTGTGTACATATGTGATCACATGAAACTTAGTGGAAAAGAGAACTTCTTACCTTATCAGGTAATATCCAGGTAAGAATTTATTAAAAATAACTTGTGCTTTTAGTGAAGCTGGTCAACCTAATCATGCTTTTCCATGCTTAATTTTTTCCTTTTGGATTGAGCTAAGTATGATAAATTGTTAAATTTCCTTGCAACCTATGTATTACCCTCTCAAGTTTTTAACTGGTTAAAAGAAGTCTCTTATAAAGGATATAAAATTCCTTAGTACTTCAGATTGTCCTTTATGTTAAGGGAGGCATCTGACTGTTGTTTTTATAATTCAAATTTATTTGAGAGTAAGCATATTTAATCTCTTTGTGGTAGATTTAGAAGTTAAAAGAAAGTGTTTGACCTTATTAGGAAAAATGAAGCAAAAAATGTAAAAGTGCATCATAGGATTTTTTTATGGTTTGCACTATAAAGCATGCAACTTCTTTCAAATTTTTCTCATCATAGTCATATGACCTTGTTCTATGGACTATATAAACTCCTTTAGTGTAGTTGTTGTCCTCTCCTTCCTATTATGCATGATCATTTAAAACCTCTGCTACTTTTTGACAATGACATATGACTGTCATATCTTTGTAGGTCTTTAAGAGACATAATGGGAGATCCATTAGAAACATCATCATATCTATTGAAAGTGATGCCATTTCCTTTGTAATACCTGCCCTCTATCAACTTGACTATCCTTTATCTTTTAGTTTACACACGAGTTTCTTCATTCTATTTCAATGGCCTTGTATAACACTTGAAGAAATTGACCATGGTATCTCCTTGAGATATTGTCCATGCACTCCTTAATACACTTGTAGGTTGTCATATTTTGATACTTTCTGAGATGGAAATATTTATTAGTTTACCATATTACTTTGAAGACAATGAACCCTTGACAATATTTATGATGTTTTAAAATCCCTCTTGACTACTCAGTTACTTGCTTTTATGTATCTTTTAAAGCCCGTCATACTACCAAGCTATCACTATTATTATTAATTTCAATACCCCCTTCATGGTTATTCCATGGACTAGATTGTTTATTTGAATAGGACCATGACTGTGATCTCCTTTTGGGAATCTATAGGAAAGTTTCATCCCTTACTTTGAAGTCCATTTCCATAAATCTTTTCTCCCTGCTCATTGCTCCTTATCTCTATAGTATTCCTATATTGCATATACATAATAATAACAATTATGGTGCTAACTAGTGGCCATAGGTATAACATCAAGCTTCATACAAATGTACTTTGTATCTCAATATATAATACCCTAAGAGAATAATACTGTTGCACTAGTCAAAGTATCATCATCAAACTATATTTGTTGATCAAATACAATGCAAAATAAAATATATTAAAATATAAAACAGTGATCTTTTCTATTTACTCCACTATAAATAATAAAGACTACAAAAATCTCTTTCCAATTTGAGTGTTGGAAGTCATCACAATTATCAACAATATAATATATATCTATTAATATATAAATATTATAAATAAATAAGTGTGTATTTAAATCTATTTAAGAAAGGAAATTGGGAACAATATATTTCGTCTCTTATAATCTAAAAACATAATAAAATTTGCAAATATAATAAAATCTTCTGAGAAATACCTTCAATCTGCAATATTAAATCTACACATTTATTTGAAAATAAATCAACGTACAATCACCAGCAACCAAACAATTAAAATAAATATTTAAAATATCATTACATGAATATATCATATCAACTTATAAATATTTATTTTAATTGTTTGGTTGCTGGTGATTGTAGGTTGATTTATTTTCAAATAAATGTCTAGATTTAATATTGCAGATTGAAGGTATTTCTCAGAAGATTTTATTATATTTGTAGATTTTATTATGTTTGTATATTATAAAGAGAAGGAATATATTGTTCCCAATTTCCTTGCTTAAATAGATTGCAATACACACTTATTTATTTATAATATTTATATATTAATAGATATATATTATATTGTTGATTATTGTGATGACTTCCAACACTCAAATTGGAAGGAAATTTCTATAGTCTTTATTACTTACAGTGGAGTAGATAGAAAAGATCACTATTTTATATTTTAATATATTTTAATTCACAAATAGCATTGGACAGTAAACTAGCCAATACATTGGCAAACATAACCTATTGACTATATATGTCAAACATGTCAATAACCTCAACTAGCCAGTACACTGTCAAACATAATGATTGGACCCTATGAATATATAGGTTATTAATCTTTAATCAATTTACATGAGAAATCATATTGACCAATAGAATCAATGAAACTTTGATACTATATAATAGTGACTAGTCTCAGTTTGATGGCATTTCAAGACCAATGCATGAATATCATTTGGGTCTCATGGAATTGAACATTGTTTTCATTCAGTCATGATATAATATTCTTATAGGAAGCACAAAACTAGTATGATTCAATGTATTAAAGGATATAGGAGTTAGAGCAGATAAAAAGAGAAAAAAATATTGTGGTATAACCTTATTATTATATAAATAAAAAGGAAAAGAGTAAGAGTAGGAACCTCAAATATCATGTTCATTTTCTATGTGAATATGTGTGGAATATAGTGGCCCCTTATCTATTTCAATTGCTAATAAGGTTATAGTTTATTCTAATTCTCCTTTTCATAGTATAAGCTCTAACCAATTTTTAATATTTATCTTAAAATTCAAGATAGTATTCCATACCAATTATATTTCAATGGGAGGGAGGAAGTTGTATATGGATTCTGGAATAAACATTATGAAAAAAGACATAAATTACAGGATGGAAGAAAATTCAATAAAAATGGCAATAGATGTGATATATAAAACCATAGGATGGCCCTATGATAATTGAGGCACTATTGTAATGGTGAAGTCAATTTAGATAGAGGTTTGCTTGATAAGTAGATGGAAGTGTATGAGACATTTGAAGTTTCTTGTGAGAACAAGATTTAGCTTAACCTATAGAACTAGGCAAATGAAGTGTTTTCCTTACAAAACCAGTTTCCTAAGAGTGTGGAAGTGAAGGTCTATACAATATTATTTGTATGTATTGTATTAAACGTAAATATGTGAGGCTTGGTCTCAACAATCATTTTATCCTTTCAAAATGATATCATCCTTATTAAGCCATACACTATTTTTTGTTAGATGGATGTACTCATTAAGGAAGACCCTTTCATTATTCCCTTAATGGATTGAACTTTCAAGGAGGAATGAGGCATGCAATCAAGTCCCTCATGTATAGATTTGATGGCTACAATCAAATCACGATTTCTTTGTGAAATATTTTGGATTTTATGCTTATTACCAGTTATCATTTGAACAATGTAATGTACTTGAATCATTTTACACAAATCCATGCTTACTCAAATGTTTTTCTACTTTGTAAGTGTAACTATGTAATGTCTTTTAGATAATTGGCCCTTATATGGCACATAGTTTGTCTATATTAAATCAATTAAATGATGTATTGAAATTTCTAAGAATTCTTGCTCTTTATTGAACCCCAATAAGTGCATGTTTCTAATTTATGTATTGAGTTCATGTAGTCATCAGCTCACCTAATTTGTGACACAAATCAATCACTTTGACTCACCATCTTTATGTAAATGAAAAGAATAGAATTCTTGAATTCTTTTGACTTTATTTTTGCACAGTTAAAGAATTTTGAGTGATAGATTTGAAAAAAGTAGACAAGATTGTGTAGCTTCCACAAACTTGAATTTTTCCACACAATTTGTTCTCTATGCAGTAGAGGGTTGTTTTTTTCTTGTTTTGATTTAATGTTTTGTGACTGTTATTCAAGGTCTATAGACATCGATTGCCTTCATGCTAATTTTCCCATGGCCTTTCTTCTTCCTTAATGATTTCCTGGTTTTGCACTTGCGTTCCTCCATATTACAAGGATATCACTTGGTTGGGTATCACATATATTAGGATAGAGGGGTTGTTCATGCAAAAGCTTATTCAACAATTGTTGTGCTTTTTCTTCCACTACATACAAATATTTACAAGCCTTATAATCCTTTCTGCAATGTATAATCCTTTGAAATTTATTTTGCTCCTTTTGACATGGCTTCATAGCTTCACAAGGCAAGAGCTAGAAATTTTTTCTTTGATACCAAATTGGATTTGAGCCAGGAAATGAGCAATTGTACTATTTTATGAAACATAATATACACAATATGGAAGCAGTTTGAAGAGAAACAATTGATCAACCATTGTCAATTGATTCTTTGTTAATAATAATGATGATGATGCACTGCGCCTCCTTTATTATCCTCCCAACCTTCTCCGCTCTCTCGCAAACACTTCCAGCCATGCCCACGGTGATGTGGGGCTTTCCCACATCACCGTAGGCATGGCTGGAAGTGTTTGTGGGAGAGCAGGGACTTCTCATAGATGGCATCAAAAACCTCTATTGTTTCATTCATGGAAATGAGAATAGAGAATTGCCTCTTTATTCCTAAATCCAAATTGTTGTTGTGCTACAAATTCCCAAACCTCCATAGATTTCCACAATTGTAGGTCAATACCGAAAAATTTCCTCGATGCACAATTGTCACCTCTATCAAGCAACTTAGCAGAGGCTTTTATTTTGTGCCATTTGGGGAATTTTCATAGGTCACCTAAATGATAAGGCATGGGGGAATTTTGTGGTTTCTTTTCCTATTGATATATTTGGGTAGATCCCTATGGATTTCGATGTAGATTAAGGATAAATTCACCTCCCCAATCATAGTCCTACTCACTTTGAGATTACTTCTAGGTCAATGCATACTCTGCCCACCCAAATTTGACTATGTAAAGAATCAAGCAGGCTGAGAGAAGGGCTAAGCATAATATGTGGAGGGTCATGAATAAAATTTTCACCCAACTCCTTTACAAATCTTCCAAACTTCATGATCTATTCAAATGAAATAGGGGTCTAGGATATAAACCTAGTAAAATATAGCCTCAAGATGTTGGATCACTTAGCATATGAAGACAATGGCTTGAGTTGAAAATTAAAAGTTCCAAATAATGGCATAGTTCAAATCTTCAATGCACATCCAACCTCTTCCCCACTCTCCCGCAAACACTTCTATCCATGCCCGTGGTGATGCAAGGCTTTCCCGTATCACTGTGGGCATGGTTGGAAGTGTTTGTGAGAGAGCAAGGAAGGCTAATTTTCATATTGTTTCATTTATCATCACCAATATTCTCCACAAGAACATTGTCCCTATTTAAAATGATGGAAATGGTTCACATCTCTTAGAACAATTTCTCTTGCAACAATCTTCAAGATGTATTTAAATGTAGTGTGAAAATAAGAACATACTCAAAGGTTCTTAACAACTCTAATAGTTATACCAAGGGCCATGTTTAACAAACCAAATGCAATTGATAAATTTTCACTATGGTGGTAGATAAATGATTCTTTTTTCTTCTATTCCACAACATTAAGTAAAATTCATGAATCTAGAAATACCTTGCTACCTTCATCTGCCAAGCCAATTATCTCCAATTTTTCATAGATCTCCCATGTTTGTGGATGTGATTTGTCTCCTACACAAAAAATAATGTACCATTTATGCCCTTCAATCCAACTACATGCAGGTATCTTTTTAATTCATCTATCTTTCATCAATCTCCTTACTATTTGAACCTCACCACACCTGCCCGCTTCTGCACAAATGTTTTAGAGAAGAACATAAGTTGCAATTTTTTTTGGATCCAACTAAAAAATTAGTGTTGCTAGAATACTCAGCCTATATTCATATATGATCCACTTCTATGATGCTAAAAAGACAAAGAACTTTCTTATTTTTGATTCTCTTTATTTAAAAAAATTATATTGGAAGTTGTAACCACATCCTAAAAACCTTCTTTGTGCTATTTGTAGGTTCCTTCAAACTAGGAACAACTGAAAAAATGCCATGTTATTGCTCAATAAATTTATTTGTAATGGAATAAATAGATGGTTCTTTTGCTAGCTGAATTCTATATGTTTCTCAATTTAATGTGTTCAATGTTGTTGATAAAATCTTCTTATACCAAGCTTCATTTCAAAAGTTGTGTATTTTTACTTGTTACATGAATTAAAAGTTTCCTTTCTGTATTAGCATGGTACATTCAAAATGTTGAAATTTTTAACTAGGGTTATCCAAGATTTAGCGAAGAGTCCTCTCAAAAGTTTCCTGTTGAAGGTATAATGCTTTGGTAACCTAGTTTCATGGCTTTGTCTTGGTGAATCAAGTGATTGGTTTTAAATAGCACTGGCTGAAATTTTATGGTTGATGTTGGGGATAGTTTCAGTCCTTATTAAAAACCTTGTAATAGGATGGTCATTGAGGTTGTTGGAAGGCATGTCAAGTGGTAATCTGCAAGTCTATGAGCAAGGATATTAGGTGCATGATTGAAAAATATGGTTAAATCCATCGAAAATCATAGTTCAATCTTGCATGGTTCAAAATTTTGATCTCAGCCTTATGTGGTATATTTTTGTGTTAAATGGACAAAGACACAAGCTTTGTGTGTGTAAAAGTGTTATGCTTCCTTTTATGGTTTTGTGTTTTTATCTAGATCATGACAATGAGACACCTTTAATGAATGTATGGAAAGTGTTATTTTTTATCAAATGGTACAAGTTTTTTATGAAGATGTGGATAGGGTTTTAAATCAATGGTAGTCACTTGATGGATAACCTATACACTGCATATTAGAACTTTTGGTGTGTCAGTGGTCCTTGAGTTAACAAATGGATGTTTCAGTATTTTGGCTCATTTCAATATGAAGCATTTAATATTTGTATGGAGTAGAAGTTAAAGGTTTTTTCTTTTGTGTATATGCTTCAATATTAGAGTGCATATGAATATAATATGGTGTTTTTTAAAGAGTGACAATATACAAAAACAGGAAACCATGACAATGCATTTAGGAACTTCTGTGTCCAAAGACTTGGAGATAGTAGAATACATGGATGAGTAGGCAATCAGAGTGGTTAATATGAAATACAATATAGGCATGATCTTATGCATACGGAGGTAGAGATAAATTAAATGCAAGAAATATGGTGTCAAACTCCCTATTGAAAGCACAAAACAATGAAAAGAGTAATGAATACACTACCAAAGAGGACAGTGAGACAGGGTAGATTTAGGACATCCCTGTAATAACAATGGATTTTTTATCTTGAGGGATAGTATGGATAAAGTACAATTCTCTTACAGTGAATGTAACTTCATTTCATGGGATATTTTACAAAGAAGATCAATCCTATTCAAGAGTATTCATTTAAACAAGTGACAATAGTTTAAAGTGACTATGCTAAGAGAATGTAACTACTGGTTACGAATATAAACTTCAAAGAACTGAGAGGGAGATGTAGAAGCTAATTATTAGTGACAATAAAGAGCACAAAAGTAGCAGGGTTGTAAAGACAATGATCAAGGAGGACAGTCTCAAGTGTAATTTTTGCATAGGTGGTAGACAAGTCTCAAATGCATAATATATTCTTAGTAATTGTGTTTTTTTCTTAGCTTTTCATCTATTTTTTTGGACCTTGATAGGAATGTTGGATGTGCCTATTTTGTTCCTTGTTTCACTTAATAGTTTGCAATCTTAAAGGTTTTGAGACATTGAATTCTTGCTATGTATTAGTCTCATTATGGGATTTTTGAGCTGAGGTATATATTGTAGGTTTCAAATGCTTTCAAGGTAAAGATGGTAGCAAATAGCAAGGCATTGAAATCCAAACCCTACATAGTCAAGATTGCAATTAAGGATTCATTTAGGTTTAAACCATGGTGACATATGGTTTTGAGGGAAGTAGTTTTGACTGTGAATTGTAGAAGGAAAAATATGGACTTGTTATGATATGTTGTCAATGATTACAAGATGTTTGCAACAAATTACAAGGAATTGCATCCTTCTTATGTAACAATAACTCTTTCAAATTAATAAAGACAATAGTATTCCTTTTTCAAGACTTGTGTTTCTCTTGGCAACTAGTGATATGATGTTTAATAAACAATGTATCCATATACTACCAAACTGATCAAAATGATGAACAAAAACTACTAAATAAACTACCAAATTGAACAAAAAATAATTAAATAAACTACCAAATTGATCAAAATGATGATTAAAATTAATGACTAAATAAACTACCAATGGAAGGAAATCAATGAATAAAAATGACTAAATAAGTGACCAGTTAACAACAATCTATAACTAAATTAATGACTAAGTAAATCAATGAATAAAAAGTGACTAAATAAGTTACAAGTTTCCAACAATCAATGACTAAATTAATGACTAAATAAGTGACCAATTAAATATATGAGTGAATAAAAAGGATGAAATAAGTGACTAGATTACAACAATCAATGACTAAATATATCAGTGAATAAAATGGACTAAATAAGTGACTAGATTACAACAATCAATGACTAAATCAACGACTAAATATACTATGAAATTGATCAATCAAAACAACCAATAAATGACTAAAAATTGTTTATTCATCAATGTGTTCACGTTATAAATGACTGGCAATAAACTACTAATGGTCATGTGACCATGTTTAGTCAATTATAAGCAATTTTTAGTAGTTTTTTCAGTCATGCATTGTTGCTTTTGTACAAGTGCACTTTATTCCTATAATTTTCTTATTAGTAGGTCTAGGAATCAATTCCCATGTCTGATTCTTTTCTATCTATTTCAATTCTTCTTCCATTACCTTCAACCATCCTTCATCTTTTCTTGCACCAGTAAAGGTTTTAGGATCTACCTTTGATAGTAATCCCAAATTCACTTGCTCACTTGATTTTGTAGGCCTTCTCCTAGTCACCACACCTTCATTCTTATCTCCAATGATTTGATCTATTCAATGGCTCCGCTGACCATACTTTGTTGATGTCCTAGGGGTCCTTTTTTGTTAGAGTAAAGGTTTTAACTTAATTATATTGATTAAGTTACCTTTATTCCCTTCTTAAGATTTCACTTTAGTTTGCATAAAGTGATATTTAATAATTATATTAATTATTAAATGTTTTCCTTTTACGGTTTGCATGATCTCCTTTTTAAGGATTGATCCTTGTATATTCATCAATTCCCTTTTGTTCTTATACGATAATTTCTCCATTTTTCAGAGCTTCAAACCCTTGTTTGTTTTCTCCATCCATTCTCTTCCTTGTGACAGGTATCCATTTGCATGCAGGTGTTCTTGGAGTCTGAAGTTGGTTTTGACAACTTCTACATGGTATCAGAGCTTTCCTACTACATGCTTGTTCTTGTTTGAAGAATTTGGAGCTACAAGGTTGGATCAGGCATTCACAGTTTTGGGGGTTTGCATTTTTTTGATCCAGGGAATCACCTGCAATTTCAAAGCATTTTGAGTCCAAACGGACCTCGTCGTTGGATCTGCAGCGGTCCAAAACCCCTAAATTGACTATTCATTCATCCATTTTGGACAAAGTTGATTTGAGTGGCAAATTTTTTTTACCCGTACAGTTGTCCGCCTGCAACTAGTAAAAAAATAATATATTTTTTTTCTGCATTTTCTTTTGTCAGATTTTTTT
This sequence comes from Sequoiadendron giganteum, assembly GCA_007115665.2. NCBI lineage: Eukaryota > Viridiplantae > Streptophyta > Pinopsida > Cupressales > Cupressaceae > Sequoiadendron > Sequoiadendron giganteum. The sequence goes on along the minus strand of CM021106.1, from coordinate 353,285,789 downwards.
TTTATTAAAAAAGGGATCAGAATTTTTTTATTTTTTGTTAAAAAATCAAATAAAAAAAGGAAGCCTTTTTAAGGCTTGCTCAGGCCTGTCCGGGTACCTTGCGCAGGCAGGGAAGGTACCCAAGGGTACCGCCACCTGCCACTATGGCAGGCGGTGGCCCCTTGGGCACCACCCCCTGCAGTCGATGGTACCGCATGGGTACTACTCTACCACCTTGGCAGGCAGCGGCCCCCATACGGACCCCTGCCTATTTTTTTCTTAATTTTTTTTAATAAAAAATTAACATTGTTTTTAAAAAAAAAAACAAGCCAAATTGTGCAAATGCGGTGACGATCGTTTGGCCGTCAAATTTAAGCCCGTATTTTTTCTGCGACGGCCTTATGCCCGTCAAATTTAATGCCGCACTGTATTTTTCCCCTTTGGAGCTATTTTTTCCAGAGGTCATATCTTGGGCATATGATATCGTTTTTTGGTAAACGAGATATCGTCGGGAAGTTGGTTGTGTCAAATTTCCAGTGGCGTGGGTTTTATAGCTTCATTTTTCTATTGGTGCATTCTAAAACCAGTTGAAGACAAAGGAGTTTTTTTCAGTCCCGAGCTCGTATCTTTTGACCTGTTTCTCCATTTTTCACTATCTCAACAGCATCGGAACCATCTTTCAGAGCTCTTTAGTTCCATCCATGCAATTTTTCCAAATTTCACTCTAGGTATATTTTATTTAGTTTTTTGTGTTTTTCACACTCTGGTGGATTACCTGGACATATTTGCTCTTGGGAACTTTTCATTTGCATGGGATGCTTCGCTTTTGGCTGTTCTTCATGTATTTCCAGTTTTTGTCCTTTGAGGGCATTTTGAGCATCATTTGTTAAATATCTTTTATGTAAACACATTGAGATAAAGTGCCACACTATTGTACATGTATTTTAGGGATTTTGCACATAAGGTTGTGCCATATTTTGTACTTGCACTATATTATAAAGTGCCATGGGGGGCTTGTGTAGTACCTTTGTTTTTCCATCACATCTTTGTTCGGTGAGTGTCCCTTCATGACGATAGTGGATCCATATGATTCTAGCCTCATGCATGTGTGCTTTGTTTTGCACACCACTTTTTTCAGTTGTAGGTGCTTTCTTGTGCACTTTCAGATGTTGTTTCCTCTCCTTCATGCACTACAGGGTGTTACACACCATTTTAGTGGATTTGTAAGGCTCTCCTAGTTCAACATTATGGGGGGTGTTATACTATTCATGCTAATGCTTCCTTGGCTTTTCCTTGGAAGGAATCTTCCATTCTCAGTTGATTAGTGTTTTTTAGACTATTGGTACTTGTGCCATCTGTATCTTCATTCCAATTGTTTTCTTTTGTTTGCCATCTCATTCGAGTTGTGTCGTTTGGGGCACTCATGCAGATTGTTGTCTACTTGTGCCATCTGTATCTTCATTCCAGGTTTTTGCCTTTGTTTGCCATCTGATTCGAGTAGTGTCATTTGGGGCACTCATGTACATTGTTGTCTTCTTGATCCTAATCATCCTATCTTTAGAGGAGGTTCTTCCACACCATAGCAGTCATCTTTTGACAGTTGTTTGCAGCTTCATCTACTTCAGTGATGTTCTTCATGGTTTTCTTCATCTCTTTTTGGAGTAGATTTTTTCCCATGAGGTTTTCTCTATTTCTCCACTTTACAAAGATTTAGTTGTATTTGGGTACCTGATCTGGCCTAGTTGCCAGGACCCATGTTTGCCTTCTTGCATTGTAGTTACCTTTTCTGTTTTGCACATGTTTGTAGCTACACTCTTGCTCATGTTAAGGGGAGGTGTTAGAGTAAAGGTTTTAACTTAATTATGTTGATTAAGTTACCTTTATTCCCTTCTTAAGATTTCCCTTTAGTTTGCATAAAGTGACATTTAATTATTATATTAATTATTAAATGTTTTCCTTTTAGGGTTTTTCCTTTTAGGGTTCCCTTTTAGGGTTTGCATGATCTCCTTTTTAAGGATTGATCCCTTGTATATTCATCAATTCCCTTTTGTTCTAATAAGATAATTTCTCAAATTTTCAGAGCTTCAAACCCTTGTTTGTTTTCTCCATCCATTCTCTTCCTTGTGGCAGGTATCCATTTGCATGCAGGTGTTCTTGGAGTCTGAAGTTGGTTTTCACAACTTCTACATTTTTTATTATTATTACTTCTCATCTCTCTCCTCTTCTTCTTCTTCTTCTTCAAAGTAGGGAGATATTTCAAATCTGTAAACCTCTTGTTCTTGTGGGATCTGACATAAATCTTCATCTACCTTATCATTTGTTTTTCAATCATCTTTCCCAATCTCTTTTTGTAGCATTTGTAGGACTTACTTCTGATTGAGTGACAAAGAAAGATGCCTTGACCACATCATGAATCAAACTTTCCATTTATTTATCTCTTCTAATTTATCATTTAGTTCCAAAGATCTTGAAGTATCTAATAGTGGGAGTTCTTCCATTAAATAGATCAAAAGGGGTCTTAGTGCTATTGACCCTCAATTTTTCTTTATTAAGCAAGTATATAGCAACTTATGAAATGCTCCCTTCCAAAACATATTAGTTAGATCTGCATATTTCAACATTATCCTTGTAATTTTTTGCATAGTCCTATTCTTTCTAACCACTAAACCATTTTGTTGAGAGGTCCTAGGAGTAGACAAATTTCTCTTAATACCATGATTCTCATAAAAAAATTCAAATTCATTTGAATTAAATTCACCTCCTCTATTATGTCTTAATAATTTGATCTTAGCATTCATTTCATTCTCAACCATTGCTTTGAAAACCTTAAACTTATCAAAATATTTTGATTTTTTTCTTAGAAATGTAGCCCAAGATATTCTAGAGTAATTATCAATAAGAAACATGAAATACCTTTCCCCTTATTAAATCCTTGTTTTTGTAGGTCCACATAGTTCAATGTGAATCAGCTCCAAAGGAATAATAGAAGAACCGTCCTTTCTTTTGAAATTTTTCCTAGTATTCTTTCCCATTTAAGACTCATTGCATAGTGTATTTGCAGGCTTAGTTATCTTAGGCATGTCTCTCACTACATGAGTAGAACTGATCTTCACCATATTGTCAAATTTGATGTGTCCCATCCTCATGACATATAAAAAATTCACCAGATTGAGCCAATAAACGGATTCTTCCATTTTCTTTTTTTAAATGATAGAGATTTCCATATGTCCTAGTACCTTTTGCAACCAATTTTCTAGACTCTTCCTTCTTGATTTCACAACCTTTTGCATGAAATGTAAGGTTATATCCTTTACTCTACATTTGATTGACACTGAGGAGATTAAGCTTAAATCCTTTGATGAGATCCAACTATGGGATCTCTAAACTTGTTACTTTATTGTTGAACTTAATTAAATGAAATCATTGCAATTGAAATGTAGAAGTAAAATATATTTACTCTCTTCAGTTTGAAAAGCATATATAGATGATTTGGTATAACTTTTTGGAAAAACTTATGTAGAAGCATATTCCATTTTTAAATAAAAAATTTGTATCTCATTTCACTTATGTTGTTAGTTATCAACTATATAGTGAATAATTTATGGTAATTCTTTGTAAGAAGGAGATGACTATTACATATGGCATCAAAGTTGTTAGGTTCAACACTTGGACCTATGAGCTCATTGTGTAAGTTTCCTCAAACATTATTAGTGGCTAATGTTTGAAATGTTCTTAGGCCAAAATTTTGGGAGAGAGAAGAACAAGGAAAACAATAAGGAAGTCAATTCGCCAAAATTTATCTAACCCTAGGATTAAGAAAGAGTATTTCTTGAAAGTATAAATCCTTATCAATATTAGCTATATGGGAGATGTTTGGCAGGTTAACTCTATAATTATGTTTGGCACACTTAAGTGTATAGGGGGAGAGAAGAAGCAATTTGATATAGTAGTTGTGAAGGGAAATGTTTGTATCTCTGAGGTCAACCAATCAAACCATCAATTCATAAGGAGATTCCCTTTGGTTGGGATGCACTTGTGAGTAGTAGGAAGAATATGGATGAGTAGCTTTGAGTACACCGACACTCCAAAACTCTTTTAGTTTACTCCAATGATGAGGAAGACCTTGAGGAGATTTTCCTCTTCTAATAGCGACTTGTAGTCATGAGATGTTAGTATTTAAAAATAATTAAGGATGATGTGTAATCCACCTATATTATTATAAATGAATATGTATAAATTAATGCAAAAATTTTAGGAAACAAAATTTGATAAGATGAAAAATTAAAGAGAAGTAGGAAACCAAATGTTTCAGACCAAACCATTTCTGAAGGAAGCTAGGAGGTAAAAAGAGCTCAAATAGAGAAATGTTAGGGTGAAGTTAGAATTGAGTTACCAATATATTTAGCTAATGTAAACTTTTTTACAGCCCTTAAGGTCATATGGTAATTTTTCCAAGGCGAGTGAATTTTTAGATGAATTGATGTGGTAAGAGTCCCTTAAACTACAAGTAGTGGGAGGTGATTAAATCATGGATTATGAAGGATCAAGTGTGGAAACTACCCATTTCCTTGAAAAATTTGACAATTTATTTCTAGATGAATTTCCTATAATACAATCCAAAGAGTCTTAAATACTTCATCAATATAATTCCAAGATTTGAACTTATATTCAAGATCCTTACAAGACAATCACAACAGAGTTGTTGGAGTTGGAAGGGTCAAAATAATGCCAGGAGGTATTTGACCAATTGTTTTTAAAAAGGAAGGTAAACTTTGGCATTAATTTCAAAAGTGGCTGATACAGAGGGTTGATTCGTGATCATCACCAATGCTTCAGGAGAGGGGATAGGTGGCACAAATTTTATAACAAGGATAGGATATCACCTATGAGTTTTGAAAATTAAAGACTTATGAGCAAGACTATGCTCCATTGGGTCTTGAACTAACAATTTAATTGTTCATGCTTGTAAATGTAGCAATATCATATGCTAGGGAAACCCTCGAGTTATGTTAGACCTTCAAGGTCTTAGATACTTTTGTATTCTATTATACTTAAATGCTTGCTAGTGAAGATCATTAGAGCTAACATCTAACCACAATATCAAGATCAGTTACAATAAGGGAAAGGAAAGATGAGTTGTGGATGCCCTAAGTCAAAGGAGCCATAACCCCTTGATGATCTCTATTCAAACAATTGTAAGAAAAATGAGTTGCAATAGTCTAGAGAGATGAATTCTATGAGAAATTCAAGGATGTTCTTAGGGACAATCCACAAGAACCAAGGTATGATGAGATTAATTTTGATCTAGATAAACTATTGAGATTTTAAGAAGTAATATATTTGTTGAACCCAAAAGAGTTAAGAAACAAGGTGTTGCGAGAGGTTCACTCTGAACTCTTTTTAGGAAATCTTGTTGTAACAAAAATTTGGGCTAATGTAAAGCCACTATATTTCTGGCAAGGAATAAAGAGAGACACTATAAGATATGTAGCAAAAGGTCTAAAATGCTAGATGGTGGAAGTGAAACAATATCACCTGGTAGGATTTTATACTTGTAGACACTTAAATAAACCTGATTGATATTATGCATCTGATTCTGATTAATTAACACCATTTCTTCCTAAATGACTTTAGACTAACCAATTAATTAAATAATCAACATTATTTAGTTAAATTCATCAGATTCTACTATTAATCAAAACATTAAATTTGTTAGATTAATTCACCTTTCTTCTGACTAATGTTCATCATATTTAATTAAATCAAATCATTTAATTAAATCCCCCCAACTCCTCTCATTTGATTAAATAAATCAAACTATTTAAATCAAATTTCACCTAACTCATTCAAATATTATGAATTAATTAATCCTAAACCACTTTATAATCATCATTAACAAATCCTACATATTTTAACTCTTCAAATAGCTAGGTTGCACATGAAAATAATCTCTTTTAATTATGTAATTCCTCTATTTAACGTCACAATGGCATATTCCTAGGAATATTCCTCCCAACTACCTTCACATTCAATTTCCCTCCAAAGGTTTTAAATAACCTCTTACACATTCATTAACTCCTCTTACAAATCATTTACTTCTTCTTACATCCTCTCACATCCTCAACCATATTCATTTACTTCTTACAACCTTTCAAATCCTCAACCATTCTCATTTACTCCTCTTACATCTCCTTTACTTTTCACATTCCCCAAAATGTGCTCCATTCTCATCCAATGGAATTGTGACAAGTGTCACATTCCTATTGGTTCTTCTTTTATCCCGCATTCACCAATTTCTCTCATTCTTCAACCCTTCAACCCTATTTATAGAGGGCTTCTCTATGAAGAAATCATCCACAAGTTGAAGCATTCTTACTATATGCATTTTCACTCATAGCATTCATCACGTTCATATCATTTTGAGAATATTTTCATAACTTAGCATCAACTTCATACTTGGAGTCACTACATAACTGGAGTTTATCAAAGGGATTGGGAAAGGGCTTCTATCCACATCAAACGATCACCAATCCCCCTATGGGATGAAGGTTTAGCTACTTTAATTTGATTGCATGTTTTCTTTGGTTTGTTTATGCTCTCATTTTTATGTTTTCTTCTTGATTTAGCTAAGAATCTCATAGAGAATGTTTGATTTGTGTTTCTAACATGATTAACTAGTGTTTTTTGGTCTTGTGTTAGCAAATTGCAGATTTGGTGTTCACATTTTTGTGCTAGGAGGCATTGGATGTACCCCTACGAAGCTAACCATACTTGGTAAAGGTTCTTCTGTTAAAATGGTCAAAGCTTCCCTATCAATACCTGTATAGCTTAGTTTTCCCTTCAAGGATCTGCTCTCTAAATTACCCATGCTATTTGAGGACTCCTCTCTCTTTGTGATCACCACCATGTTGTTTGAGTCAAATACCCAAGCCACTAAAATAAAACTCGTTTACGTCCAACTCATATATTGTGACCAATGAGGACCATCGATGTTAGATATGTGTGAAAATGATGAGGCTCTCTTAGAATTCATGGGACTAAAAGATAGTCTACCATATGGAGATCATAAAGCAGGATTTGACATTGAGTTGGACACACATGCGTACTACGGGGAAATGATTGAATCTCTTAGTCATAAAATAGAAAATCTAAGAGTAACGTATAGGTCTTTAAGTGAAAATCACATTGTGGCACTTTTTGACCCAAAAATAGTAAAAATAAAGGATGTATCCAATGGTGAAAACCTCTCTGAGGTGCCAAAGGATGAGGGATTCAATCTTCCCCTTAGTGCTATCCATTAGAAAAAATCGGAGGTACTAGAAAAAAATGCAACCCAATGAACTTGGGAAGTGAAGAAATCCCGCATATCACTTTCTTTGTTGAGTCACTTTTGACCAAATAACAAGAAAATATAGCTACATTCATAAATGAAAGGAATGTGAATTTTGCGTGGACATATGCTAACATGCCACACCTTGATCTAGAGGTAGTAGTTCATCATCTAGTAGTCTATCCAGAGGTGAAACCAATGAAATAGAAATTAAGAAAAATGCATTTGTAGATCACCTTATTGGTCAAACTTAAGTTGTAAAAACTCCTTGACATTGGCTTCATACAAGCCATTAATTATATTGAATGGGTTTCCAACCTTGTACCTATTTCCAAGCCCACTAGGGGAATCTAAATCTACACTGACTTTAGGGACCTGAACAAATAATTCCCTAAGGATGATTTCCCTCTTCCTAACATAGACATGATTGTAGATCTAATGGTAGGGCATGAAATGCTATCATTGATGGATAGGTTTTTCAGGATACAACCAGATTATGATCGCAAAAGATGACCAACATAAGATATCCTTCACTTGTCCATGGGGGGCCTATTGTTGGAACATGATGCCATTTGGGTTGAAGAACACTGAACCTACATACCAAAGGGCTATGACTCTGATTTTTCATGACATGATCCACAAATCTGTAGAGGACTATGTTGACAACATACTAGCCAATTCAAGAAAGCGTCAAGACCACATATAAGTGTTGGGCCCAATCTTTGATAGACTGGAAGAATATAAGGTACAAATCAATCTTAAGAAATGTGTCTTTGGTGTCACATTAGGAAAGCTCCTAGGATATATCATATCAATGAGGGGAATCAAGATAGACCTTGTAAAAGTCGAAGAAATCCTTGACATGGAAGCACCACAAACACTAAAAAAATTGAGGGGTCTCTAGGGAAGGCTTCAATCAATCCACAGATTCATAACATAGTTAGTAGATAAATCCATCCCATATTCTCATATACTCCATAAGGATATATCATACAAATGGAACATGAAATGTGATCAGGCATTCAATCAATTCAAAGAATACTTGTTGACACCATGAGTCCTCATGCCACAAATTCAAAACAAGCCATTAATCCTTTAAATATCATATACAATGGAAACACTTGGGGCTCTCCTAGCTCAACATGATGAAATAGGGAAGGAAATAGGAATTTAATATATTATTAGAACCTTGGTGGGACATGACCTAAAATAGACATTCATTGAGAAGGCTTGCCTTGTAGTAGTGTTTACCTCACAAAAATTTAGGCACCACATGTTGGCTCATTAGATAAAGCTCATCACCAAGATTGAAACCCTAAAGTATCTACTTTCTAAAGAAATGCTCACAAGATGAATGGCTAAGTGGGTCATGATCTTAACAGAATACGACATTAAATATGTGGAACAAAAAGCCATCAAGGGATAGGTAATTGCAAATCAATTGATCGAAGCACCTATATATGCTGAAAACCCACTAGTATCATAGTTTCCAGATGAGTCCATTTTGAATCTTAGTGTAGCAGATCATTGGAAGGTATATTTCGATGAATCATGCACATAACATGGGTCAAGAGTAGGAATCTATTTTATCACACCACAAGGGGATCGTATTCCAAAATCATATAGGTTATCTTTCCCTTGAACCAATAATATTGCAAAGTACGAGGCTCTTGTCCTAGGAATTTGAATTATAGTACAATGGAAAATCATGGAACTCAAGGTCTATGGGGACTCACAACTAATTATAAACCAATTCAACAATGAATATCAAACTAAGGATGAAAAACTTACCTTGTACAAGAAGCTGGTGGAAGATCTCAAGGAATTATTCATCGACATAACATTTGAGTAGATACCAAGGGTAAACAACAGAGCAACTAATGCTATGGATACAATTAGATCACTATTAGATATCCCACAAAATATCCATAAACATGAATTCCTTGTAGAGAAGCTTGTTGTACAAGCTTTCAAGGTACCAGACTCTGAGTTTATGTGTGAAATCTTTGGTCCCAGTGATCCTTGGTACCATGACATATTCACCTACTTTAAAATAGGATTCCTCCCTATTGACATCCCCTAGTACCATGCCTTGTCGTCAGATATACACTCATGTCTTGGTACCATGAAATAATTCTATTTATTTGTTGAGTCAAAGTCCATCACACTAAATACCACACCATCTTGGTTGTCTATACCTTGATGCATCATATCTATGTGTGCTATCAAACATAAGGAAAGTAATGCTCTTTATGTCCTCAATCCCTGATAAGCAACAAATCATCATCACTCATCATCCTATCTAATAAAGTCTCAATAAATCATGGACTTGTTGGACTTTTACATCTTCTCAGAATCAAGGGTTAATCCCTCTCTTTCTTCTATCTTCCTCAACAACTAATTTGGTAGCATGAAATTCAAAAAAAATCTATCTACATTCATCCTGCATCCACAAACCATTAGCATCTTGCATACATATCATCATAATAGGAAAAAATTCATCTATACATTGTATTATAATTTAGGATATCAACATAAGATAGATTTGTTATTCTAAAGCATCTCATAACAACACATTTTCATTATCATCCATCACACAACCATATAAGCATCTTAAAAACATCGTATTTTGCATCACCATATAGCACATGAAAAAGATACTAAAAAACAAATAAACATAATAACTATCTTGCATCCATATCACATGCATTATCACTAGAATAATATAGATTTTTTATTTTAAGAATCTCATAACATCATAATCATCCATCGCATAAAATTACATCCATACAAATCCATCATACATTTCATATGCATTCATATCATACATCGATAACATCACATGCATCACATCATAAAAACATTAAAATGCATCCATCCATATCATGTACATCCATACATCCATAACACATAAGATAAAATAAATAACATCACATTATATAAATCACATCGGAGCCATCTCATATACATATATAAAAAAAAGTTGAATGTCACAATACAATCGGAATCAAATCTATAATGTCATCATATGGAATATATAAGAGGCTAATCAAAACTCAGCCAATGAATGTATGTACATCATAAATTAGGTTGTACATTAAAAAAAGGGTTTGAACACTATCGGTGCCCTGAGGTCCCCTCGCTCTGTCGGTCACTATGGTGACTGCCTCGGCTCTGAGGGTGGGACCCTAACAGTCTGCCTGATGGCCTCTTGCGAGACCTGCTAGGTGCAATCTGGATGATGTGCGAGAAATATGGCTCCTGACACTCTTGGGGACAAGCTCTGTAATATAATAGCTTGTAATATGAGGCCTCTTGCATGGCTCGCATGTACATCTCTATGGGATATGTGGTGTGTCCCTATGCCTACTAAGCTGCTACCTCTAGCAGTGTATGGAAGAAAGTTCTAAACTTTGATAAGCTCAGAAATCTAGAAGATACAATTAGCCTTGGTCTAGAAATTCTAACAAAGATGGAAAATAGGTCATGTTTGATTAATAGAAGGCAAGAAAAAGCCAATGTTAGAAAACATAAGCTATGTTGATGTTAAAAAAAATTTAAAATAATTATCAATAAGAGAAAGATTGCTTGAATCACACAAGCTCCACTTGCATATCAGCAAGGTCACTTAGTGCAAGGTCCAGTGGGACTAGAATGTAGAGGACATTGATATGAGAGAAAATTATAATGATATTAAATAGAAAATTCTCCCCATCCTTGTATGTTTATAAAAAAAATACAAATTGAAATTTTTTCAACTATTGATTATATGTTATGATACTTTGCATCATTGGGGACAATTATTCTTAAGGGGGTGGTATGTTACACCCCACCCTAGATTCCTAAATTAATTTTCATTTTATGGTAATTATTATAATGAATCATGAGATTATGAAACTTGGAAAGTTACATATTATGATGGATTTGTGTAATGTTATGTTACTGCATTGAAAAGGAATGTTGATGGCTATTTTATGAGATGAATATGATGGAATAATATGAGATAATTCTATTTTCTTTGAAGCAATCATTAATGATAATAAAATTATATTATCATGATGTAATGGTTATGACTAACTACCATTTTTTTTCCTAAATGGAAATGTAGGAATGATTCGAGCACCTCCAAAGAGAGAGAGTGATATTATCACCTAGGAGAAAGGTAAAGTAATGAATCCTCTAGAAATGTCATCTGAGCTTTGTGTCAGTCAAGTATTGCTCTATAAACTTAAAAGTGTCTAGGGATGTCTTTAGTATTTTTGGAGGTAAGTCAACCTAAGGTAGTTGAGTCATGTTCATCCATTGTCTTTGGTGTGGCTATTTTGGGTTTAATAAATCTCTTTTTTTATCTATATAAGTGAATATATATATATATATATATATTTGTGTGTGAGAATTGTAAGCATAGATTTATTATGATGCAAAATGGTACCCATATATGTATATTCATATATGTATTGAGCACTACACTATAAACTCTAGTACTTGATAATTATCAATACTACATTGCATGAGAATGTTGATCAATTTTATCATTGAGTTCATCATGGTGTGGTGAATACACTATTGTAATGATGTAACAATCAAAATCATTAACCATGTATATGATATTATTATTTTAATATATGTTATGAAAATTAAAACGGATGTATAAGCCATGAGTTTTATTCTATGGGATTATTAAAAGAGGAGAAAATTTGTATTTGATTTTCTCAACTCAATAATGAGGAGCTTAATGAAATATTTGTGGTGGCATATATAGGTAATATAGTTGAAAATTCAAACATTAGCCATATTGACCATGACATAATATTATGAAGTTGGTAGAAGTTTTATTATATTTGAAATGTTTTTGAAAGCCCTTAAAGGCCATAGATGTTTGACCAAAAACGAAACATGTTTAAGCTTTGAGAAATTTAAGGAATTGCCATGTTTGAACCATGGATATCACTACATGAAGATGGAGGAGTAAAAAAATTGATAATTTTTTTTCTACACCATTTATTACTAAATCTATATCATGTTAATTTTAGAAGTGTTATGGTATTATCAGATGAAACCGGTTTTGATAACTAATTGTTATATTAATTGTATCTTGATTACCCTTTTCATGATAATCTTAAAGAGATATTAGGAAAATATGATGTAATCATTTTTGGATAACCACCTAGTCATGAGTAGTCATGGGGATTAACTACTTCAGTCACCTATCTCATGAATATAAATACGCTAAATTTAAAAGGTTAAAGTGTTGAACACCCGAAATACTAAGAGGGGCAGTTGAATCAATATTCTTTTAAACCACTTAATAATTTAAACATTCAATCCTCATAGGACAATAAATTTGTATTAATGAATGAAAGCATGAAAACAACCAACAACATCACATAACACATGAAAATAAAATTTTTATGTGGAAAACCCAAAATGGGAACAACCAAGGTGAGGATTAGCTCACAATATATTATAACTAATTATAGTATACTATAGACATGTTCAATGCAGGTGGAATCATGGTCCAAGTGGACTCACTGCCAATTGAAGGAAGAAATAGATAAAAGATATTGTGGCACACAACCAAGTTTTGAATTTTTACAATTACATTTAACATATGTGTGAATTACAGTTCCAATCAAGCTCAAAATACAGACTCTACACACTTCATATTGATATGGCTTAATACTCTACTTTTCTCTACATTTTTATTATATTTGGACAATTCACATCCAAAAACTCTTGTTACTTGTCACTAGAACTCAAAACACTAAAAATTATCCTTCATATATATCTACTTAACCTACAACATCAATTAGGTCTGCCTAATTAGATGTAATATACAAAATTTAACTTGTTCACTCAATATATATACATACATGCTTTGTAACAAGATTTAAAACTCATAACAATCTAAAATAGGTTGTCATGGACCTAAAATAACACCCACATAATGGATCAAAACATATCGAAACTCCACAACACACAAGAGTCATCAGGTCGACACCAGTAATGGCCTAATAACAATTTTTTCCAACTATACACCCAAATTCGGATATGCATACCTCCAAACTCTATGTCATCTAGAATATACACACTACTAAAACATATCAACCTTCCCAGAGAACCAAAAACTTAGATTCCAATTCATAGAGAAGTACAGATCCATCAAAACATATGCACTAAACTGGAAAATGCCTATTACTATCAAGTCAATACACTGTCATTAATAACTTCAACACCAAGAGATAATAAAATATGAAATTCTATATTTAGAATCTTCTAACAACATTCAAAATTATCCCAAAATCGTAAAGAAAGAACTTATCCAATGGACCAATGTGGACCCAAAAATTGGATTTCTACACATAGAGTTACATGTATTGACACTTAGTCAATTTTTTATATCAACCACCTTCATTGAATCAAATTTTCTTACAAAATTACCTTTCATAATCATCCTCAACTATGCTAAATCCATCGAAACTGATCTACACAATGTTCTTCATACAAGAATACAATTTTGACATTAATGAAAACACTACAATGCATTACTGTACAATTTGTGCTCATCCCAGATGCTCGTGTTGCCAAAAAATGTATCAATGAAAAACTCCTTATTCTTCCAAAAATCTCCTCCTCTTTCATTTATGGAAAAATACCCTAATTATCTCTAAAATTATTCTTCCCCTTTGACATCAAGGGAAAAGGGCTCATATAACAATAATCTTACATATGAAATCTCCCCCTTAATAAATACATGTATACAAGCTGAAAAATTGAACTGACTCCCCCTAAGAATTCTATTTACCACAACTAAATCAAAATATTGTGCTGAAAAACACATAACACCACCCACATATATGCATAGAAATATGAAACAATAAACTGAAATGCATAAAAGAAACAAATATACTGTTAACTGGAAGAAGAGGTTGACCCTTTCAGATCCTCAAGATGATCCTACCATTCTTGTTTCCCTTCTTCCCAAATATTCTTGAAAATTCCAAGCATTCTACATTGGGTTTCCAATTCCATCAACAATTGTTCACCTTCTTCTGGTTGGGTAGCAGATTAAGATTTAACACCTTATTAGCATTCAATAGGGCACTAGAGATAGATATGAACTTTGAGTTCACTAGATCCCTAAGATTACCAAACTATAAAATGATCTTCTATTTTTGTGCTTGTAGTTGGAAGAATTTCTCATGTAGATCTTCTATTGTGGACCTTGTGCTTCCATCTAGGTCATGTATCGAATGACAAGCAATCAAAGCTTTATCAATATGAGACTCAATTGATTCCATTTCATCTTTTATTCTCTTTGTGGCTCCAAGACACTTCATACAGAAATGAAACAAGGATTTGGACTCTACCACACAAGCCTGTGCACCCTTATGATTCTCTTAAAATTTATTGTGTGCATGTGAACACTTCTCCATTATCTCCATCAATTTCTTATCACTCAGCTTTTTCTATATTTCATTCTCTATCTTTCCTTTTAATCCAGTAGCATATTTCATAGACTTCATAGCCTTATATATCAATTCACCACTCCTTTAATGAGTCTCAATTATTTCCTTCTAATTAGATGCATGGAAGAAATCTCCCAATTAAAGTTGGTGGAGTGGTGAGATCATTTCCAAGTCCACATTCCCCTATTACATAGGAAATTATAGAAGTTGGGTGGACACAATAGGTTGTAGCTAAAATTGCATACTTAGCAATGTCTTTAAAGAATTTCTAGAAGTGCTAGAAGATTCACCAGTTTCCTTCAAGATCTCCTTTGCAACCTTCTCTTTCAATTCCTTCTCCTTGTCACAAGTGCTAATTGGTGTCTCCACTTCTATGTTTCCTTTTGCATCACTAGAAGCATCTTTACTCTTTCTCTCATCATCCTTTTCTATGTCATCTTTACCAATATATAGTTATATGTTATCTAGAAGAATGATTATTTCTAGTTGGCCTTTAACATTATCAACATTTAATTTAGATATCGAAGGAGGTGTAGAAGTATCCTCCTTTGGAGTTTCTTCTCTAATAGCTACTATTCCTTGAACATGTTTCTCAACTTCCACATTTTCTTCTACATCTCTTCAACATCTGGAAGAGGATTTTCCTATCCATTCCCCTCTTTTGTTTCATGCTCATGTTGAGCATAGTCAAGCTATACATCTTCTCCAACATTCTCATCGTTATAAATCATCTCCACGTGTAACTCATATTTGTTCTTAGGGGTCATCACCAATATTTTTGCTAAGTCTACAACCTTTTCTACATACTCTTTTTGGAGCCTCTCAAGATTATTGTGATCTCTTCTCATGAGGGTTGTTACCGTATTCTTCATTCTGAGTTCCTTATTGAACAATGTAGCCAATGTTGCTTTATTTTGCTCAGAAAGAGGGGTACTAATCTTTTCCAATGCATAGTATTTCAATTTATCCTCTTCCTTTATGGGTTCTTGTCTTCTATCAATCAATACATTCCACAATTCTATAGATATTTTATTTTCTATATTCCCAATATCTACTTCAAGAAAAATAATATATTTTACAATAGCTTCAACAATGGTGGCCTTATCCATCTCATCCACCTCAATTTATAGTGATATAGTTTCCTCTAACATTTCATTTTGTAAAATCCCATTAAATAATGTATCAAACATACGATTGTGAGTCCTTATCAGAGGTTTCTTCTTCTTCTTCTTCTTCTCTTATGGTCTCTTCTCTTATGGTCTCTTCTCATTTTCAGACTTTTCTTTATTTTTTCTCATCTCC
Organism: Sequoiadendron giganteum; assembly: GCA_007115665.2. Taxonomy (NCBI): domain Eukaryota; kingdom Viridiplantae; phylum Streptophyta; class Pinopsida; order Cupressales; family Cupressaceae; genus Sequoiadendron; species Sequoiadendron giganteum. Next base: position 353,269,709 of record CM021106.1, on the reverse strand, counting down.
ATTCTAAAGCCTTCCTTCTCCTTTTTGACCTTGGCCTCACTATTTGTATCAACTGTTGCAAGAATGCAAAGAAGAATGAAAGTGTTGTCATTTATATCAATTGGCCAGCCAGTTATCTACTAGTTAATGTTGACTGTATATGTTGAGGATATTGATAAAATTGTCTTAAAAGAAGGTTACAGGTATTCAACTGTTGAGGATGTTGGTTTGGTACTTGTGTACTATGTGTTTTGGCTGAGGTCTGGGAGAATTATTATTGGTCAGGATTTCTCTTTGTTGTTATAGAGTTGTGTTGCCTTGGTTCTATTAAAGATGGTTTCAACATTTGGAAGTATTGAGCTTAATATATCTATGTGTTTTACACTAGTTTGGCTGAACATGTGTTAAGCACTATCTTCAAAGTTGATGAAGTGTGTTGGATCTATTATGGGTCCTAGTGAAGCATGTGTTTTGGGTCGCCCTCATTCTAATTCCACCCTAGGATGTTTGGTGCCAACCTAATATGAATTTGAAGCTGGATGGAGGACTTTGTATCCTTTCAAAGCTGGAGATGGTATAAATATATAATGTGTTAGCAATGAAAATTATACATAATAAAAGAAGGAAGATAAGTGAAAGAGTATGTGTGACTTTGATGCTATTCTAAAAGTGTGTAATTTATGTGTGTGGTTGATCAATGCGAAGCTTAATACTGAGTTTCTAGATTTAGTGAGAAAAAGGAAAACTTTGTCATTCATGCAAGTTGATTAGTGATAGTGGTGGAATCCTTTTTTGCATTGGGATTGTTTTCTCTCTGTAATAAGTCTTCTTTTTCTTGTTTGTATCTCTATGGTAGTGATCCATCTAGGTTGTAGCCCTATGGATAGTGAGTTTGAACGAGTCCTTATTTTAGGTAATGAGCCTTATCTCAGGCAGCACGCCTTATCTCAGGCAGCGAGCCTTAACTCAGGTAGTGAGCCTTTTGTAATCGGTTTTGATATTCTCTATAGTGTGATTTAATCCTCACTTTGGTTTTTCTCTCATTGGATTTTCCATGTAAATCTAGTGTTATTGTGTTATGTGCATTGGAATTTGATGGTGAATCATTTAATCAATTTATGTGTTAGTTCTAATAATTGAATTTAATGTTATAATTTGTGACAACTAATTCACGCCCCCTCTCAATTTTCCTATCCAACAATTGGTATCAGAGGTTGGTTCCTTGGTGAATAACTTAACCGCTTGAGGAAGGTTCTAGATGGCTAGAAAGATGATTTATGATTATGATGGAATTAATTATGGTATTTTGAAAGTATTGATGGAAGAATATCTAGAGTATTGTGGATATGATGTAGAGAAAGCTTATAAGAAACCCTACACTCCTCCTGCTAATGGTCTGAGTACACCTAAAGAAATTAGAGCATGTGAAGTGAATAATAAGGAAAAATTCATCTTGAAGAATAGTTTGGTACATTCCAAGTTGATTAAGGTTTATAATTTGAAGACAACTAAGGAAGTCTTGGATGCTTTAGAAAGAGCACATGATGGTGATGAGAGGGTAAAATAGGAAAAACTACAAAATTTAGAAAAATGGTTTGATCTTACACATATGTCTGAAGATGAGAATGTTAAAGCCTATGTATAAAGATTGGATGAGGTAGTCATTGGAATGCGATCCCTTGGTGCTACTATAGATGAAACCAGAATTATAAAGAAGATTCTCAGAACTCTTCCTGATGCTTACAGTGAAAAGGTGAGTGCTATTGAGTAGACTATAGATTATAAGACTTTTAATAAGGATTTGTTGCTAGGTTTTTGACATCTTATGAGATGAGGAAGCTGAATCTAAGAAGTGGAGGCAAAACAAAGACTTCTTTTAAAGTTATAAAAACTGAAGATTTGGATGAAGAAAACTTTGATGAAATCAAGGCTAACTTTGTAAGAAGAATGAGAAAAGTCTCTAATAAGTATGAAGGTAAATTTCCCTTTAAGTGTTTTAGTTGTGGAGAAATTGGTCACTATGCTGAAAAGTGTCCAGAAAGAGCTAGAAAGAATTAACAAAGATATGAGAAAGAAAAGACAAAAAATAATATTAATAGAGCTTACTATGTCAATGAGAATGCTAGTATTTCAAATGAAAATTCAGAATATGAAGATATAGATGACAATGAATTCTTTTTATTGGTGATTAAGGATGAACCTACTTCTAATAATTCAAAAAAATAGTGAAAGGAAATTCCTCTGAAGAAGAAAAAGGAAGAGAAGGAGAAGGAGAAGGAGAAGGAGGAAAATGAAGGTACAGTTATCACTACCCTACATGCTAAACTAGAAAATAATTTTTGGGTAGTTGATAGTGGTTGTTCACATCACATGACTTGTGACAAGAGTAAGTCTATGAAACTTGAGAAATATGATGGAGGTCTAGTTATGTTTGGAGATGATATTGGTGCTAAAATATGTGGGATAGGTTTAGTAAGTTTTGATGGAAAGCATCATATTGACAATGTTTACTATGTTAAGGGTTTAAGGCATAATATATTGAGCATTGGTTAGATCTGTAGAAAGGGATATGATCTTGTGTTTAAGGATGATAAATTTGATATATGGAAAGGATCTAGAACATTGATTGCTACAGGAAAGAAATATGAAGGGAATATTTATCAACTCAAAGGTGCTGATGAATGATGTTTTATGACTAAGATAAATGACAGTTTGTTATGGCACAGGAGAATATTTCACATGAATTCTGATAACTTGGCAAGGATCAGTTCTATTTAGGTCATGAGAGATCTACCAAGAATTACAAAGCCTATAAATGCTCTCTTCAAGAATTGCCAATTTGGGAAGTAAAAAAGAAATCATTACAAATCAAGAGAACAATCTACTACTAGATTGTTGGATTTGGTTCATACAGATCTTTGGTCCCATGAGAGTGAGAAGTCTACTTGGTGAAAGGTACTTTATGCTTTTAATTTTATGATTATTCTAGATATACATGGGTAAAATTTCTAAGAGAGAAATCAGATGCATTAGATAGATTCAAGGCATTCAAGGCTATGGTTGAAAATGAAGTGAATTTGAAGTTAAAATTCTTGAGATTTGACAAAGGTGGATAATTCACCTCCTATGAGTTCAATATGTTTTGTGAAGTGCATGGTATAAAGAGACATCTATCTTCTCTGAGAACTCCTCAACAAAATGGAGTTGTTGAAAGGTAAAATAGAATAGTTCAAGAAGTTGCTAGGTTAATGATCACTTCAAAGCCGAATTATCGGAAGTTTACTGGAAATAAGCTATTCACACTATTGTATATGTATTCAATCAAGTTCAGGCAATAGAAAGAAGTACAAAGACTCGCTATGAGCTATGGAATGGAAGAATTCCTACAGTTAAATATTTCAATGTATTCAGAAGAAAATTCTATATCATAAGAGATGAGGAAACTTTGGGCAAGTTTGATACAAGAATTGATGAAGGAATATTTCTTAGATACTCTACTAAAAGCAAGGCATATAGATGTTTCAACAATATACTGAGAAAAATTGTAGAAAGCTCGAATGTGAAGGTTGATGAAATGGTGAAGAGTTCTATTGACATTTATGGGTATGTGTTTAATGAACATGACCATGCAAGAATAAAAGAAATTAAGGAAGAACATGATAAAGATGAGAAAGAAAAGAAGAATGAATAGAATGAAAGTGAAGAAGATGCTTCGGTGATGTCCCCTAGGACACCGAAAAATGTACAGAGGAATCATTTAGAAAGTCAGATTATTAGAGACAAGACAAAAGGTGTGCTAACTAGAAGAAAAGTTGTTGCTGAACTAAATTTGTGTTTATTCTCTGAGATTGAGTCGAAGTCAGTAAGTGAATCCTTTAAGGATGAAAATTGGAAGGAAGCAATGAAAGAAATTTTGCATATTGAGAAGAATCAAACTTTGGAATTGGTCCCAAGACCGACAAACAAAAATATCATTGGATCAAAATGGGTATTCTAAAAAAATCTGAATGAGAACGGGAAGGTTGTTAGAAACAAAGCAAGGCTTGTGTGTAAAGGCTACTCAAAAGTAGAAGGAATATATTTTCAGGATACTTTTTCCTCGATAGCAATAATGGAAGATATAAGGATGTTCTTGGCATTGATTGCTTATAAAGATTTCAAAGTCTATCAAATGGATGTCAAGTCAACATTTTTGAATGGTGAACTAGAAGAAGAGGTCTACATGGAACAACTAGATATGGTGTGCAGATTGAAGAAAGATTTATATGGATTTATGCAAGCTCCTAGAGCCTGGTATGCAAGGCTAGATAATTATTTGAGTCAGCAAGGATTTAACAAAGGTACAATAGATAATAATTTATATTTCAAGGCTAAAAATGACAAAATCTTGACTATAGTTGTATATGTTGATGACATTATCTTTTGAGGAAATAAAAAGATGTGCAAGATGTTTGCAGAAGAGATTCAGAAATAATTTGAAATGTATATGTTTGGTGAGATGAATTTCTTTCTTGGGATACAGATTAATCAATCAGAGAAAGGAATTTTTATTTCACAATCCATGTATGTGAAAGAGATGTTAAAAATAATTGGGATGGATGGTTCCAAACTAGTAAGTATTCCTATGGTGACTGGTTGTAAGTTGGGTAAAGATGATGATTCACCTAAGGCTGATCAGAGCAAGTATAGATCTATGATTGGTGGACTATTGTATTTGACTACTACTAGACAAGATATTATGCATGAAGTTTGTCTTGTGGCTAGATTTCAAGAAGATCCAAAGGAAACACATGTTACTATAGCTAAAATAATATTTAGATATTTGAATGGCACTCCAAAATATGGATTATGGTATCCTAAAGACACCGAATTTACACTTAGTCCCTATATAGATGTAGATTGGGAAAAAATTATAGATGATAGAAAGTGTACAAGTGGTGGTGCATTATTGCTTGGATGTAGATTGATGGCATGGTTGAGTAAGAAGCAAGATTCAGTCTCTTTGTCTACTATTGAAGTTGATTATATTGCTATTGCATCTTGTTGTACACAAGTTTTATTGATGAAATAGACATTGAAGGATATCACAGTGTTGTATGATGATCCTATTTCTATCTTCTATGATAATACAAGTGCAATTAAAATTTTGAAGAATATTGTAATGCACTCGAGAACAAAGCATATATCTATCAGGGATCATTTTTGAGAGAGAAGGTCATGGAGAATGGAGTCCAGCTTGAGTATGTTTTGACAAAGGTTCAGATTGCGGATATCTTTACAAAGGATCTTCCTAAACATACTTTTGAGTATCTCTAGGATAAGCTAGGGGTTATTTCCCCTCCTTTTACAAAATAAGATGCATTTAGAGATGCATCAGTTCAGTGGATTCATGGTTCTATCTTTTTGGACTGATGTTTCTGGTGGCTACCTCTTAGGGCGAGCAAGTATTTTTTAAGTGTTGTCATTATGAGTATTATGTTTTCATGTAAAAGGAAGTTTCAATGAAAATATATTTTCCCTTTGCCATTGATTTCAAATGGGGAGAGAGAGAGAGAGAGATCATGTGAAGACGAAAGAAAGCTAATAAGAGAAATCAGGTAACAAGGAAGATGATCTTCTAAGGGGGAGAAGCAAAAGGAAAAATATTGAGAAGTATTGTGTTTCTTTGATGGTTTTTCTCATCATGTGTTTCGATCAATGACAAAGGGGAAGATTGTTGCAAGAATGGAAAGAGGAATGAAAGTGTTGTCATTTATTTCAATCGGTCAATTGGTTATCTACTAGTTGATGTTGACTGTATATGTTGAGGATATTAAGAAAATTGTATTAAAAGAAGGTTATAGGTGTTCAGCTATTGAGGATGTTTGTCTGGTACTTGTGAACTATGTGTTTTGGCTGAGGTCCAAGAGAATTGTTGTTGGTCCAGATTTCTCTTTGTGGTTCTAGAGTTGTGCTTCCCTAGTTCTATTGAAGATGGTTTCAACATTTGGAAGTATCGAACTTAATTGATCTATGTGTTTTACATTGGTTTGGCCGATCGTGTGTTAAGCACTATCTGCAAAGTTGATGAAGTGTGTTGGATCTGTTATGGGTCCCTATAAAGTGTGTGTTTATGGTCACCCTCATTCTAATTCCACCCTAGGATCTTTGGTACCAACCTAATTTGAATTTGAAGTTGTATGGCTGACTTTGTATCCTTTCAAAGTTAGAGATGGTATAAATATAGAATGTGCTAGCAATGAAAATTATATATAAGAAAATAAGGAAGATAAGTGAAAGAGTAGACATGACTTTGATGCTATTCTAAAAGTGTGTAAGTTATGTGTGTGGTTGATCAATGTGAAGCTTAATGTTGAGAATCAAGATGTAGTGAGCAAAAGGAAAACTCTGTCATTCATGCAAGTTGATCAATGATTGTGGTGGAATCCTTTATTGCATTGGGATTGTTGTCTCTCTATAACAAGTCCATTTTTATTCTATGTATCTCTATGGCAACGATCCATTTGGGTTGTAGCCCTTTGGACAATGAGTCCAGATAGTGAGTCCTTATTTTAGGCAACGAGCCTTATCTCAGGCACTGAGCCTTATTTCAGGCAATGAGCCTTTTTTAATCAGTTTTGATATTCTCTATAGTGTGAGTTAATCCTCACTGTGCTTTTTCCCTCATTGGGTTTTCCATGTAAATCTGGTGTTATTGTATTTTGTGCATTGGCATTTGATGGTTAATAACTTAATCCATTTATGTGTTAGTTCTGGTAATTGAATTTAAGGTTATAATCTATGACAACTGATTCACCCCCCCTCTCAGTTGTCCTATCTAACATAAACTATATCAAACTTCTTCTTCTTGGTACTGGATTCACCTTGTGAAGCTTCTCCTTTCCTCTTTCAGACTAGTTGTCTTTCTTCTTCTTCCTCTTAATCATCCATGTTCACAAAGAAGTATTGTTCTTTTTTATCCTTTGTCTTCACTCTTATTTTGATCGGGCTGGTTTTTTGTGCTATTCGAGCAGCCTTTGCCTTATCAGACCTCTTTTTTTGCTTTATCAGAGAATTCTTCTCCTTCACTAGAGCACTCTTAGGCACTTTTCTCTTTTCTCTTGTAGTAGACATAGTCTTGGAGGACTTTTGAGTAACTAGAGGAGTGGTGGATATTCTACAAAATATTATTTCACTTGATGAACCTCCTAGAGCACTATACTTAGCCTTGGCTACCTCAACTTGTTTCGATGTGAGGCCCATTACTTCTACAAATTTTGCAGTAATTTTCTCCACTATCTTTATTTGTGATTTTCTTTGGTCCAAGTGGAATTCCATTGATTTCTCTTCATATGTTCCATACATCTCTTCAAAGGTGTCCTTAGATTTTATTAACATGTATTCTATAGACCCCACAATTTCTTCCTCAGTGACCTCATATCCCATTTTAGGGATCCATATAGTTCTAGGCTTTATGGGGTGTATGATACATTCATCTTTTGTAACCAAGAATGTAATGTTATTCTTGTAATTTTACATGATCTTCTAGGGAATCCTCTCCCTTTCTTGTATCCTCTTCTTAAACACTATAAGGAAAGCCACAAGAACATCATCCCTGATCTAGTCTTTGATCTAGTGTGAAATAGGTTTTCCTTTCAACCACACCACACTCTTTATTTCGAGGAGTTTTTTCAAGAAATAAAACAACATATGATCAAGTTCCATATTTAAAGTGATACCTGGACTCCTTTTTCTTCTACAATTTTTCTATCATCTTCTATCTCAAGAGCTTACATAGGTCATAATAAGCTCCTTTCTCCACCATTTCATAGGTAGTATTGATGGTTGTAGCAGATACAAAGTTCTCTATATTTTAAAAGTAGATTTTGTAAGATATCATCATTGTTGCATACTTCACAATAGGATTCTTGATTTTCTTTACTATCAATGTGCTCTTGTCATATGTTGCACTAATAAATTCCATTACAAATTCAGTCTTTATTGACCTGAGGACCAAAATAGATCTGGTTGGACATAAACTTGTAACCTCCCTAATCACTTTCTTTGTGATCATCATGAGCATATCCATCTACAAAATCTTGTCATGAATGTGGCTCAGTGAAATTATCACTCAAGCATTATCATGGAAAAATTTGGGAAAATCTTGTCAAACATTGAGTTTCTTTGCAACCAGATTATGATATTCCAGCTTCAATGCAAAGTCATCACTAGTGAGCTCATTTACCCACACATCACCAAGCTTGGAATTATCATGCTCTTCTAATTTTCCTTTAATGTAGATTCTTATATCGTTTGTATGTAGGAAACCATAGGGAACCCTTGAGAATGCAACTTCCAGGTCAACCTCCATGGAATTATTAAGATGTTTCTTGAATTTAGGTTGGGGTCTTTCTTTGACCTCAATAACCCTTGGAGTTTCTGTATACACATAAAAATGGTTTGAAGCACAAATTAATTAAATACTTGTTATTTAATTAATAATTTTCTAATTCCTCTACTATTATAAATAAATTGTTAAATTTATTTATATGGTTCATTTATCTTAATTCTTCTTTTCCAAAAATCACTTTCTTCCTAAATTAGTTAAATGGAAAAATTAAAATGATTTGTTATTTAATTGATTTCCCTCTTCTATTTAAATTTGAATTTTTAAATTCAAATTAGCACATGTCTCCATATTTCTTCTAACCACCTCCAACCCAACTGCCACCTCACCATGTGTCTCACAAAATTAAATTTTCTAAATTGGAAAATATGAATTATCATCAACAAACTTGCAACCGATTCAGAACCAATTTAGATGCATGGCTTCTCCTTCTCTTTGATTCCCTTTAACAATTGGAAAATTGTTTTGCTAAAGGGAACCATCTCCCTATTTCTCTGCAACCTCCTTGTGCTCCTCCGTCGATGTCGCAGGATCACAATCTCGACTGTCCATCATTGCCACATCATCTTGAGCCTTGAAAAATATCTAAATAAGAGGCATTTCTAAAGCTTTTCATAAGGATTTAGATCACAAACTTATGTTGCATAATTTTAAGTGCATTTTGAGAGCAATTTGGAGAGCTTTGTAGTTAGTTTTTGCATATTACTTTCATTTAGAGTTATAATGGAAATTTTAATTTGAATAGATTAGTTATTTCATCTTTCATATAGCATTCCATTAGATTAGCATCATTAATATTAGCACCATTTTGATTTTAGCATCATCTCATCATAGGATATTTTAGCATTCAAGCATCAAATATTGAAAATATAAAAAATATAGGCATGTAGATTTGCATCATTGCATCTCATATCTTAGGTTGTCATCTTTGGAGGTTCATTTGCAACACTAATAAGATCTGAGAGAATGAATTGCAGAGGTCCTTGAGATTAGAGAACCATGGAATGAATTAAGAGGATAGTTGTAGCTTTTAATTCTGTTATTTAGATTTCCTTTTATGTAATACATTGCATGGATGTGTGTTTAGTTTTATTATTTTGATACACATATTTCACCCACACATAAATTGTCACCCACCATGGGGCCTAGCCCCATATTTGATCTATTTTCTGTTGAGTTTTTATTTGTAGGTTCCATCAGAATTTATGAAATGGTGCATCCAAATTTTTCTCCGACGCATTCAGCTTTTGTTTCGGTGTATTGAGTTCCTACTTCAGTGCATCTGGTTGTTCTTCGTGCACATTTAGCTTCTATTTCAATGCATCATGTCTCTATTCTGGTGCATCCCACTGCACTTTCGGTGCATCAAAGGGTTTCAAATTTTGTTTTGTGTTTTCTAGTTTAGCGCATTCAGTTGTTCTTTTAGTGCATTTAGTAGTTTAATGCATTCGATCTGATTTTTAGTAGATTCAATTACTATAATGGCACATCTGGTTTTTACTATAGATTTTCTAGATTCTCGAAACTAAATATGTGTTTTTATATTTGGAGGTACCTTGCATGCAGTCAAAGACCTTGATGAAACACATAAAAGACTAGTGTCAAACAAAATGGACTAAAACTACTAAATATTGGCTACAAGGTTAAATCTAGTTATTATTTTCATTTGGTTAAGTCAGGAATCTAGCATAACTGGGAAGGTTAAATTTATACCATGCTTGTTTTGTTTGGAATGGTAGGGGATTATGCTCTCCCCTTAATTGGGTGTTCATAAAGCTAGAACCATTCAATTTATTTTCATTTTTAACCTTAGAGGGCTTGCCTCCCTGCTTCAAAAGGAGGGAACAACCCAATCAAGAACACGCTAAAGCCAAGCGACTTCCACCCAGGATATAAATGTGGGTGCTCGAGGAAAGTTTGAGTATCACGAGGATTATTTTGAAAAGAAGGGAAACAATGGTCTCTTGTTGCATTGATGATCCCCCATGAATGGAATGCCCCTACTGAAACCCCTTTGTTGTAGTAAGCCAAAATTTATCCTTATCTATTCTTTGGTACAACAACGATCGTTGCCAAGGCATCCACATTCTCGCAATTTTTATTAGAGGTGAAAAAATTGCCATGGGAGATTCATGGGAGTTTGAAGCTTGGTTGACCTGAGAAGTGAGTGCACTGTAAGGGGGAGCCTATGCGGCCAAGCTTCTAAATCACCCGCTAAAGATAAGAGCGGTTGGAGTAAAATCCGCGTGGAATCCAAAAGAATATTTTCTTACACAACCTATGAAATGTGCTTGCTTGATGTGTCTTTACCAATGTGTTTTTAAACAAATTTCTAAGAAAACATCACACAAACATGTTCAACTATTGATTTAGAAGGAAATCCTAGCAAAACAGTCCAAAAATTCATTGCTGAAACTGCCAAAATCCATCAAACTGCCCAAAAACCAGGAAGTAATTTCTAGATCAGTGCATCCATTGACTGCCCCAATGCATAGCTTGCATCTTTTAGCACATCCTGCTGCTGTTCTGGTGCATACCTATCATAAACTAGCGCATCCATTTACTGTTATAGCGCATTCCACCATCTATTATAATGCATTATGCCATCTATTATAGTGCATTTGTGCCATTCTGTAGCACATTTTTTCTCTCTTATAGCACATTCATTGCCTGTTCCGATGCATCAAGTCCTTCCCATAGTGCATCTAAGTTTTAGCACATCTGGGCACTATTTTGGCACATCGGGTAAACCTAAAAAAAGAAGCTAAATTTGATCTATTATCGGCCAATTGGCATCCAATTTAGGGATCCCTTTTCAAGTAACATCTTTTCCTTGTCCAAAATTTGCCTCAAAACTTGTTGGAAAAACATCATTTTACGTTAAGGGATTGGAAATCAACAAAATTTGTCAAGAAATGCCTTACTAAAAGAATTAGAAAACCCAAGAAGCCACTTAGCTACAAGAAACTTTTGTGAAAGAGATGCTTCTTGTACCAAATTAGGAAGGTCTTGCTTGACTACCGCACTTTCATCCATAGATATCATGACTTTGATAGAGGATATACTGATGATTTTTCTTTAGAGTCTTTATCTTCACTAGCTTATTATCAATGAAGACCTCTTTCACAAAGACAAAATCATAGTCAACCCATTCATCATTCTTACATTTTGCAACTGGAAATACAATAATCCAACCATCCAAATCAATTGATACAATAAAGAAAATTAGAGCCTCAAACTTGTTGAAACTAGCATTCTCAAGTGAAAATATCTCATCTAATCATTGATCAAACATTCAAAAGTGCCTCCTCAACACCCCCATTTCTGATTTAGCAGCTACATTTCACCATCAATATTTATCATCCTTCATCAGGATTTGTCATCCTCTATCCTAAAATAAAGCTTGCTTAACCAGATTCCAGCCAATTCTTTTGGCACTCCTCAAAATCTAGTCAAACATTTAGAAAATTTTCATCACTTGTATCCCTATCTTAACAAGATTGCAAAAGAGAAAACTAAAACAAAAGAAAATTGGAAACCAAGAAACCATGGTGGAAAGAGAAGAAAATCCCTTTTTCGTAATTCGTCCAGACGACGTTGAAGAAATAATAGAGGAAACCATAGAACAAGCCCAACAAGACACAAATTTTCATAAGTTCATGGAAAATATTTTTGAGAAAGAGGGTGAGAAATACCTTTTAATGTTGGAAAAAAAAGGATTCAAATTACCCAATGATTTTGATGTCACAAAATTGCCAAAGACTCCTAAGAAAATAGAAACTGAAATACCAACTGAAATGAGAAAAGAAACAAAGACCAATGACCCCATGGATGCCTTAACACAACAAATACAAGCCCTCCAACAAAAAATGCAAAACATGCAAAATGGGGCCACTAAGAGGTATTCAATACAAGATAAATGCCCTTACCCTTTTGATCTGAGTGTCAACATGATACCCTTCCCCAAACATTGTGAATTCCCCAAATTTGAAAAGTACAACAGAAAAATAGATCCCATCAATCATGTAAGGGAATTTTGAACTATGACCCTAGAATTTTCCCATGAAGACACTTACTTAATGAGATTATTCCCACATAGTTTGGGAGGGAAATGTATGCACCGGTTCTCACAATTACCTCTAGGGATCAAATATTTTGGGGAATTGGTCAACAAGTTTATCACACAATACTCATATAATATCCAACATGAAATAAGAATGAAAGACCTTTGTAATGTCAAACAAAAGAAAGGGGAATCATTCCTTGTATTCTTGCACAGGTGGAGAAGGTTATTTGCAAGGTATCCCTGCCCCATACCCAAAAAGGAAAATGGGATCAAAATTGAGGAAGCCTTGGTCAAGAGGGGAATTTTGAAAATTTATAACGAAAACAATTCCACCAATTCCTCTAACAATGAAAAACCAAATATTTTGGCAGAAATACAAGAACAATGGCAATGATGATTCAATAGAAGCACATAATGCCAAACTGGTTTTTAATCTATCAGGAGTTACACCCAAAGCTAACCCAACTCCCAATCCAAACATGAATTAGAACAACACAAACCAAAACACGAACCAAAACAATAATCAGAACAATAACAATCCTCCACCTAGGCTACCATATCAAATAGAAAACAACCACATAAAGTTTACTCCTTTGGGTCAATCCTACGAATCTACATTGAAAGAACTTATAGCAGAAAATATCTTCACTCTCCCTGATGCTTGAGGATTTGAACCCAAAGTAAAATCATCCTGGTGGAATGAGGCCCATTTTTGTGAATTTCATCGATGCAAAGGTCACTTGACAAATAGTTGCATGCAATTGAAACATAAGATACAAGACTTAATAGACAACAAGGTCATACAAATTGAAGAACCTCAAGAAAACATCGATCATGGGGTGTTCAAAAACCCTTTGCCAAACTATGATAAAGGGGAATCTTCCAACACAAATGACAAAGGAAAACATGTGAATTATGTTTGTGATGGCACCCTCTATCATATTTCAGCCATTTGAAGATCACACAAATGATGTTGACGTCAATAACACACAAAAACTTGTTGCAACCAATCCTCGAATCAATGATGCCAACATTTCCTCCCATCATATCCATAATACCCAACAAGACATGGTTGTGATGGATCATCAAATAAATTTCATCAAGATCAAAGGAAAACAAGACATTGTACCTATAAACGTGACCACAAGGGCACAACCAAATACGTGTTAAAAGGTAGCACCGCTAAAACACCCGACGCTCCATCTCATAAATACAACATTGTTGATCAGTTCTAAAAAATTCCCACACAAATATCAATACTGGAGCTCCTTAAAATCTCACCCGCCCACAAGGAGATCTTGGAAAAGGCCTTAGTTGATACAACAGTACCCAATAATTTGGAAGTATGCACTTTCCAAGCCATGGTGGGACACCTAGTTGCACCTCATTGCTTATCCTTTTCAGAAAATGATGATGTATCTCTCACTCATCCTCATAACACAATGCTCGATATTGAGGTCCTCATCCATAAGAGTCATGTCAAATATGTCCTAATAGACGGGGGATTTGGTCTTAATATTTGTACTTTAAAACTTGTCCATGCACTAGGGTTCTCTAAAAATGCAATAGATGCAAGGAAGAAGATCACTATTAAGGCCTATGACGATGAGGAGAGAGCTTCAGAGGGATTGATTATATTGCCAATTCAGGTGGGTCCGATTCAAAAAGATGTGGTTTTTCAATTTTTCGATAGAGACTTGACATATAATATACTCTTGGGTTGTCCTTGGATCCATGAGATACAAGTTGTTCCCTCAACATACCACTAGTGTCTAAAATTTCCTTGTAACGGGTAGGAGATTACCATTCCCACTTACTCTAATGGTCCTCAACAGTGCAATACTCTTAAGGCCATTCAAGATGTATTTGTACCTCACAATCGTGAAGATCCTAATTCTGCATCTAAAATCCCTAGTAATTCAAGTTCTTCATCCAAACAGCTAGAGAAAGAAGAGAAAGCCACCCCTTTTGCATTAGCCAACCCTAAAGTCGAGCTTAATACTTTAGCTAAAAAAATTGAAAATAAATTCCAAGTCAAAGATAAGGGTGTCAGTGAATATTCCATTGAACAATCCCTTTGACTTTCGCAACTAACTTCACCAAAATCATATGGTTAGCCATCAACCTCATCATCCTCATAGTCAGTCACATTTTTTGATGGTCGATTCATAAAACTAAGCACTCAAGAGGAGGAATCTAAAGACATAGATATCTTGAATTGGCTCTACAAGGATGAAACTGATTCCCAAACAGTAATGGCCAACGTTCAAACCACTCAATATGGAAAAGGATTCTCAATCCTAGAAAAAATGGGATATGATGGACAAGGACCTATTGGAAAAAGGAAAGAAGGTATTATCAAGCCCATCCAACCCATTATAACAAATCCAAAGGACAAGACAAGGTTGGGGTATAAAGAGCACCAAGAAAATGAAGAAAGAAAAGAGGACCTGAAAAAAAAATTGTTGAACGAATCCTACAACTGCAAGCTAGTGATCATTATGAAACTAATTCCAATGAATATGAGTGGGATTCACTATCAAAAGAAACCTTCCATGAAAAGGACATTGATTTCATACACAAGTACACTCCCACACTCGAGGAGGGATAAGGCTAAATGTTAAGACCACTCGAAGTAGGATCGCAAAATATCGATGGCTTGAGTGAAGACGATCAAACTCTTAGTGATATAGATCATTCAGAAGAGAATAAAATCATAGACCTCAAACTTTCCATAGTTCTATACAATGATGATGTTGCCATTAGGAACCTTACATCCTCTAATCTAAACCCATCTGATGATCCCCTACCATTGTTGCATGCCGAACTCATATATTGGGACCAAACCAAACTAATTGACATCCCCACCTTTTCAAAAGATAATGCTATCGTAAACTTCCTTTGTGCCAACAATGAAACAAACTAAACCATTGAACACCATAACGAGGATCCCAAATAGGGGAGTGCCAAATTTCCCAGCTGCAAAATGACTAAAGAAAAAGAAAGATCTGATGGTGAAAACCATTTTGTGGCAATATCAGATCAAGAAAGAATAAAAATAAAGAGCGTATCCGACGATGAAAACCTATTTGAGGCACCAAAGGATAGGAAATTTGACACTCTTCCAGAGCATTTTCAAGAAATATCCAAAGTTTTGATCGAGCCAACCTAGTCAATCAATGTTGGCAAGATAGAAACGGTGAGAACTCTCCATTTAGTAGAATCACTAACAGAACAAGAAAAACCCAACTTTATTATGTTCTTTGAGGAAAGACAAATCAACTTTTCCTAGTCATATGCTAACATGCTAGGGATAGACCCAAATCTCATGATGCACCATTTATCTTTCCCTTCAAGAATCAAACCAGTCAAAAAAAAGTTGAGAAAGATGCATCCCCACATTGCCTTATTGGTGAAGGCAAAGATGAAGAAATTATTGGATGTAGGATTCATTAGAACCATTGACTATGCTGAATGGATATCCAATATTGTTCTTGTTTCAAAGCCTGATGGGAGCATAAGAATATTTATAGACTTCAGAGACCTCAACAAGGCTTGCCCAAAAGATGATTTTCCCTTGCCGAACATTGATATCATTATGGACTTAATGACAAGTCATGGCATGTTGTCACTCATGGATGGTTTTTCTGGCTATAACTAAATCAAGATAGGACCTGATGATCAAGATAAGAAATTTTTCACTTGCACACGAGGTACCTTTTGCTAGAATTTTATGCCTTTTGGATTGAAGAATGTGGGGGCCACATATTAGAGATCCATGACAACCATATTTCTTGACATGATGCATACCTTTATGGAATATTATGAAGATGACTTGTTGGCAAAATCCTACACTAGAGAAGGACATTTGGAGATACTAGAAAACATCTTCACCCAACTAGAGAAGTTCAATTTTCACCTAAATCAAAAGAAATGTGTGTTTGGGGTAACATCGACAAAGCTATTAGGATACATAGTGTTAGAAAAGGGCATTGAGGTAGACCCTACAAAAGTAAAAGCCATCATGGAAATGCCACCTCCAAAGAATATCAATCAGTTAAGGTCCCATCAAGGTAGATTTTAGTCAATTAGAGATTCATATTGCAACTAGCTGATAAAACCCATCCTTTCATGCACCTACTACATAAGAATGCTTCCTTTCGATGGGATGAGAAATGTGAGGTAGCCTTCTATCAACTAAAGCAATATATAATGATTCCACCTATCCTAGCACCACCAACAGATGGAAAACCTCTCCTGTTGTACATAGCCACAACTGATTGATCATTGGGAGCCTTGCTAGCACAAGAGGATTCAACAAGAAAGGAGAGAGAAATTTATTATATTATTAGGACCCTAAATGGTTATGAAATCAACTATACATCCATTGAAAAATCTTGTCTAGCAGTGGTGTTTTCTATGCAACAATTGTGACACTAAATGTTGAATCATACAATCAAACTCATAGCCAAGATAGTTCTGTTGAAATATCTTCTTGGCAAAGAAAATTTGATAGGAAGATTAGCCAAGTGGGTGATGATAAACCGTGAATTTGACATCCAGTATGTTGACAGAAAAGTAATCAAAGGAAAATTCATTGCTGACTAGCTAGCTAAAGCACCAATTCATGATGATCACCCTCTCCATGTGGAATTTCTAGATAAATATGTCCTAACAATCACAACAGAACAATGTGTACTATATTTTGATGGTTCATATACTCAACATAGATCAAGAGCAGGAATTCTATTCATTTCTCCCCTAGGGCACACTATTTTGAAGTCCTACAGGCTAATGTTTCCTTGTACCAACAACATGGTGGAATATGAGGCCCTCATCATCGACATCAAAATAGCAGTAGAATGGAAAATAACAGAGCTACAAGTCTATGGGGATTCACAACTAGTCATTAATCAGGTCAACAATGATTACCAAACAAAGGATGATAAATTGATGCCCTAAAAAAGAATGATAGATGACTTCAAGAAATATTTTGTCGACATTAAATTTGGTCAAATCCCCAAGATCAACAACAAAGTTTTCAATGCCATGGACACCATTGCTTCCTTGCTACAAATTCCAGAAAAATGCAACTGTTATGAGTTTATCATAAAGCAATTGTTTAACCCTACTTATGACCATCCTGAGTCCCAATTTATATGCAACCTAGTTGATGTCGATACCTCAATCTATGGGAAGATCTACACTTACCTAAAATACAATACCCTCCCTTTTGATCTCTCTCAAAACCAAAAGTGAAATTTCATCTACCAAGCCACTCGCCATACTCTTATAGCGGATGTATTATACCGATGAGGTCTTGATGGAACTCTCTTACAATGTCTAGAAAGTGACGAGTCTGAAATGAATTTACAAGAAGTCCATGAGGGTATTTGTGGAACTCATTCAAGTGGTCTAACCCTCACTAAGAAAATCCTCCATTAGGGATACTACTGGCCGACTATGGATAGAGAATCCTTCCAATTTGTCAAAAAGTGTCAAAAATGCTAGATCCACGATAATCTAATCCATGCACCAGCACAAGAGTTGCAGCCCTTTGCATCAACATGGTTGTTTTGTCAGTGGGGACTAGATCTTGTAGAAAAAATTCACCCATCTTTGTCTAATGGACACAAGTTCATCATCAAAGCCATGGAGTACTTTAAAAAATGGGTTGAAGTAGTTCCTCTATCCACCATCACAGGGAAATAGATCTCATCATTCATCCTGAACTACATCATTTGTAGGTATGGTACCCCTCAGTCCATTGTTACTGACAATGGTAGACCTTTCAAGAATCAGGATGTGCAAGAACTATGTGAAAGGTTCCACATACAGTATTAGTTTTCTATGCCCTATTACCCTCAAGGGAATGACAAAGAAGAGGCCTCAAACAAAAATATCCTGAAAATCTTAAAGAAAACTATCAACGATGTTGGAAGTGATTGGAATGTTCAACTGAACCCTACTTTGTGGGCCTATCATACAAGAATCCACCATATGCCTTCATCTATGGATCTAAAGTCATCTTGCCTATTGAGGTTCAGATACTGTCACTTTGTGTGTCTTTGAAATGTCTCATTTTAGATGAGGATTACCATGTGTCTAGATTACAAGAGCTAGAATTGCTAGATGAACGTCGAAAACTTGTAGTGGACCACCTTAAAGCATATCAACAGAGGATTTCTAGAAGCTACAATCACAAGCTTAAACCTCAGACCTTCCAAGTGGGTGATCTAGTACTAAAGGAAAATCCCCGTAATCAGTAGGATCAAGAGAAGAAAGGAAAATTTGAGCCAAATTGGTTGGGTCCTTTTGTTATTGTGTCAATATTTGGATCGGGGGCATATCAACTGTCTATACTAGAAGGGGATCTATTTGAAGAACTGATGAAAAATCTTCACCTGAATAAATTCTACACGTAATGAAACCAGTGCATGCCTATAGTCCTAAAAAAGAATCATAAAAATCATAAAAAGTCCTAGAAAAAAAGCATAAAAATCAGAAAAAGTCTTGAAAAAACTATAAAAATCAGAAAAGTATTGAAAAAATCCTAAAAAGTCAGAAAATGTCCTAAAAAATTGGTCACCTTGATGAAAACAAAGCAAATAGGCATCTTGGTGACAAAAAAAATAAAATCAAAAGATCAAAAAAGACAAAAAAAAAATCAAAGGAAAAAAAAGAGAAAAAATACAAAATAAAGTGAAAAATCAAAAAAATCGTTACCCTGGTGAAAACCTGGCAAATAGGCATCTTGGTAGCAACAAAAAAAATCAGAAAATTTGAAAAGTGCAATAAAAACAAGTGGTGAAAACCTGGTAAATAGGTGCTATTTGTAGTAAGTCGGCTTCCCCATCTATTTGAGAATGTGTTGACCGTCCGCTTTTCGCTATCACTGCACATTCATGCCTATCATACAATGAGCTTCATGTCCATATCCGGTTGATGCGGTCATGTCTCACCTTGGCTTGGTAATCATTGTACATATCCATAATATATCTTGTTTGTCTCTCACTACAGTAAAATCCTGATCTCACTAGGGGCAAACATCCGTTGAACTTAAAACAACCGACAAGCAAACAACAAGGAAAAACTCGACAAGCACAACAATCATTGTAATTGTCACATCATCAAAGTTGAACATCAAGCAAATCAGACAAGCAACCATCCAAAATATCACATCAAAACTCAAATCAAATCAATCATCACTAAGGGATCATCTTATGAATCATTGTTGGATCACTTTTAACACAAATGTTCATTTGATTTATCTTGATTGTTGTTATCATTTCTCAGGAGTACCTCGATGATGTCATGAACTAGAGGGGCTATGATTGAGAATGATATTTTATTTTTCTGCTATCTATCAATCAATCATTACTACTATGCAAATTTTCATGGGACATGCTCTACAAAGTATCATTGATGACATTCCAAATTTGCATGGGAACATGATTAACTCTTGTCTGTTTACATAAGTGATGCTCAAGTCATCTCGATCTACTTATACCTAGATGCTTGTGTTATCTTGTATTATCAAATCTCAATGGAAGTTGTATGGAATTTGTACTTAGGTCATCATGGTCTAATTATACCATCGATGTTTGTACCAAATTTCCACATAATAAAATGCTCAATGATGATACTAAGCACAATGAATAAGATGACAACATTTCATAGATAGAATTGCATTCATGATAGTTTTTCATTTGCATTATAGATTTTTCAAGGCTAATCATTTTTAACATGATGTTATCTCTCACTACAATATTGAGTACACTTGACATAACAAAAAAATCATTCATTTGCATTGAAATTTCCATATCATATCAATAAAAATGCATCATCATAAATCCATCCATACATCAAATCATTATCATATTAGGAATCATATATTTGCAATATCCACTATTCCAAATCATTCATTCATTCATTCATCATAATGTTTTGCATCATGAAAAATTCCAAAACAATAAAACATTTCCCATAATACCATCATTCACAATCCATATCATACATCAAGATCACAATAAATGCATTCTTTCATTCATCCATAATTCATCCATCATTCATAGTAACATCATAATTCATTCTGCATCATAATTCACTTCCATTTATACATTTAGGTCACATATTTGCATAGAAAATACAAAAAATGCAGGAAAGTGCATTACATTTCATTTGCATAGTAATAGTCACTACATAATCCATAATCATACAGTGGGGCATAATATAAAATCATAAATACATTTGTATTCATTATCCATCCATAATTAAAGCATACATTCATAACCATAATTCATTTACATAATCATCCATACATCTGCATATGTCATAACAATTCATTCATTTATCATACATTCAAAATCCATAAACCATACATCCATACATCAATAGATTAAATCATACATTTGCATTTACATAATAAACCATTATTGCACTCATTCATTCATCCATACATTGATGTACATGGGAAAAATACCAAAACATAATGCATCTCATATCATTTGCATAACATAACATCACCATCTCATTAATGCATCCATAACATAATCATATAGAACATGTCATCATCACATAGAACATAAATTAAATACATCCATCATAAACATCCATAATAAAAGCATCGACACATAGATCCATAAACACCGCTGCATCTAATATAACCTCAAAATAATAATGTGTCAAGTGTACAAGGATATCAAGTCAACTAAGGAATGATACATCAAAAATGTAGCAAAAATTCATGTCTCTGAAGCAAACTACAATACATCAAGTGTGATCGTGTGATCCTATGGTACTACCCCTAGAAGTCGCAGGTCCCTGCCCAACACCACCTATCCCTGATGGTCCTACTCTTGGACCTCTGCCTAGTGGGCCTCCTGGAAGTGGTTGTGTAACACCTCTATTGGTGGTATGAGACTTTGAACAACCAAATCTAGAACATTCATAACTAACTCTCTGCTCTGATAGGATGGCCTCATAATATCTTTTGTTGTAGTACTCCACCTCCTTGGTGGATTCTCAAAGCTTTCTCACTAGGTCACCAGTCCCTCCACCCTGAGTCATTGTATGAATCCTATCTTCCATTGCCACTGCCTACTCTCCCTATCTCTGGGTGGCATCTCTCTCAGCCGTGAGGGTGGCTACTTGGGCCTATAGCTGTACCATCTGACCCTGCAGCTATAGTTGTGCTAGTACCTGTGCATGTGCATGTGCCTTTAGTTGGGCCTGAGCCTGAGCTAGCTATTCTTGTAGTGTATGTACCTACCCCTAAAGGGTCTGCACCTTAGCCTATAACCCAAATATATGTCTGCTACCTTTGGGAGGGCATCCTAACTACCACCGGTTGATGTCAGACAAGAGCTAATCTCCTCCTCTTGGGGATGACCTGAAAATATGGCATATCTCTCCCTCTACCATCACCTCCTCCATCTCCCCCATCACCCTTTTCTCCACCATCATCCCCTACCTCCTCCTCTGCCTCCTCCTCCTCACCACCATCTCCTCTCTGCTGCATAGTTGGTCCTAGCCTCCTCCCAACCTCAAAAATTGACACAGGCTCATCCAGACTCAAAATCTATGGAAAGGGGTGTGTGTAGAAATAATCGATATAATTTGGCATCATCTATGCATCAATGAACTCGATGGTACTACCAAAAAATTGGTTGTAAGCTGTAATACTCTACACAGGCTACATCATAATTAAGGTTTGGCTGCCACCCTAGAATATCCTATCTCCAGCACACATAGTGCCCTATCCCTTGTGGCATCCCCTGAATCTTGCTATACTATTTGTACACTCTGCCAAATAGAAATCTCTCAATGATGTACATAGTCCTACCAATCAGATATTGGCTATAGAATACATACAAAATCTCCATGTCATCCTTTGGCCAGGCCTCGTAGTCAAGATATGGCCACCATGTAACAATGTCTAGATCATCAAGGACTCTCCTCCAATACTCTAACTTTCCCAACTTATGCTGGACAAGTGGCCCTATGTAACCAGAAACATATGGTTGTTTTGCTAGGCAAGACCTCCCTCCCACTAGCCGTGTCACTGCTATATGCTCCTAGGCTTAGAGCTACAATAATGTGCATCCAACAGACAAACTGTTGGCCCAAAGATAAACCACCTGATGCAAATCATGATAAAGATGTGCAATCATGCACGAACCCCACACATATCTCATAATATGTGCAATCATGTTGTCCAAGATTTGACCCCAACCATCTGAAAATCCCTTCGACCTATGGTCAGGGCATAAAAATCCTCCAATGAATTCTACCAGTACACAAGGTAAGGTCTGACGGGTCACAATCAACTCCCACCAAGATATCTCATAACTAATGAACTAATCATCATGAAATAACTGCCTAATAGCATTGGTCCTGCCCTGCTCCTCATGATCATACACAACTAAATCTCTCATAACTGGTATCCTTAGAATCTGATATACATCCTCAGGTGTCACTATCATCTCACCAGTCACCAAATGAAAGGTGTTGTGGTCACTATCCCACCGCTCTGCAAGTGCCATCAACAACCCTTGGTTAATCTGGTACTGGGGCATGTCAATCATCAAAGTCAATGCACACTGATCAATGATAGCCAGGTCTGCTGGGGTAAGCTATGGGATCATGTTGCACATCCCAGGAAAGCACTCTCGAATCTATAGGTTCCCTAAGCCACCCTCCTATGATCAAATCAATGCATCAAGTCAGCACATCAATCAATCAACCCTACCAATCAACATATCAATTAATCAAATTAGATTACGTGAGATTTTTATCAAATCTCGAGGAGCACCTACTCTATCAATCAACTCTCATTTATCATGAGATCGATCAACAATCAATAAACCTATCATCGTTCCTTGCCTATCATGAGGATGATCATCAATCAATCAATCAATCAATTTTATCTATCCTATCATTGTTCCTTGCCTATCATGAGGAAAATCATCAACCTATTAATCAACATTATCCTATCATTGGCTAACGTGATCACCAACCATTAAAATCTAGGAGGAATCATTCAAAATCATCAAGTTTGGCTCAATGTGCTAAAATAGGGTTTCAATGCGCTAATTTACCAGATGCGCTAGAAAATATACTAGATGAGTTACAATAGACCTTGTATGCACCATTTATGGGATGCACTAGAAAAGGACATTGATGCGCTAGAACAGGGTCCCGATGCATCGTTTCTCCGATGCGCTAGTTGACCTACCTAATGCACTGCATTGTCCTACCGATGCACTAAAAGCCCTATGGGCTATTCTAGCGACCTAATACGCTGAAGTGGCAACCGGATGCGCTAGCCTAATTTCAGACCTAAACCTAACCCTATGTGCTATTACAAGATATCTATGTACTAAATAGGATTCCATATGCGCTCAAATCCTACCCTATGCGCTAAAACATGTGAAAATACTGAATTTTAAAATGCAATTTAAGCAGGAAAAATTCAAATTCAAAATTGAAAAAGAGGTTTTTTGGGGTACATACCGGAGGTCCATACATGGTTGAATGCTGGTGGTGGTGAACTAGCTCGAATCTGTGAGTGTGGCACAAAATCTTATCCATCTTGGCTCTTCTCTCTCTCAAGTTATGAAAATGCACAAGTTACAAATGAGCTTTATTTTACCCATTTTGACCTTTTAAGAGCTAATTGAGGGGTAATTATGGTGGCATTTATTTTATTTTTCAAAAGGGCCCCTTTTCATCAACTAATCAACAATGTGGCTAGACTTTAAATCATTATCAAGAAATAAATCAGGTCATCCTCATCAAATCTAACAATCATCAACATATCAATGCAAAATCATTTAATCATCAAAAAAATTCAAAAATTTAAAAAATCATTAAAAATTCAAAAATCCCTAATTTATCACCCAAGGGGGCATCCTTTCATCATCATCACAAAATCAACGTCTGGGGCATGTCATAATTTTTGTTATCGCGGTCTGATAAATTTATTCTTTGAAGCAATGTGACTGCGCACATCACTTGAAAGAGGGGCAAAATGTATACACATAAAAATAGTTCGGAGGACAAATTAATTAAATACTTGTTAGTTAATTAATAATTTTCTAATTCCTCTACTATTATAAATAAATTGTTAAATTTATGTATATGGTTCATTTATCTTAATTCTTCTTTTCCAAAAATCACTTTCTTCCTAAATTAATTAAATGGACAAATTAAATTGATTTGTTATTTAACCGATTTCCCTCTTCTATTTAAATTTGAATTTTTAAATTCAAATTATCACATGTCTCCATATTTATTCTAACCACCTCCAACTCACCTACCACCTCACCATGTGTCTCACAAAATTGAATTTTCTAAATTGAAAAAATGAATTATCATCAACAAACTTGCAACCAATTTAGATACATGGCTTCTCCTTCTCTTTGATTGCCTTTAACACTTGAATTTTTTTTTTGCTAAAGGGAACCATCTCCCTAATTCTCTCCAACCTCCTTATGCTCCACCATCGATGCCGCAGGATCACAATCTCAACCTTCCATCATTTCCACATCATCTTGAGCCTTGAAAAATCTATAAATAAGAGGCATTTCTACAACTTTTCATTAGGATTTAGATCACAAACTTATGCTGCAGAATTCTTAGTGCATTTTGAGAGTAATTTGGAGAGCTTTGTAGTTAGTTTTTGCATCTTAGTAAATCATTTAGAGTTATAATGACAATTTTAATTTGAATAGCTTAGTTATTTCATCTTTCATATAATATTCCATTAGATTAGCAACATTAATCTTAGCACCATTTTGATTTTAGCATCATCTCATCATAGGATCTTTTAGCATTCAATCATCAAATATTGAAAATTCAAAAATATAGGCATGTAGATTTGCATCATAGAATCTCATATCTTAGGTTGTCATATTTGTAGGTTCATGTGCAACACTAATAAGATCTGAGAGCATGAATTGCAGAGGTCCTTGAGATTAGAGAACCATGGAATGAATTAAGAGTATAGTTGTAGCTTTTAATTCTACTGTTTAGATTTCCTTTTATGTAATACATTGCATGGATGTGTGTTTGGTTTTATTATTTTGATACACATATCTCACCCACACAATTTCCATTTGTAAATTCATTCAAAATTATTTCTGAAAAAACTATGATAAGAGAACAACTGTAAATACCTTCTACTTCACTTTTTGGATAAGGTTTTGTGCACACTAGAACTTAATCACTTTGATCAATCCAATTCACTTCTACACTTCTCTGCTCTTCTCAAATTCTCATTGAAAATTAATGTTGATTAAGTGAAATCACTTATAACCCTTTCAAAATTGACCTATTTTTGCATTGAATACTTCAGTCAATAAAGTTGGTGAACCCTAATTGACTACACCATCAACTTCAAATGATCCACAAATTTTTGCAACTCAATATTTTCTATCAGGATCTTATTAAATAGATCGTATGCATTGATCTATATCTCATATCCATGTGATGAAGCATCAACTCCATTTCTTTGGTAGGGGATGAAATATTTCAATTAAATCTCCCCCTGAGCCAAAACTCTCTTATTAGTTCTTGGAGGAAACATCTACACTAGATGCTAGTACAAACTCATCCTAAACCTCTATCTCTTCCTTATTCTTCCAAATATTGTCCTTATCCTTCTTTGTCTCACTCAGATCAATATTTTTCATTGGATTATCCTTCTTCCTATTTATGCTTCAAAAAAACTTTGAAATGTGTTTAGGTCTATTACAATTTTAGCATATGACATTCTTTAGACCAATCTTACTTCCATTCATTCTAGATCTACATTGATTGGATTTATGCCCAAATCCATTGCATATATAATAGTAGCCATTGAAAGATTGAACGATTCTACCATTATTATAACAATTCATCATTTGACTTCTACATTCATTATCTCTATGCCCAAATATTTTACATGTAAATCATTGACCATGAATTTTTTTAACTTTCTAAACTACTACATTCCATAGCCTTATGTCCGAATCTTCTTGCCTTTGTCCTCATATGCAGTCTTCTTTTTAGGCTAGTTTGTAGTTTGATATGTCCTTTATCTTCCTCCTATTTTAAACCCTAATCCACCTTTGTATTTAGATCCTTTCTAATTTACAATCATTTCATCAAGCTTTATAGAGCTCATCTTGAATTTTTCTTCATGACTCCTTGATTTCTCAAGGTTTGATCCCAAATTCATAACTTTTTGTTCAAGATTTGATAATTCCCAAGATTTGCTTCTCATCTTTGAATTCAGACATTCCTCAATTATTTTTCCTTGTTCAAATTGCACCTTGAGACTAGGAGTTGACTCATTGGCTTGCTGCAATTTCTCATTGACTTCCTTATGTCTTTCTCTAAACTTCAAGATTTTATCTCTCAATTTTTTATGTATTCATTTGCTTCTTTGATACGTTCTTTTATATCATTGTTCTCACTTTTAGTTCTTTCTAAATCTTCAAGGGATATTTTTAGTTATGCATTCATGTTTGTTTGCAAGAATGGAAGGAATGATGGAAGGATTGAAAGTGTTGTCATTGATTTCAACTAGTCAGTTGGTTATCAACTAGTCGTTGTTGACTATATATGTCGAGGATATTGAGAAAATTGTATTGAAGGAAGATTGCAAGTGTTCAAGTTTTGCTCCAATGTTTGCTCCTATATTATTATGGTTCATATATGTTGATCATGGTGGTTGGAAGATGCTATATCCAAATTTTTGGTTGTTGATTCATTGTTCAGTGTGAGTTGTATTCACCAGTTGTGAACTACAGTTTTCTATGTTTTTGATTGAGGTCCAGGATAAATTTTTCTGGTACAGGTTTCTCTTTCATGAAGTCTTTGTTGAATAGTCCAAATAACTTAGAGGGGAGGGTGAATCAGTTATCCCAAAACACTTTTATTTTCTTTAATTAATCTGGAGCAATCTTAAACCAATCATATATTAATTAAAACAGATATGAACATGCAAGCACTTAACAACACCATGCACAGTGAACACCAGAATTTAAGTGGAAACCCAAGATGGTAAAAACCATTGAGAATGCTAATTCTCAATTATAAAGCACCGGTTAAGGTGACACTGGTTAAGGTTATTTTTACAAGGGCTCACTGCCAAAATGTTCACTATAGGTAAGGCTCACTATTGGTGGGTTCACTGCCTGATTAAAGAGCTCACTGCCTGTGGGCTCAATGCTTGATTAAAGGGATCACTACCAGTGGGCTCACTTCCCAATTAATACAAAAATCATTGAATACAAAAATGGAATAAACATGAACTAATAAAGTTGCATCTACATATGCATGAATTTAGTTCTAGTTAAGAGCACAATATCTGACTGTAGCAACTCTGGTGAAGAATGTTCTGCACACCTTTCTTGTACAACCTCTATAACATAGATTGCTTCTTCCTGACACTTTCCTTGACTTCCTTCTATAATTCTTCTCACACAATTCTTCGCACCCTTATCACTGTTTGCACATACCACACTTCCTTATCTGATTCTTGTCACACAATTCTTCCCACCCCTATCATTTTTCACACATACCACACTTCCTTGTTTGATTATTGTCGCACAATTCTTCACACCCTTATCACTATTCACACATACCACACTCTTGTTCAAATACCGAAATATTTTCCACATATATGTATATATACAGATCTAGAGAAAAAAATGAGTCGGCCTACCAAAAAATGTCAACTTGAAGAACAACCTTGAAATATTCAATAAGGCTTGGCACACTAGCACCCGACCCAAAAGATAGGTCACAAATAAAGATATTCTTACCACATTAAATCAGGACCCATAAATAGGTCATACATAAGATATAGCATTATTACCAAAAGATAGCTAACTTTGAATTACATGAGATATATTCTAGAGCCAATGGAAACACCACAACCAAGACCAAATCTTGATCATCATCAATTTTAGTATCAACTAGAGGAATGCATTTAGACATACCAAAACTTGTAACATGCTGCATGAATGTTCGAATAGCAAGGATACCGAGAATAAGCTTTAGGCACAATGACTGATAACAAAAATATTAGTCTTCAATATTCTGCATTAACTGTCTTCCACAGATGTCCCAAAAAGAAGTACTACCATATCAAGATCAAGGATAACATCCACACTATGTAAGATTATAGCATACGATAGGATAGATCATTTATGTATACATCTAGAGCACAATCTTCGGATCCCAGGTTTTGACATCAATGACAACAATGCCACATCAACAACTTCTCAACAATCTCCCCCTTTGACATTGATGGAAAAACAACAAAAACTCAAAACTACAAAACCTGCAAAAACTCCAAGTTCTCCCCCTTTGTCAAGAAATTTAATTCCTCTTCAATTCTTCTTTTTGTTTTTTTTTTCTCTTCAATTTCTCCCCCTTTTTGCCATCAAAGGAAAAGGGCCAAATAAGATCATTCATGAAATCAAGTAAAAATAACACTTTTCACATGAAAATTTTTCTTGTACCTTTCTCTCACAATTAGAAGAATCTTCTTCCAAGCTTGTACTACAAAAACCATTCTTGCACACACACTTTCCTATTGAACCAACATCCCAAATGAAGATGACCAGTCTAGAGACAGGCACTTTCATTCACAATCCTCTGCATCAAAAAGTATCCTAGAGAGATGATCCAACTGGACCTCAACAATTTTTTTAACCAACAAGAAGGTTTTAACAATGTCTTCCCTTTGTATCTGAGTGGACAACAACTCAACCTGCAACTCACCAACTCTTATTCTTTATTTTCCATCTTTATCCTTGAAGAAGTCGAAACACTTCCCAATATCATTCAATTCTACTTCTAAAATTATTAATAGTAGTGGGCCACTGAAGATAGTATTTTTAGATGTCATACATCTCCTTAAGGCATTCTCTTATCTTAGCAATGTGTTTGGATAACTTTCATTTACCTGTGAAACACCTTTCAATCATAGCTTGGAATTTATGTCCTTCCGATATTTCTTGCAATAATATTTCTTCAACAACTTCTACCAGATCATCTGGTAATGAGTCAGAAACAACAACAAAAAATAATACTCTTATTGAGAAGATAATCAACCAAGGCATCTTCAATTCTAGGCCTACTGACCAGAGACCAGGCATTCCACATTTCACCAATCTTTTTCATATAACCCTCACCCAACATGGAATGAATTTCATCTGTATCAGGCAGAGACTCTTCTTCCTTTTCCTTTTCCTCAGATATAGTGATGAAATCCTTAGTGTTAATTTTCTTCCTTTTAGGTTCTAGAGGGGAACCACCAATGACAACCTCTAACTACCTCTTATTGGAGGAGGAACCCTCCTCAAACTAACTGATAGGCATAACACTAGACACTATCACACCTGAGCATAGATTCATCTACAAGGATGAGAAATAAACTTTGCATGCACTTGCTTTATCTTCCATACATTCCAAAAATATGTAAACTTGCTTTTTGATAGCGATGCCAGACTTCCACTTAACATTTTATTTTTATAGTAACAAATTTAGAAAGTAGAACACTAAACACAAGAGTAGAGACCCAAACTGGAAGGGATAACTCTCAATCACAGACATTCCGATATTCTCAATTAGGTTTTCCAACATCAAACTATAGAGGTCAAACTGTTGATTTCCGTTTATCATCTTATGTGAAAGATACACAACAATAGAAGATGTAGAAATTTCTGAAATAGATTTTGCATGAGGTACAATAAGTAACATACCTTACTCCAATATCAGCAATGGTATTTATCATTAGTGCTTGGGGGTCTTTTTCAATACCAATAAGTTCCTCCACATCACTATATTTCATCATTTTCTTCCCAGGGAGGTCACCAACTGTGCACAATCCAGTAATAGATTCAATGGCCTTCTTAGTGATTGGATAAGGTTTGTCCAAAATGATGTTGCCATCCTGGAATCGACTCAACATGAACAAGATAGACTCTTTGTCAACCAACCAGGGGAATTATCCCCATAACTCCATGCCTAGGGCATAAACATTATGCAATTCATCAGTCTTCAACCCTATCTCCATTTCCTTCATCTTACGAAGACCAAATTCATCCAACTCTACTCCCTTCAGCTTTAGCAGAATACTGCCACTTGATTCGCTATCAATCAACATGGATTTAATCATTTCGCTTAGCTTCTTCAATATTTTATTGCTTAATGAAAACCTCTTCTTATTATTTGTAAACTTTGAGAAATTATTTGAATCTCCATCTTTTATCCTTGTTTGCTCATGATGATTTTGCAGCCAAAAAATCATTGATGATGCCAGCAATTATACTTCACTTTTCAATTAGCCGGATTAAGCTTCATCATGCAACATCACCCTCCATCTTAGTCATGCCAAAAACACATCAATCTTACTTTGAAGAGGGGAAACCATTAGGATATGCATTGCAAAATCCCCCATAAGCCAAGGTAGTAGGCTCAGATTTTGGAAGAGCTTGTACCTGGATCTGGTACCACAAAAGATCTCTCCACACTCATTTCCTTTTTCTTCCAAACCATGACTATCTTCTTCTTGGATTCATCTAATTCTACAACCTCCTTTTTGTTTTCAGACTTTTTCAGAGCAACATATTTGCATGTGTTAGCATAATGTTTGAATTGGATACACTTATAAAATCTTTGTCTTGACTTAAGTGAGTGAACCCTAGATCTACATTGATTAGCTGTGTGACCATAACTATGGAAAAAGTAGCAATAACCATGAAAGATAAATCCATTCCATTCCTTCTAGTCGGATTACATAATTGACTTCTACAATGACTTGCTTTATCACAAAACTTGTGATAGTTAAAGAATTGAATAATTAGTTCCATCCTGCTTCTACAGTCTACAACTTTATGTCCAAAATTTTTGCATAGAAAATAATGACCATTAAATGATAAGTACCTCTGAGCATTTAGCTGCCTCATCGGAGGTCTTTTTGTTGATGGTCTAGAGTTCCAGACAACGGATCTTTCTTCAGCTTCAAATTCAACTACATCATCTTTACCCTTAGTGTCATGATTTGAGATTTCCCTTGAGAAGCCAAGTCCTCCCTTATCCTTGTGACATTTTAGTAGGGAAAAAATTTGATCTAGAATCATGCTGCTTTCACATACTCTTACTTCTGATTTCAGCCTTCTTATCTCTTGATCTAAATTCTCATTTTCTTTTGATTTCTGTTTGATGGTATCCTTGAGATTTTCTTCAGTCTTCTTCAATTCTTCCATTTTCTATTTGATGGTTTCCTTGATATTTTCTTTTGTATTCTTCTATTCATCCAACCGAAGCTTTAGATTTACAACACTTTTCTTTAACTCTTTTAATTCCACACTGACCTCTCCATGTCTTGCTTTGAATCTCTTAATTCACTCCCTTAGCTTTCAGATGCAAGCATTTTCCTCCTTGTTGTTTTCTTTCAATTCCTCATTTTCAGATTCCATACTTTCCATATCACTTAATATTGAATTCATTTCTTCTTCAAAGTAATAATCTCTTGCCATTTGTTCAAATTTCCAAGATCTCCCTCAAGAAGTTAAGCTCTATCTACAAGGGACCAAGATCTTATGCCAATTGTTGAACAATATGGATAGCTGAGAGGGGGGGTGAATCAATTATCCCAAAATGCTTTTCTTTTCTTTAATTAATCTGAAGCAATATTAAACCAAACATATATTAATTAAAATAGATATGAACATGCAAGAAGTTAACAACACCATGCACAATGAACACCAAAATTTACATGGAAACCCAAGATGGGAAAAAGAACGAAGAATGCTAATTCTCAATTATAAAGCATTGGTTAAGGTGATTTTTACAAGGGCTCAATATCAAAAGATTACTGTAGGTAAGGCTCACTACTTGTGGGATCACTAACTAATTAAAGGGCTCACTGTCGGTGGGCTCACTTCTCGATTAATACAAAACTCGCTAATTAAAAAAATGGAAAAAACATGAATTGATGAAGTTGCATCTACATATGCATGAATTCAGTTCTGGTTAAGAGCACAATATCTAACTACAACAGATCTAGTGAAGAATCTTATGCACACCTTCCTTGCACAAAATTTGTAACACAAATTGCTTCTTCCTAAAACTTTCCTTCACTTCCTTCTTTGATTCTTGTTGCACAATTCTTCACACCCTTATCACTATTCACACATACCACACTTCCTTGTCTTATTATTGTTGCACAATTCTTCGCACCCTTATCACTGTTCACACATACCACACTTCCTTGTACAATTCTTGTTGCATAATTCTTTGCACCCTTATCATTGTTCAAACATCCACACTCTTGTTCGGATACCAAAAGATGTTTCACATATATGTATATATACAGACCCGAAGAAAAAAATGAGTCGGTGTAGAAAAACATGTTGGCTTGAAGAATAACCTTGAAATATTCAATAAGGCTTGGCATGCTAGCACCACACCCAAAAGATAGGTCGCACATAAATATCTTCTTACCATGTTACATCGAGGCTGATAAATAGGTCATACATAAGATATAACATTATTACCAAAAGATAGCTAACTTTGAATTACATGAGATATATTCTAGAGCCAACGAAAACACCACAACCAAGACCAAATCTTGATCATCATCAATTTCAGTATCAACCAGAGGAATGCATTTAGACATACCAAAACTTGTAACATGCTACATGAATGTCTAGATAGCAAGGATACCTGAAATAAGATTTAGGCACAACAATCGGTAACAAAAAGATTTGTCTTCAATATTTTGCATTAACTATCCTCCACAAATGTCCCTAAAAGAAGTATTGCCATATTCGGATCGAGGATAAAATCCACACTATGCAAAATTATAGCATATGATGGGATAGATCATTTATGTATACATCCAGAGCACGATCTTCTGAATCCCAAGTTTTTACATCAATGACAACAATGCCACATCAACAACTTCTTGACAGTCTTATGACTTGTAGTTCTAGAGATGAGTTGCTTTGATTTTATTGAAGATAATATTGGTATCTAGAAAGTTTGTGCTTAATTGTTCTATGTGTTTTAGACTGGTTTGGTCGACCTTTTGTAGAATACTACTTTGAAAGTTAGTGAAGCATGTTGGATCTATTTTGGTCCTTATAAAGCATTTGTTTGGGTTTCCCTCATTCTAATTCCACCCTAGGATGTTTTGGCATCATCCTAATTTGAATTCAATATTGGATGACCAACTTTGAATATGTTTCAAAGTTGAAGATGGTATAAATACAGGATGAGTTAGTGGTAAAAAAACAAAGAGTGAAGAAGAGAGATAAGTGAAAATAAAAAAAAGTGTATATAGAAGTGAGATTGATGCTATTGTTGACACAGGGATTTGCACCCGATGCTAAGCTTGAAATTAGGAAATCTCATGCAACATGGGACTATTCTCAGACTATGGGTATCCTATGGTGAGAATAGACCTCCAGGTTATAAGTTGGTTCCCTTTTGATTTTTCTTGCAAATACTAATATTTAAAACATAGGGAAAGGGATAGAAGGATTATGCATAAACTAAAAACTATAAAACAAGGTGATTCACTAGTTGAAAAGTGATTTTAAAGCTGTTAAAATATCACAATAGAATCAATGAACAAAGCTAAGTTATAATTTCACAACTTAGAAATTCATGTCTAAAAAAATGATTCTAATGGAAGGCTTGAACATATGCTCTAAAAAAGGAAACCATTGATGTTTTCACAAATCCTTATGCAAAAGGATGAAAGCACTAACATGGACCTACACTATGACATGATAATTTTTACATTCAACATTGGAGGAATTTAGTAAAATAATGAAACATACAATATTCTATCTTTTAATTCACAACTAATACCAAAGAACAAAGAAGTATAGAGAAGGGAATTAGATTCTTTATTGGGAAATATGAGATATCTGCATTACAAATCTCAAGAACTCATAATAAATTGAGTTACAAAGCAAGAATAATCTGCCTTCGCAGTTACAAAAACTTAGAACTCGCCACCAGGAAATGAGAGAGAAGATAGACTTATAGAAAAGCCACCAAAAAACTGAATTTGAATCTTAGCTCCAAAAAATGATGTGTTGTCCTTCTTCTCCTCCAAACAAGGCATGAAACTGTAAGAAGACTCCACCAAGAGTTGTGAAAGTGTCAAAAACCTCATGGGTCATATGCAAATGAAAATCCCCTCAAATCAAGATCATAACTGAATGGAACAAGGTGTTTAGTGCCTGATTTTTCTCTTTGATTGAAACTCAATCAAATAGAACTCAAAATTGAAAGTGATCTCACAATTAAGCCCCTCAAACTCTTGATTTTACTCCATGTGTTGGCAAGAACTCCTCAACATCTCCAAGATTTTTCCAAGGCTTTAATACTTCATTATAGCTTCTATCAACATTTAATGGCACCTTTACTTTTGCATTTCAAATATCTTATATTTGAAGTGATTTATATTCCATCACTTCAAAAAAGATTTACAATTTTTGAATCAAATGCAAAAATAAATAAAGGCTTATCATATTATTTGAAAATTGCATATAATACACTTTATTTATGCATTCAAAAAATATCATTTATCTAAAAGTGATTTATATCACCACTTAAATAAAGATTTACAATTTGAATCAAATGCAAAATAAATATAAAGGAAAATATAAAAAGATTAAGTCTTAAGCAATATTCAAAAAAAAAATTAGAAATAAAATCAAAAGCAATAGAGATATGCCATGCATGAAAAATGTGAGAGAAGTTTTAAATAAAACTTAAGGAAAAATGCCTTATTCCCCATCGTGCCTCCTAGGGTTATCAGAACCCTAAAATGAAAGAAAAACATTTCATTTTGTCATTTCATTCTTTCCTTGCATTTTGGAGAGAGGTCGTCGCCACCATGAGGAACTTACTTGGTTCGACTGGAGAGCTTGCAAATTTTTGTATTTTCTACCATCTCTCTGTAAATTCCAATGCAGAAAACACCTAGTAAGCTTGATTTTTGCAAATATGGAAATTTTTGCTTCATTTTGAAAGCTTTCTGAAAGCTTTATTGGGTGCGGCTATCTGCATTTTCTGATATTTTCTCTTTCATTTTGTCATTTCTGTGAAAACTCGGGCTGCCTTGTGCATTCTGTATAAAGTCCAGTCTCTCTGGTCGTGGCTATAACTTTTCTTTAGCAAGTGTGGACGCCTTCCTAGAACGAGCTTTTCTCTATGGCTTTAAGTATATTTTAGACAACAACTTGACAAGTCTTTGAAATTCACATCTTCCTCTTTTATTTGTAAAAGATGTTCAATTTGAGCTTCACAATGAAAAAAAGGATGAATATTCCTTGCTTCCTGTGCATTGATTTTCATGGATAGGCCGTGGGTTTCTGAGCACTTCCACCTTTCTTTGAGGGTTTGGTCCTGTTTAAAACAACTTAAACTTATTCTTTCACTCCATACATTAGATTCCCTGAAAAGAGAGATAATCTCTCAGGCCACCATGGAAAGAGCCTAACTCAGCCCCTTAACCTCCCTATTGTGGCATTGTTTATGAAATTTGTGGCCATGACCATTTGAAGGAAAGTATAAAAATTCCCATTTTCTAATTTTTCCATTAGATTCTACAGAAGAGGGTTTAAAACCCTATCTCAAAACTACTTTTTCATAGTCATAGACCTATCACAGTTTGAAATTCTATCTTTAGAAAATCTATGTAGTTTTGTGTTAGAAAATTGCTTCTTGAAATGATAGCTTTCTGTATATTGAAGAAATGATGAAATCATATTTTCTGTAATAATCTTCTTTGTATATTGCTTTTGAACATACTTAAGAATGGCAATTTTCCTTTGTAGATATGATACAGTAGTAACAAAAATTTCCTTCCATGTTTTTGTTGTAATGTTCCTATTATCTTTGAGACACCTACAATCCATGAAAACACACTATCCATACTATTCACTAATGATTTACTGTTGCATAGTCCAAATATTGCTTAGTATTGTCTTCCAAGTGACTGATATTGGCCTTCATGAAAATGATTTTGTTGCATAAGAAATATTTTACTAAAATCCTTTCATGGTTGTATACTATCTATGTTCTTTATCCTTGCTCTTGTCTATTCTTTCCTAACAAAGAAATTTGCAATAAAAGAATTTATACATTAAAAAATACATAAAATATTTGCATATGTTATAATAATGCAAATTATTTATTTCATATGAGGCTGCTCTCTAGAAATTTTGAAACACTATACAAACCTCATAATGTTTATACTGCATAAAACATTTTTAATGAGCTGGTCTCAACCCTTGTGGGAGCCACATTTTCCACCACTCATTTTGAAATCTGATAATCAGAAACATTTCATTTCGTGTATCTGCACATGAAAGAAACAAGTCAATACAAACAATGGATTCAATGATTCATGTTGATGATTTGATCTGGCAATTTTTCATTTATCTCTCAAATTTTGACTAAGTTGATTTGATTTGAAAATGAGTACAAATTATATCTTTGTTGAATTGAACATGTTTTTGGATCTCATGACATGAGCTCTAACAAAATTTTACAATCACTTGCAGGTTCTAGAACTCAGGAGAAAAGGAGCTAGATATTGAAGATGTTGAAGATTGAGAGGGACCTGAGGAATCAGCCCTACACTAGCCCTCAAGGCAATGACAGACATGAACTCCTTTTTCATGTTTCTCTTCTTTTAGTTATTCTTCAATTGTATAATTTGTACTTGTTGAATTGAATCAACTTAGTCTACCGATGCCTTGTGTGGGATTACAAAAACATCTCTCAATAAATTAATTGTTCATGATATACAATGGCTTATGATCAACAATTTGAGTTTGTTCCAATTACATAATCTAAATGAATGAAATTTCAATTGTTTAGAACACATGTTCTACAATAAAAAAGAATGATTATCTTTCATTTTTTCCCTTATATCTATAATTCCTTTCTGACAATCAATAGTAACACTTATAGTAGATAAATAATTCAGCTTGAATGTTGTTGTCCAAATGAAACTTGTTTAGCCTTTGTTTTGTTTGGACTATTCAACAGTTCAATCTAAACTATTCGAATGATTTTAACAAATCAATCCTAAAACACCTCTCCATTCTGAAAAAAAAAAGTTCATTGGATAAATTGATATCAAAAATTTTATACCCCAGCAAATAGTTTCCCCTTAAAACTTCACTAATTTATGTGGGAAGAAAAAAAATAGTAACAACTATTTTATAAGTGTGTGTGATGTGAGTGTGGCAGATCAATTTGAAGCCTAAATTTTGAGTTTTCAGATGTAGTGAGTAGAAGGTGTACTCTATCTTTCATGCATTTCTACAAGTATTTGTGGTGGATTTCTCTGTTGCATTGAGATTGTCTTCTCTCTTTAACATATCTCTTGTATCATTTTTGTATCTTTGTGGTAGTGAGCCCTTTGAGTTGTTAGCCTTGTTGGACAATGAGTCCTTATTTTGGCAGTGAGCCTCTCATAATCAATTTTTGTACTCTTTATAGTGTGAGTTAGTCCTCATGGTGGTTTTTCCCTCATTGGGTTTTCCACGTAAATCTGGTGTTGTTGTTTTTGTGTGATGGCTTTTAGTTTTTGCACTTGTACTTAATGTTTAATTATTTAATTAGGGTTAAGGATTTGTTTCAGTAATTGGATTAAAGGTTTAATTATATGACAAATGATTCACCCCCCTTCTCAGTTGTCTTATTCAATAATTGGTATTAGAGCTTTGTTCCTTGGTGAAGAGCTTAACTGCTTGAGGAAGGTTTGGGATGGCTGGAAAAATTGTTTATGATTATCCAAGGTTTGATGGAACTAATTATGTTATCTGGAAAATATTGATGGAGGGATATCTAGAATATTGTGGATATGATGTGGAGAAAGCTTACAAGAATCATTATACTCCTCTTGCTAATGTTCCAAGCACGACTAATGATATCAAAGCACATGAAGTGAACAACAAGGTGAAGTACATTTTGAAGAACAGTCGAATACATTTTGAGTTGATTAAAGTTCAAAATCTGAATACTGCTAAGGAAGTCTGGGATGCTTTGGAAAGGGAACATGAAGGTGATGAAAGAGTGAAAGATGAAAATTTATAGAATTTGGAGATACAGTTTGAGCTTCTACACATGTCAAAAGATGAGAATGTTAAAGCTTATGTACAAAAATTGGATGAGATAGTGGTCGGAATGTGAAGACTTAGCACTACTATAGATGAAATCAGAATTGTAAAGAAGATCCTTAGAACTCTCCCTAATGCTTATAGTGAGAAGGTGTGTTCTATTGAATAGAGTATAGATTATAATACCTACACTAAAGATATATTGTTGGGATTTTTGACATCTTATGAGATGAAGAAGTTGAATCTAAGGAATGGATGCAAATTAGAAACTACTTTTAAGGCGACAAAAGTTGAAGATCTAGATGAAGAAATTCTTGATGAAATATAAGATAACTTTTTAAGAAGGATGAGGAAAGGCTTCGACAATTATAAAGGTAAGTTACCCTTTAAATGATTTAGTTGTGGAGAAATAGGTCACTATGTTGCAAAGTGTTTGGATAGAGCTAAAAGGAATAAACAAAGATATGAGAAAGAAAAGAAAGGAAAGAAGATTACTAGAGCATATTAAATGAATGAGAATTATCATATATTTGAAGAGGATTCAGAATATGAAGATCCTAATGACAATGAGTGCTTTTTCTTGGTGATAAAAGATGAACCTACTTCTGCTAATTCTGAAAAATAGATAAAGGAAATCCCTTTGAAGAAGGAGAAAAATGAAGGTATTATTATCTCTACCCTACATGCTAAACAAGAAAACAACTATTGGGCTATTGATAGTGGTTTTTTACATCACATGAATAGTGATAAAATTAAGTTTGTTAAGCTTTAAAAATATGATGGAGGCTTGGTTATGTTTGGAGATGATAGTGGTGCTAACATTTGTGGGATAGGTTTAGTTTGTTTTGATGGAAAGCATAATACTAATGATGTCTACTATGTTAATGGTTTAATGCATCATATTTTGAGTGTTGGATAGATGTGAAATAAGGGATATGATCTTGTGTTTAAGGATGAGAGATGTGAGATCTAGAAAGGATCCAGAAAATTGATTTCCACTAGAAAGAAATCTGAAGGAAATATCTACCATTTGAAGGGTGTTGATGGATGATTCTTTATGACTCAGATCAATGACATCTAGTTATGGAATTGGAGAATTCTTCACATGAATTTTGATAACTTGGTGAGGATTAGTGTTGTTCAGGCTATGAGATATTTACCAAGGATTACAAAGCTCGTTAATGCTATTTGCAAAAAATGTCAATTTGGAAAGCAAGTGAGAAGTCATTACAAATTAAAGGAATAGTCTACTATTGGACTATTGGATTTAATTCATACTGATCTCTATGGTCCTACAAGAGTGAGAAGTCTACTAGGTGAAAGGTACTTTATTCTTTTAATTGATGATTATTCTAGATATACATGGGTTACATTTCTTAGACATAAATCAGATGCATTAGATAGATTCAAGACATTCAAAATTATGGTTGAAAATGAAGTGAATTTAAGGATAAAATGCTTAAGGTCTGAAAAAGGTGGAGAATTCACCTCCCATGAGTTTAATATGTTTTGTGAAGTGCATGGAATAAAGAGACAATTATCTACTCTGAGAACTCCTCAATAGAATGGAGATGTTGAAAGAAAAAATAGAACAGTTCAAGAGGCAGTTAGATTGATGATGACTGGGGCTTGTTTACCAGAAATTTACTAGAAAGAAGCTATTCATACTATTGTTTATGTATTCAATAGAGTTCAAGAAAGATAAAATAGTACATAGACTCCCTAT
The DNA here is from genome assembly GCA_007115665.2 of Sequoiadendron giganteum. Lineage (NCBI taxonomy): Eukaryota > Viridiplantae > Streptophyta > Pinopsida > Cupressales > Cupressaceae > Sequoiadendron > Sequoiadendron giganteum. The sequence goes on along the minus strand of CM021106.1, from coordinate 353,229,399 downwards.
GAGCTATGGCATGGAATAATTCATACTGTTAAGTATTACAAGGTATTTGGAAGCAGATGTTATATCAGAAGAGATGAAGAGACTTTGGAAAAGTTTGATACAAGAAGTGATGAAGGAATTTTTCCTAGATATTCTACTAAAAGAAAAGCATACAGATGTTTCAATAAAATATTGAGGAAGATTGTAGAAAGCTATAATGTCAAGGTTGATGAAACAATGAAGAATTGTATTGATATTGATGGAAATATATCTGATGAACCTAATTGTGTGAGAATAGAAGAGATTTTCGAAGGATAGGAAAAGGATAAGCAAGAAAATTAGGATGAATAGAATGAAAGAGAAGAGGAAGGTCCAGTGGTTTCCATTAAGACACCTAGGTATGCACAAAAGAATCCTTTAGAAAATCAAATTATTGGTGAAAACACAAAAGGTGTATTGACTAGAAGTAGAACTATTGCTGAAGTAAACCTGTGCTTACTTAAGAGATTGAACCAAAAACTATAAGTGAGGCATGTAATGATGAACATTAGATGGAAACTATGAAAGAAGAACTTATGCAGATTGAAAAGAACCAAACTTGGGAATGGGTCCCAAGATCGACAGATAAAAAAATTATTGGATCAAAGTGGGTGTTCAAAAATAAGTTGAATAAGAATGGAGAAGTGGCTAGAAAAAAAGTGAGGCTTGTGTGTAAAGGCTACTCACAAGTAGAAGGCATGGATTTTTAGGAGACCTTTTCCCCGATAGAAATAATGGAAGCTATAAGGATGTTCTTATCATTTGTTGTTCATAAAGATTTCAAGGTCTATTAGATGGATGTCAATTCAACATTTTTGAATGGTGAGCTAGAAGAGGAAGGCTACATGGAACAACTGGAAGGATTCTAGTTGTCAGATCAATATTATATGGTGTGCAGATTGAAGAAATATTTATATGGATTAAAGAAAGCCCCTAGAGCTTGGTATGTGAGGTTATAGGTATTTGATTCAGCAAGGTTTCAACTAAGGTAGAAAAGATAGTAATCTGTATTTTAAGATTGAAAATGATAAAGTTTTGATTGTAATTGTGTATGTTGATGACATTATCTTTGGAGGAAATGAAAATATGCTCACGATGTTTGTGGAATATATGCAGAAAGAATTTGAAATGTCTCTATTTGGAGAGATGAATTTATATCTTGTGATATAGATCAATCAAACAGAGAAAGGAATTTTTATTTCACGGTCTTAGTATGTGAAAGAGATGTTGAAGAAGTTTGGGATGGGCAGTTCCAAATTGACATATACTCCTACGGTGACTGGTTGTAAACTGAGTAAATATGATGATTCAACTAAGGTTTATCAGAGCAAGTATAGATCTATGTTTGGTGGACTACTATATTTGATTGCTACTAGACCGGATATTATGCATGTTGTCTGTCTTGTGGCTAGATTTCAAGAAGATCCTAAGGAAACACATGTTGCTGCTAGTAAAATAACTTTTAGTTATTTGAATGGCAGTCTAGATTATGGGCTATGGTATCCCAGGGATACTGATTTTACACTAAGTGTTTATATACATATGCAAATTGGGCTAGATGTGTAGATGATAGAAAGAGTACAAGTGGTGGTGCATTCTTTCTTGGATACAGATTGATGACATGGTTGAGTAAAAATAAAGATTCGGTTTCTTTGTCTACTATTGAAGCTAAGTATATTGTTGTTGCATCTTATTGTACACAAGTTATATGGATGAAAAAGATATTGAAAGATATCACAGTGGTGTATGATGATCCTATTTCTATCCTCTATGATAATACAAGTGTAATTAACATTTAAAAAATCATGGGATTCACTCAAGGACAAAGCATATATCTATCAGGTATTATTTCTTGAGAGAGAAGGTTGTAGAGAATGAGGTAAAACTTGAGTATGTTTCAACAAAGGATTAGATTGCTGATATATTTATGAAGGATCTTCCTAAAGATACTTTCGAGTATCTCCAAGAGAAGTTAGGGGTCATTGCCCCTCCTTTGTTGAACTAGATACATATGGAGATGCATTAGTTTGGTGGATCTATGGATCTATCTTTCTTCTAGACTCATGTTTGGTGGCTACCTCTCAGAGGGAGCAGGTAGTATCATTTTTTGTCATTGTGAGTTTTTTGTTGACAAAGGTGAAATCAATGTAAATATCTTTTTCCTTTTCCATTGATATCAAAGGGGGAGAGAAAAGGAAGAATGTGAAAAAAGAAAAGAAAAAAAGAGAGAAAATGAAGAATGTGACAAGAGGTTATCTAATTATCTACTAAGGGGGAGAAATAGAAAGAAAAATCTTGAGAAGTGTATTCAGAGCTTGTATATTGTCTTTGATGTTTTTTCACATCATGTGTTGCCATCAATGACAAAGGGGTGGATTGTTGCAAGAATGGAAGGAATGATGGAAGGATTGAAATTTTTGTCATTCATGGCAACTATTCAATTGGTTATCAACTGGTTGTTGTTGACTATATATGTTGAGGATATTGAGAAAATTGTATTGAAGGAAGATTACAAGTGTTCAGGTTTTGCTCTGGTTTTTCCTCCTATGTTTGTGTGGTTTAGATATGTTTATCATGGTAGTTGGAAGATGTTATATCTATATTTTTGGTTGTTGATTCGTTGTTCAATGCGAGTTGTGTTCAGCAGTTATGAACTGTGGTTTTATGTGTTTCTGGTTGAGGTTTGAGAGAAATGTTCCTAGTCTAGATTTCTCTTTGATGAAGTCTTATGGCTTGCGATTCCAGAGATGAGTTGCTATGATTGTATTGAAGATAATTTTGGTATCTGGAAATTTCGTGCTTAATTGTTCTATGTGTTTTACACTGGTTTGGTTGACCTTGTGTAGAATACTACTTTCAAAGTTAGTAAAGTGTGTTGGATCTATTTTTGTCCTTATGAAGTGTGTGTTTGGGTCTCCCTCATTCTAATTCCACCCTAGGATGTTTTGGCAGTGAACTAATTTGAATTCAATACTTAATGGTCGACTTTGGATATGTTTCAAATTTAAAGATGGTATAAATACAAGATGAGTTTGTGGTGAAGAAAAAAAGAGTGAAGAAGAGAGATAAGAAAAAAGAAAAATTTGTAGATAGAAGCAAGATTGATGCTTTTTTGTAAGTGTGTGTGATTTGAGTGTGACAAATTAGTGCAAAGCCTAAATGTTGAGTTTATAGATGCAGTGAGTAAAAGGTGTACTCTATCTATCATGCATGTATGTAAGTAGTTGTAGTGGATTTATCTATTGCATTGAGGTTGTCTTCTCTCTGTAATATATCTCTTGTATCTTCTTTTTATTTTCGTGCCAGTGAGCCCTCTAGGTTGTTAGCCCTATTGGACAGTGAGTCCTTGTTTAGCTAGTGAGCCTTGTTTCTCAGGAAGTGTGCCTCTTGTAATTGGTTTTGATATTCTCTATAGTGTGATTTAATCCTCACCGTGGTTTTTCCCTCAATGGTTTTTCCACGTAAATCTAGTGTTGTTTTTTTTGTGTGATGGTTTTAGTTTCTACACTTGTACTTAATGTTTAATCATTTAAGTAGTGTTGAGGATTTGTTCTTATAATTGGATTAAAGGTTTAATTTTGTGACAAATGATTCACCCCCCTTTCAATTGTCCTATTCAACAATGTCAACCATGCACTCCTCTATAAACCCAATAGTTGGTATCTCTTCTAGAGGGTTAGGAAATCTTATAACAACCATGTGTTCAACCTCCAATTTCTTCCCCAAGTGGTTAAGATCCTTCCAAGGAAACAAGCTCTCATACCAATTGTTGAAAACCCAAAATATTGAGAGGGGGGTGAATTAGTATTCTTTTAAAAACCACTTTAGCATTTAAAAATTCAATCCTCATAGCACAATCAATATGCAATAATGAAAGAAAGCATGAAAACAAACAATGACATCACATAGCACATGAACACATTTTTTTTGCATGGAAAACCCAAAATGGGAAAAACCATGGTGAGGATTAGCTCACAATATATTTTAACTGGTTATAGTATATTACAGAAGTTGTTAAACAATCCAAATAACTGAGAGGGGGGTGAATCAGTTATTATCAAACAATTTTATTTACTTTAATTAATTTGGAGCAAACTTAAATCAATCAGATGTTAATGAACATGTAAGAACACAACAACACCATGTAGAAAGGACACCAAAATTTATGTGGAAATCCAAGAAGGGAAAAACCACAGAGAATGCTAAATCTCAATTATAAAACATCGATTAAGGTAACACTGGTTAAGGTGATTTTTTAAAAGGGCTCACTACCAAGTTTCTCAATGTAGGGTGGTTCATTGTTGGTTGGGATCACTACCCGACTATTACAGCCAAAGATATAAAAAGGCTCACTACCAAAAGAGAAAGGCTCACTGCCTATAGAAAAAGGGCTCATTGCCAAAAGAGAAAGGATCACTTCCTACAAAAAATGTCTCACTTCCAGAAGAATGATGAAAACGAATCAACCACTATAAAGAATTGTCACCAACAATGATAGTTAATAGAATCTCAATGTCTACTTCCTCCAGTCATACACTTTCATACACTTCACAATGTCTAGATATTCAGATTCAAATGCATCATGCTTAACTTTGTCAAATAAAAAAATATTATACTTATAGCATTCCATGCTTCCATAATCTCCCAAATTGGCCAAAGACAATTTCATAATTTCTAAGTTGGCCAAACATAAATTGAAATAGGTCACCACAAAAACATTCCCACAATGGAGAGGAACGAAACATGGACCACATAGAACCTCCCCACTCAAATCAACACACTACATGATATTCAGAACCACAGAATAAGGAGTACACATTACAATCCAAACCATGTGCCGAAGCACATTAACCAACTACTAGATTGGTTTGGACCCAAAATAATGTATCTCATTATGTTACAAGAGGAATGAGACCAAGATAGATACAACCCAAGATAGATCATTACAAAACAACATCTAGAACCAGGCCAATCTGGATCACCAAAGCACGAAAATAGAACATTGATCACACAACCAAGATATGTTGACATCAATGACAACCATTAATGACAAAAAGAAATCAACATCATCTCATTACATTCCAACAATCTCCCCCTTTGTCATTGATGGAAACATTCAACAATAACAAACCAAAAAACTCAATGTCAGCATCAAGGACCGTCTTATCTTCTTTTCTTCTCCCCCTTTGACATCAAAGATAGAGGGAAAAAATCCTCCTGAAAAGCTTACTCCTCTCCCCCTATGAGGAAGCCACCAAACATTGATCCAGATAATAATGCGCATATAATACCCTGGACCAATGCACACCCCAGTGCATGTTATTTTAGACTGGGAAGAGGAAAAACCCCTAACTTCTGCTAGAGATACTCAAAAGTATCTTTGCTCAACGGGTTTGTGAAAATATCTATAATCTGCTCTTTTGTAGTTACATATTCAAGTTTTACTTCATTGTCCAACACCTTCTCTCTCAAGAAATGATATCTTATAGATATATGTTTCATTCTAGAGTGTTGTACTAGATTCTTGGAAATATTTATTACACTGGTACTATCACACATGATTGAGATCGGTTCATCAAATGATATGACAAAATACTTCATTGTTTGTTTCATCCACAGTATCTTAGTGCAACATGAGGATGCTGCAATGTATTCAACTTCAGTAGTAGATAAAGATATAGAATCTTGTTTCTTACTTGACCAAGCAACCAACCGATAGCCACTGAAATAAGCTCCACCACTTGTACTTTTCCTGTTATCAACACATCTAGTCCAATCAACATCAGTATAGGCTATCAAAGTGAAATTTGAGTCCTTTGGATACCATAACCCTAAATATTTTGTACCCTTCAAATATCTAAATATCCTTTTTACTGCAACAACATGTGATTCCTTTGGTTCTTCCTGAAATCTTGCTGCTAAAAAAATTGCATACATAATGTCTGGTCTAGTGGCAGTCAAATATAACAATCCTCCAATCATTGATCTATACATGCTTGCATCAACTTTAGGTGATTCATCTTCTTTTGTCAACTTGCATCTGATAACAATAGGTGTACAAACCAATTTAGAATTCTCCAACCCAAACTTCTTCAATAGTTCTTTTGTATACTTGGACTGAAAAATGAAAATTTCCTTTGTTGTTATGATTTATTTGCAATCCAAGGAGGAAATTTAGCTCACTTATCATTGACATTTCGAATTCCTTCTACATTTCATCTACAAATTTTTTGCACATATCATCATTTCCTCAAAAAATTATTACATCAACATAAACCACAATAATCAACATCTGATTTGAGTGAGTTCTGTAGTATCAATTACTTTCAGTAGATCCCTTTTGAAATCCTTATCCAATCAAGTACTTTTCTAATCTACCATACCAAGCTCTAGGTGCATGCTTCAATCCATATAAACCTTTCTTCAACTTGGAAATGACATCCCGGTCACTTCCAAATTTGAATCCCTTTGGTTTCTCAATGTAGAATTCTTCTTTCAGTTCTCCATTCAAGAATGTAGATTTCACATCCATTTGATAAACTTTAAAATCCTTGAAAGCTGAAAAAGCTAAGAAAATCTGAATTTCTTCCATTTGGGAAACAAGGGCATATGTTTCTTCAAAATCAATACCTTCAATCTTGTTGCAAGTATGGATGTGCTTGGTGGCGTTGTCATTAATGTTTTAATTGATGTCAACATTGTACAGGTTGAGAATGATATGGTATTGTGGTCCACATTTCCTTTGTGTTGATCTTGTATCTATGTGGATCTAAAGATGTGTTCATGAGCTTAAATAGATTGTATATTCCAAGTTTCACATTTTGGTTTGATGGAAAGTAAAATTTATGTTCACCAGTGTGTGAAATGGTTTATAGAGTTATTTTCCTGTTGACTGGGAGAAATGTTTTGGCTCCATAGTCTTTTGGTATTTGGTTTCAGATCTTGTGGATCTAGGAGATTACTCTATGTCTTGGTTTCTACATTCTGGCAAAGTTTCGTTTGGTTGAGTGCTCCAGAAGGCCTGCTCTTGAGCTCCTGTATTTTTGTTGGTGGTCTCGATTGAACTGGTGAAGTGTTCTTTGTGAATGAATTTTGTGTGAGTTCTTGTGGATGTATCTGAGTTGTTCCTAGAGATGGTAAAATTATTGGTGAAGCGTGTTGGGAAATCCATGTGTGATTATCTTGCTGGTGATGTGTGTACTTTAAATTTCATTGGTTTTTCAATTAGGTTTCACCGACCTAGTGTTTACACATTACATTATTCTTTTGCATCGATTTGATAAAGCATGTACATGATCCAAAATGTTGTTTGGGTCCTAAATTAAATGTGTAATTGGTCCTCTCACATTCTTATCCACCACGAGAATGTTGAGTAGCCGACCTTGTTTGAATTTGTAATTTGTAATTGTACAACCAATCTTGATGAATTTTTTTATGGTTGAAGATGTTATATAAGAGAATCAAGTTGAAGCAAATTGATCATCCATCCACCATTCGATTCAAGCAAGAGAAGAGTGTATGAACAAGTGTGAAAATAAAAGTGTGGAAGAGCGAATTGTGGTAACGGTACTTCATTGTAGCTATAATCTTCTGATCAAGTTGCAAATTGTGTGGAACTCCAAGTGGTGGATCTTTATCTATTTCTTTGTATTTTTTGTAGGCAGTGAGCCTCCCTTTCTAGACAGCGAGTCCTAAGGTAGTGAACCCTTAATCTAAGTAGTGAGCCTTTGTATCTGGGAAGTGAGCCCTCTGGTAGTGAGCCTCTATATCTGGTATTGTATTACATCTATATTGTGAGTTGATCCTCATCGTGGTTTTTCCCTCATTGGGTTTTCCATGTAAATCTGATGTCTCTGGTGTTGTGTTTATTTATTCAAATTTCATGTTCACACTTAATAATAGATTGAAGATAAATTGGAATTGATTAAGTTTATAAGTGAAAGATTTGATACAACTAATTCACCCCACCTCTTAGTTGTCTTGTGAATTTCAACAAATCTGTAACCTTTGCAAACCAATCTTTCTTTGTTTCTCATTAGCTTTTCATTTTCATCCAGCTTGTTCTGGAACACCCACTTTGTTCCAATTACATTTTTGTCTACCGATCTAGGCACAAGTTCCCAAGTCTGATTTTTCTCTATATGATCAAGCTCTTCTTTCATTGCCTTCACCCAATTTTGATAATTACATGCTTCTTCCACAGTCTTTGGCTCAATTTCTGAGAGTAGGCACAATAATACTTGCTCTTGAGATACTTTGTTTCTTGTAGTAATTCCCTTATTCTTATCTCCAATAATTTTTTTTTTTAGAGTGATTTTTCTATACATACCTTGGAGTTTTAGTTGTAGATGTTCAGAGCCTCCTTTTTCTCTTCTTCTTCTTTCTTATCCTTCTCTCCTTTTTCATTCAAGTTATATGATTCATATTTAATATGTCTATCAAGAATTCTTTCAGCATCTTCATCTACTTTCACACTCACACTTTCAACCATATTGTTCGGTCTCATATTGTAACATTGGTACACTTTACGTTTTGTAGAGTAACCCAAGAATATGCCTTCATCAACTCTGCTATCAAACTTTCCATGATTGTCATCTTTCTGGATGTAGCACTTGCTTCCAAAAATCTTGAAGTAATTTACTGTGGGAGCTCGTCCATGCTATAACTCATATGATGTCTTTTGAATAGACCTATGATAAACCTGCTTCCATGATCAATGTTCTAGTTGCTTCTTGAACTATCTGGTTCATTATTTCCACTAAACCATTCTGATGAGGTGTTCTAGGGGCAGATAGCTTCCTCTTAATTCCATTCTTTTCATAGTGTTTGTTGAACTCATCAGAAGTAAACTCTCCTCCTCTATTAGATCTTAAACACTTGATTCTCCTATTAGTTTCATTCTCAACTCTTCCTCTGAAAATCTTGGATTTTTCCAATGCCTCTAATTTTTCTCTCAAAAATGTAACCTAGGTAAATCTAGAATGATCATCTATTAAAAGAATGAAATACTTCTCACCTTGTAAGCTTCTTGTTCTTGTTGGACCACAAAGGTCAGTGTGTACAAGGTCCAATAGTTCGGTAGATGAATCTTTTTTCTTTGGAATGTTTCTCTGGTTTGCTTTCCTTCTTGACATCCTTTGCAGATAGTACTGTCTGGTTTGGTTAGTCTTGGAAAATCTCTAACTTCTCTTAATGAACTTATCCTTACCAAATTTTCAAAGTTAATGTGACACATCCTCCGGTGCCAGAGCCAATTGTCATTGGACTGAGATAAAAAGCATTTTTTGTAGCTCCTTCTAGCTGATACATATTTCCACTTTTTCTTTTTCTAGTTGCAATAACATTTTAGGATTTCTTCCAGATCTCACAACCATCATCCTGAAACACCACATTGTAACCACTTTTGCACATTTATCCAACACTCAAAAGATTATGATATAGTCCCTTCACATAGTAAACCTTGTCAGTGTTATATTTTCCATCAAAGGTAACATAACCAATTCCAACAATCTGTGATATTTTATCATCTCTAAATCTAATAGAACCTCCATCATATTTCTCAAGCTTCACAAACATACTTTTTTCACTGGTCATATGATTCAAGCATTCACTATCAATAATCCATTCATCACTATTTCTTTTAAAAAATAATGTAGTATCAATGTTATCATCAGATTTCAGACAAATATTAGAGATATCAAATCTAGGTTCATCCTTTTCAATGAAAAAAAATAATCCTCATGATTTGATTCATCATCTGAAATGCCAACATTCTCATTGACATAATAGGCCTTCTTATTGATCTTTTTGAACTTTTGTCTTGTTCCTTTGTCTAGACACTTAGTTGCTAAATGACCAATCTTTCCACATCTAAAACATTTAAGAGGTAGCATACCTTTGTACTTGTCAGTACCTTTCTTCAATTTCCTCGTGAAATTTGCTTCCAAATCTTCAGACATATCACTATCTAGATCATCTTCTATTTTTGTGGCTTTGAAGGCAGTTTTAGTTTTTTCCTTTTCTTTTCCAATTTTCCTCATCTCAAATGTTGTCAAGGTGCCAAATAGCTTCTCTTTGGTGAATTTCTTTGGATCATAAACTTCCTCTATAGCTGAGATCTTGTCATTGTAGCTCTTTGGTAGGGTCAATATAATCTTCTCCATTACATCTTCATCTGTCATAGTACCTCCTTGATTTTTTACTTCATTTACTACATTGTCAACCCTTTGAAATTAGCTTGCTATATCCTCACCTTCTTTCATCCTCAAGTTCTCATATTTGCACTTAGTTGTTAACTTCTTTGATAATTTGACTCTATCATTTCATTCATATATTTCTTTCAACTTTTCCCAAAATTCATAAGAAGTTCCCAATGAAATAAATTTTGTTAGCTCAATCTTAGATAAACCACTAAAGATTGCATACATTGCCTTTTCATTCTCCTCATAGGCTGAAATATCATCTGCAATAGAAACACCTTTTGTCAGCTCAACATATTTTGTCTAAACAAGTTTCCAAGTCTTTTAACCAAGAGAGATTAGGTAACCTCTCATCTTCACTTTCCAAAAACTGTAGTCAGATCCATCAAACATAGGAATTGTAAATTTGTGCACCATCAAATCTACCCCAAGCAATTAAGCTCTTCTTGAAGGAACCAAAGATCTTATACCAATTGTTGAACAATTTGGATTACTAAGAGGGGTTGAATCAATTATTACCAAACAATTTTCTTTACTTTAATTAATCTGGAGAAAAATTAAATCAATCAAATGTTAATGAACATGTAATCACACAACAACACCATGCACAAAGGACGACGAAATTTATGTGGAAACCCAAGAAGGGAAAAACCATGGAGAATGCTGATTCTCAATTATAAAACACCAGTTAAGGTGATTTTTTACAAGGGATCACTGCCAAGTTCCTCACTCTAGGGTGGCTCACTGTCGGTTGGGCTCACTGCTCGACTATTATAGCCAAATATACAAAAAGGCTCACTGCTAAAAGAGAAAGGCATATTTCCTATAGAAAATGGCTCACTACCAAAAGAGAAAGGCTCACTACCTACATAAAATGGCTCACTGCCAGAAGAATGATGAAAAGGAATCCACCATTGAAAAGAATCATCACCAACAATGACACTAGATAGAATCTCATTATCTACTGCCTCCGGTCATACACTTTTGCACACTTCACAATTTCTAGATATTCAGATTTGGATCCATCATGCTTACCTTCATCGAACAAAAACATCTTATACTTATACCATTCCATGCTTCCATAATCTCCCAACTCAGCCAAACACAATTTCATAATTTCTAAGTTGGCCAAGCACAAATTGAAATAGGTCACCACAAAAAAATTCTCGCAGTGGAGAGGAATAAAATGTGGACCACACAAAACCTCCTCACTCAAATCAACATGATACATGATATCTAGAACCATAGAATAAGTTATACACATTACAATGCAAACCATGTGCCAGAGAACATTAACCAACCACTAGTTATATCTAGACCCAAAAGAATGTGTCTCATTATGTTACAAGAGGAATGGGACCAACATAGATACAACCCAAGATATATCATTACAACATGACATCCAAAACCATGCCAATCTAGATCACCAAAGCACCAAAATAGAACATTGGTCACACAACCAAGATATGTTGACATCAATGAAAGCCATTAATGACAACAAGCAATCAAAATCATCTCAACACATTCCAAAAGAAGTGCTCATTGTAGGTGGACTCACTATCTAAGTGTCCATTCACTACCCACTAAAAGGATAAATAGATAGAAGAGATTGTGGCACACAAGCAAGTTCTTAACTATTAAAATTGCATCTAACATATACATGAATTATAATTCCAATGAAGCTCAAAATATAGTCCTTACACACTTCATACTGATTTGTATTAATACTCTACTCTACTTTACATTCACTCTATATTCATACAATTCATATTCAAAAACTCTTTTTACTTGTCACTACAACTTAAAACACTAAAAAAGATCCTTCATATATGTATGCTTCACCTAGAACATGAATTAGGTCAACCTAATTAGATGTAATATGCAAAATGTAACTTGTCAGCTCAAGATCTATACATGAATGCTTCACACCAAGATTCAAAACTCATAAAAATCCAAAACAAGTCAGTATGGATGCAAAATAGCATCCAAATAACATATTAGAACATATCCAAACTCTGCAACACACAAAAATCATTAGGTTGACACCGATAATTACCTAATAACAAAATTGCCCAACTGTACACCCATATTTAGAGACATGGACCTCCAAAATCTATGCCATCTAGAATATACACACTACTAGCACTTTTCAACCTTCTCACAAAACTACAAACCCAGATTCCAATCCACAAAGAAATGTAGATCCACCAAAATATATGCACTAAACTAGAAAACACTTGTTACTGTCAAGTCGATACACTATCATTCATAACTTCAACACCAAGAGCCAAAAAAATATGAAGTTCTATATTAATACTCTTCTAGAAACCATAAAAAATTTCCTAAAACCATAGAGCAAGAACTTATACAGTAGACCAATGTGGACCCAAAAACTGGATGTTTATACACAAAGTTACCTATATTGACACTTAGTCAATTTTCATATCAACAACCTTCACTGGATCAAATATTTTTGCAAAGTTTCTTTTTATAATCATCCTCAACCATTCTTAAGCCATCTAAACTGATCTGCACAATGTTCTTCAAACCAAAATATAATTTTGACATCAATGATTACACTACAATGCATAACTATACAATTTGTGCTCATCCCACATGCTCATGTTGCCAAAAAATGCATCAATGACAAACTCCTTTTTCTTCCAACAAAAAGGGTTAGCAAGACAATTCAAGAAGAATAATATGAGAGAAATAAGTTCTTATTAATAGAGTAGAGGTAATCGACTAAGGTGAGTAGATACCACTCGTGTGAAATAAGAAATTTATAACACCTACATTGCATATACAAGTTGGAAGTTTGGAAAAGATCTGTAACATCACAAAGAAGGGAAAAAGTGCAGAAATGGAGAGGAAAAGGAGCAAGTGTATGTCACTTAGGAGAAGTTAAGAGATCTACATAGTGCCAAAAGAAATATTAGGCACACCACTTCTCTTTAAACTATTATAGATGCTTTCTTCTCATGCAAGAATGCATATGGTTCTTAGAAACCAGCTATGAGATATATATATAAGTTATATTCTTATGTAAGAGTGTGTGGTGGATTAATAAAAGCAATTATATTGCCTACATGTCTTTAATCTTGTAAAATATTTTGCTCGGTCACTTGAACCAAACAAGTTGCAGCCTTGGCTAAATTTTTAGATGGATAGGAAAAATAAGAGGGGGGTGAATCAGTTGTACATTAAAACATCCAAACCCTCATTATCATTCAAATATTTGTTAGCCCTTAAACCCTTAATTAGATTTAGCATGAAAGTAAACAACTGACACAACAACACATAAAAATACCATGCACAATAGAACACATAAAAATACCATGCACAATAGAACACAATATTTACGTGGAAAGTCCAAGGGGAAAATCTATGGTGAGTATTAACTCACAATATAAACTAATAGCAACACTAATACAATAAGGTCAATGCCAGAGGGTTCACTACCCAAAACAAATAAGGGCTCATTTTTGGATTCGAAAGAAGGAAGAAATGAATAGTTAAAAAATGAAATCTATCTTAGAGAAAAAAGATCCACCACAAAAATTTTGAACCATCCACAACCTCCAACTCACTACTTTCAGTAACTTCAGGTACACTAAAAATATAGACCCTTTTACTCACTGGTTTAGAGTCACAGGAATTAAGCTCAAACTTAGATCACCACACTTAATCATATTTGCATCTTTCACACACATCAATGATTAACCTTACATATATATCATCCACAACCTTGAAAAAATTCTCACAGATTAGCTATGCACCTCAAACATGCAATTACAAAATACGTCAACACTAAACACTTCCACGGTGGAAAGAGGTGAAGGATGACCACTCCAAGGGTTAACTATGGAGTGTGTTTAAGAAGTTGAGTCCACTTTTTGGCTAAAAAGTGGAAGTGTTTTCTCTGATTTTCAGAAAAGGTCACTAATCATAAAATGTAGTACTTGGAGTCTAGTTTCCAAATATGTAATTTATTTTAATACCCAAATGATACAAATTTATTTTCAATAGGCATGTCCAAAAAACAAATTTAATTTTTTTTTTTTTTACCATACCATGCACATGTACGTCATCCATATTTTGACCTAAATAATTGTATTTTTCTTAATCCTTTTGGGAAACGATTTGTAACACACTCAATAATGTTGATAATATTTTTTTTTGTAATTTTTTTATTGGCCATATTTGTTGTTTTGAAAACTTCTCATGTACATCACGCATAAGATGACCTAAACTTATCATTTTTTGAAAAAAAAAATCAAATTGAAAAGAATTATCTGAAGAATGTTGATGTATAATTTTTTTTTCAAGGGGTTATTTAATAAAAAGTTATTAAGTACTAAAAAAACCTAGCATTTCTTATTTATGGACTAGTTTCATAAAAAAAATAGAAAAATAGAAAAAATAATCGAATTGTAAAAAAATTACATATTTGGAATCTACACAGTCTCATCTATTATGGGATTTAATTTTGTCAAATTTTTTTGCAAAAAGGTCTTCATACATATGTTCGAAGTCACTCTTTTCTAATAACACTAACATGACCTTGAAGTTACAGTTCAAAGTAGGTCCAAAGCTAAGGGTCAACTCCCCAAGCCTTTTTCTAACCGAAAATCCATAGAAAAAACTGGGACAAAAATTAAAATTTTTAGAAACAGGATCCCATTTGGTTTATCAAAATTTTAAGCCTTTATGAAATGGGATCCCATTTTAGAATGGGATCCCATTTATATAAATTGGGATCCCATTTTTGGCTAGGGTCCCTGAAGCGAAATGGAATCTGTTTGATAAATAACAAGATCCCATTTTGTTTTGGCTGATTTCTTTTTTTTTTCTAAGACCGAAACTTCCACTAGAAGTGGAATCATCTTTGTGATTTTACCCTAGGACCCAAATATAAACTGATATGCTTTTCAAAGCTTCCACAAAAAACACAACACTTCCTCAATTATCATTGACACACTAGTTCAACCAAATGTATATTAATTCCCTTAACAATTAATTTCATGCTTAACCAGGTCCTAAGAAAAATTCATAGACCACTTAACAACACTCCACAATATACATACAACATCTAAAAATATTCTAGTATCATCAGAATATTATGCAAATCTATCATAACCATGTGAAATTAAGAACACCATCATTTTGTGCAACCAAACACAGTAGCACAAACATCCAACTCACTAACCAACTTCATGGAACACCTCAAGACTTGAAGCCTTAAGGGAAATTAGACACATGCATTACAATAATGTCCCCAAATCAATAAGACAATAAACCTCAATGTAGAGAAATGCAAAGCAATCTCATGTCTCCCAAACAACCTTCTTCACAAACACACACTCATGAACAAAACTTTCACTACAATACAATTGAGAACCTTTATGATATCCACTCTAGTGCCATTTAGATATACCAGTCCATCAATCATTGATTTGTACTTTCTCTAATTAGTCTTAGTAAATTCATCATTTTTTCTCAACTTGCAACTAGTAACCATAGGAGTACATATTGGTTTAGAGTCTTCCATTCCAAACTTCTTCATTATTTCCTTGACATATTTTGACTGTGAAATGAATATTCTTTTTTTTGTTTGACTAATTTTTAGCCTAAGGGAGAAATTAATCTCCCCAAAAATTGACATCTCAAATTCATTGGGCATCTCTTTTGCAAAATTCTTGCACATTTCCTTGTTTCCTCCTAATATTATATCATCAACATACACAACCACAATCAATATTTGATCCTTATAAACTTTAAAGTAAAGATTGCTATATGTGGTAAATTTATTGAATCTATGCTAAACCAAGTACCTATCTAATCTTCCATACCAAGCTCTAGTAGCTTTCTTGAATCGATACAATACCTTCTTCAATCTACTAACCATATTAGGATTATCTAATAACTGAAAGCCTTATGGTTGTCTAATGTATACTTCTTCCAACTCACCATTCAAGAATGAAAAATTCACATCCATCTGATAAACCTTGAAGTCCTTATGTGTTGCAGAGGCCAAAAAAATACTAATGGCCTCTATTCTCACTACCAAAGAAAATGTCTTCTCAAAATATATTCATTCCACTTATGAGTAGCCCTTACCCATAAGTGTAGCCTTATTTTTGGAAACTTCTCCATTCCCATTCAACTTGTTCTAGAATACAGGCATTAGGTTCCTATTATACATTCTTGTTTGCTGGTCTTGGGACTAATTCAAAAGTTTGATTCTTCTCAATCTGCATCAATTATTCTTCCATAACTTTGGTCCAATTCTCATCCTTACATGCCTCAACCATTGTCTTAGGTTATACTTTGGAAATTATACACAAATTTGCCTATTCTTTTTTCATAATATCTTTTCTTCTTGTTAACATGCCTTTTCTCTTATCACTAATGATCTAATCTTTAGAATTATTCTTCTACACATACTTAGGAGTCTTAGGAATACTTTGTGGAGTATCTTCCTCTTCAACCTAGAACTCATTTACCTTCTCTTCTTCTTTTCTTCTTCTCTATAAGAGGACTCATTAGATTCATATCCTTCTATTAGTACTAAGATTTTATGTCATTCTTCATATAATTTAACACTTGCACTTTCAACTATCTTCTTCAACCTCTTTTTGTAGCATTGATAAGCCTTCCTTCTTGTAGAATATCCAAGGAATATTCTTTCATTTGACCTTGCATCAAAATTTCACAAGCTTTCTTCATCTCTCTAGATATAACATTTTCTTCCAAACACTAAAATATTTGATAGTAGGAGTTCTTCCATACCATAGTTCGTAGGGAGTCTTTGAACTATTTACTCTTGCTTGTACTCTATTGAGTATATATACTATAGTATGTATAGATTTTCTCCAATGGACATCTATTTGATTTTATTCTTTCATCATTTTCCTTGTTGGTTCCTGAACTATCATATTCTTTCTCTCCACCACTCTATTCTACCGAGGAGTTCTAGGGGTTGAAAAATTCCTTTTTCTTCTACGATCTTCAAAAATATTATTAAACTCATTGGAGGTGAACTCTCCACCTTTTTCAGACCTTAAGCATTTGATTTTAATATCCATTTCATTCTCAACCATAGAGCCTTAAATTCTTTAAACTTGTCTAGAGCCTCTAATTTTTCTTTGAGAAAAGTTGTACCCAAGTCATTCTAGAGTAATCATCAATTAACAACATGAAATACCTATCACTTTGGAAGCTTCTTGTTCTTGTAGGTCCACATAGGTCTGTATTCATTAACTCCAAAGGTCCCGCGATAGAATATTCTTTGATATTGAACCTCTTTCTTGTTTGCTTCCCAACCTAACATTCCTTGCAAACTCCATTGATAGGCTTTGTAATTGATGGAGAATCTCTAACATAATGAGTAGAGTTTATCCTCACAAGAAAGTGAAAATTCATGTGACACATTCTTTTATGCCATAGACAAATTTCATTTATTTGAATCATAAAAGACTTACCATAGCACCTTTGAGCTGATAAACATTCCCATCTATCCTTGTTCCTACAACAACCAAAATTTTGGATCTTCATTTTTCTATTTTACAAACACCATCCTGAAACACGAGATTATATAGTTTTCCACACATTTGTCCTACACTCAGAAGATTATGTTGGAGACCCTTGACATAAAGAATATCATCTGTATTATTCTTTCCATCAAACTAATTGTACCTTTTCCACATATCTTATTAGATGTATTATTACCAAACTTAACAAGACCACCTTCAGACCTCTCAAGTTTAACAAACTTACTTGTATCATAGGCTATCATATGATTTGAGCATCCATTATCAATTATCTAGTGATTTTTTGTCCTCTCTAGAATGAAGATAATTCATTATAGTCCCTTTGATGTTGTGACCTATTTTTATAGAAATTTCCTTCATACATCTTTTAGAGTCAATAGAATTATTTCAAAAATTCAATGCCATGAATAAGAATTCATCATTTTCATCATCTAGGTAGTTAGATTCATCATCAAATATGTTAGTGTTGGCATATTATTGTCATTGCTGTCAAAAGGGTATGTTTGTGTGATATCCTTCTCAGGAGACTGGTGATGTTTGGTTGATGAGATAAATTTAAATGTGTACAGTCATGGCACTGAAACAAACTTCATATTCCTACGATGACTATCTATCGACAGTTATAAATTTCTTAAGTGACAACTTAAACCCTTGAGTTCATTGGGGAAACCAAACCTCTTTCCTTGTGCTTAACATCTTAAAAAATATTCAATGATCATAATACCTCCCTAGTCAGAGGATGAATAGTTGTCCTTGGTATTATCCACGACAGTGATTGAGGGTTGAAAATTTAAGAGTTTTTTTGGGAGCTGAATGCAAATATTTTAGATTCTCGTCTAGGTTCCTTGGAATAGCGCAATGGTGTACATTGTGGGACTATATTAGTGAACAAGTGTCAAAAGTGATTGGTGACATGAGCGTAGGTGGTAGTGGTTGATTAATTGGTACAATAATTCACATCTCCATTGTGAATTGCATAGATATGTCAAGATAATAAATGGTGATAATCTGCTAGTCTGCTAAAGATTTGGTGGGACCATGTCTAGCCCCACAAAACTGCAGATAGGTGATGTGTGTTTTTTGGGGCCTACACTTGGCAATCTACATATGGAAAAAATTGATGGTGGTCCTCAGAGAAAATCATTATTCAACGGTCATGTTTTAAAAGGCTGAATGGTGAATGTTGATCGATGGATCATCACATGAAAAGCACCAGATCAACAACTCAGGTTCAAACTAATAATCCTTAATGGCTACAATAGTATGAACTAGGGTTTTGACTATAAAACTGACTCAGGGAGCAAATTTGATTGGCCCAACTGCTCCAAATACCAATATTAATGTTGATTAGATGATCAGATTAGTGACACAAACATATAGGTAGCAAAAAATATGATTTAGATTCATTACAAAGAATATGAATAAAATGCTATTGAAAAATCCTAGCTATTCACTATGCTAGAAATAGGAAAATCTCTAATTTTTGATACGAGGATGTGTGGCTCAATGTTCTGATATCTTGCAGAAGAAGATAAATATTCAACCCTAGTAGAGGAAAGATATGGTATGAAAACCTCGAGGCAAATGCAGAATGATGGTGATGCATAAAATTAGGAAGAAGAAGGGAACAAGTGGTGAGAGATAATGATGCTACAAGAAGAAGAGGAGAAGGTGTGTTGCATCTTAGTGATAAGTTTCTTTCGAGATGGATAGACAAAACAATAGTGTCCTTGCTTGGCTTGTGAAGGCAGACAAAGAATGCACTCCTATAGAAAGTGCAGCAAGGTTGAGTTGTGCATTTGAAAGTCTTTTGAGACAGATAGAAATAGGAGAGTGCAACAGTAGGGTGAAAGAGCTGAACCCAAAAAAGGAGTAGTAAATCTTAATCTGGGTTCACCTACAAGAGTAAAAAAAAAGAGGTACGAAGCATAACTAAAAGTATAGAGGTCAAAATCAAGTGTTGAGCAGTTGCAAATTCAATTGCAACATTGAATTATGTTCTATCAAACAATCTATAACTATCATTATTGTAAATCGGATTGGTGGATTCCATTAGATATCTAGGTAAGTGATCAATGTAGGATGTAAGTGATTCCTTTGAGTGTGTGCTCCTAAAATCAAGGGATTTTTGTCTCCTTATGGTTGATGCCCTTAAACATTGTAAAAGAACCTTGATTGTGAGGCTGGATTAGGACAGTAGCTCTCCTGACAACATTTCTCATTGTGGTTTTTCCCATCTTGGGTTTTGCACATACATCTTGTGTTATGTGATGTTTGTGTGTTTGCATGTTCATGTATTTGCATGTTAATTCTTAATCCACATAATTTGTATAAGGCTTAAAATGTTAAGATCTATTGATTCACCTCCCTCTCTGTAGACTACTGTGTTCCAAAAATTGGTATCATAGCACTAGGATCCCTAGGTGAAGATTACTCAACTCGGGTAGATTCTAGTAGTGTGAACACTATCGACTATCAAGAAGGTCATCCAAAAAGAAAATACCTCTTTTCAATGAAACAAATTAAGATTTTTGGTGCCATGAAATGGAGGCATATTTAGGATCTTTAGGATTTGATATTTGGATGTCTATCAAGATCAACTATGTTCCTCCTCCTACTCCTCCCACTCCTCTCACTGATGCTACTAGGAAGAAGGACTATGACAATAATGAAAGAGCAAGGCATGCCATTATTTGCAATTTGTCTAGATGTATGCATGGAAAGATTATGCATTCTAAGACTACACATGATATCTGGGATAAACTAAAAAATATCTATGAAGGATATGACAATATAAAGTTAGTAAAGCTTCAAAAACTAAGAGCTATATTTTAAGGCCTAAAGATGATTGAAGAGTAGAAGATTGAAGATTATCTTTTAAGATTTTAAGATATAGTAAACTCTATTAGAGGGTACGAAGAATAATTGAA
This sequence comes from Sequoiadendron giganteum, assembly GCA_007115665.2. Taxonomy (NCBI): domain Eukaryota; kingdom Viridiplantae; phylum Streptophyta; class Pinopsida; order Cupressales; family Cupressaceae; genus Sequoiadendron; species Sequoiadendron giganteum. The sequence goes on along the minus strand of CM021106.1, from coordinate 353,208,699 downwards.
AGAAAATGATATTGTACATAAAGTTCTAAGGTCAAAGAAAAACAAATATGATCCCAAGATATTTTCAATTTAAGAAGGAAGAGAAACAAAAAAAACTCACTCTTGATGAGCTAGATGGGATATTCACTACATATGAGATGAGAATGAGGGATGGAGAACCATCCAAGAAAGAAGCTACATTCAAAGCAGTCAAAAAGATGAAGGACAAAGCACCTAAGGGAGACAAAGCTGAAACAACCACATCTAGACATGATGAGACTGGTGAAGAAGAGGCGAATTTCATCAGGAGACTTAGAAGAGGATCTGGAAAGTACACAGGTAATTTTCCCTTCAAATACTTTGAATGTCGAAAAGTGGTTCATTTTGCCACTAAATGTCCATACAACAAGAAAGGAAACTTTGAGCAAGAAGTGGATGATAAAATGAAGTAACCCTACTATCCTAAGAGAAGGAGTTTCCAAAAGAAGAAGAAAAGTCTATACATCCAAGAGGATAGTGATGTTTCGAATGATTTTAATAGCTTAGATGATGAGAAATATTGTTCTTTTATTGTAAAAAAATGAATTGCTTTTAATGGAAAAAGAGTCTAAGGAACAAAAGGGTGGAAAGGTTGAAAGTATCAGTGAAGAAGGGGAAGAAGAAGGATAGGTTAACCTAGAAGGATAACTCATCCATTTCCTAGATGAGATAGATGATGTTAAAGATGAGATTGAAAAATTGAAGAGAGAAAATAAGCACCAAAATAAGCTTTCACAAAAATAATAAAAAAAGATCTTGAGGAATCTAATCAGATAGTGGTAAGTTTTAAACTTCAAGTGGAGGAAGCCAAAAGAATGGAAGAAGTAATGAAATACAAATTAAAATCTGAAAGGGAAAAATGCATAGAACTTGAGGCATAATTAGTTTCCTTGAGAAAGGATCTGGAGAAATCCAAGGAGCATGTTGAGAAAGGACTAAAGCTAAAAGGTGGCTCAATTTTTTTGGATGAGTTTTTAAGCACACAGAAGCCCTCTAGCAAACAAAAATCTGGTCTAGGGCTTGAGAAAGGTAAGAGCACATTCATAGAAACTTATGCAAAATTATATGAAATATTTAGGGTAGAATAAAAGTCCAAATCTGTTAATGAAAGTGATTGCGAAGGGAGTGAAGTTAGAGAGAAACCTATAGAAGTTGAGAAAAATAAGGAATAAAAGAAGCCTGATATTGACAAAAAGGACAATCAATCAATCCCTAATCAACAAAAGAATAAGAACATAAAAAGAGCAGATGTTGAGGGATTTACAAGAGTGCATGATCCTAGGAGGCAAAGACAAAGAAGACCACCTCATCTAACTAAAGGAATTACGATGACTTGGTATCCATTTTACTTCTATGGTTATTGCTATGCTTGTAATCAATTTGGCTATAAGTCTATAGAGTGTAGAGTAGCTCATAAAATGAGTACAAACTTTGTAAGAAAAAATACTTTTGCTCCTTTGATGGATATGAATATAATCTGTTATAACTGCAATAATTTTGCTCATGTATCTAGAAACTGCAAAACAAAATTTATAATACCAAATGTTCATTCTGAGAAGAATAAAATCATACCTTCCAACTTGAAAAAGGGAACTAAGGTTCCTAAGAAAGATGAGGAGAAGGGTGAGAAGAAATCTAATAAGGTATGGAAGGAGAAAGAGCAAAATTCCACTCAATCTATGATTGTGCAAACAAGACTACATGCTAAAAATAAAAAATTATGGGTAATAGATAGTGGTTGATCTAAGCATATGATTGGAGATAAAAGAAATTTCATGAAAATCAAGAAATGGATTGGTGGATCTATGAGTTTGGGTGACAATACAGTAGTTAAAATATGTGCGAAAGGCTTATTGAGTTTAGATGGAAAGAATCCCACAAAAGATGTCTTGTATGTTGAAGGATTGAATCACAACCTATTAAGTGTATGTCAGATGGGTGGTACTATCTACAAGGTCACATTTGATTTATAAGGTTGCAAAATAGGAAGAAATGGGAAAATATTTGCACAAGGATTGCGAAATGATAGTAATCTCTACAATCTTTGTGAAGTGAAAGATTAGAGTTGTCTGATAGGGAAAGCTGATGAAAATTGGTTGTGGCATAGAAGATCAAGGCATGCAAATTTTTATAATTTCATAAAACAAGCTCAAGGGGTCTGGTAAGACACATGCCTAAAATAACCAAGCATGCAAATATCATATGCAAAGAATGTCAGCAGGGAAAATAAACAAAGGAATTTTTTCCAACTAAGGAATACTCAACAACTAAGCCTTTACAGTCGGTTCATACTGACTTATGTGGACCTACAAGGACAAGAGGGCTAAAAGGAGAAATATATTTCATGTTGTTAATAGATGACTACATAAGAATGACATGGGTAAATTTTCTGAAAGACAGGTATGAAGGATTTGAAAGATTCAAAATATTTAGGAAAATGGTTGAAAATGAGATAAGTGGAAGGATCAAATGCTCAAGGTAAGATAGAGGAGGAGAATTCACATCAAGTGAATTTTTTGATTAGTGTGAGACACATGGAATCAAAAGACAATACTCTGCACCAAGAACTCCCCAACATAATGGAGTTGTAGAAAGAAAGAACAGAGTAGTGAAGGTCGTGGCTAGAACAATGATAAATGAGGCCAAGTTAGCATACATGTTTTGGAGGGAGGCAGTTCATACTACACTATATATTTTAAATAGAGTTCAAATAAGAGCACATAGTGACAGCACATCCTATGAACTATGGTATGGTAGACCAGCTTCTATTAAATATTTTAAGGTGTTTGGAAATAAGTGTTATATTAAATGAGAAGATGAAAACATGGGAAGTTTTGAGTCAATGAGTGATGAAGGAATATTTCTAGTATATTCCACTCAAAGAAAAGCCTACAAATGCTATGAGAAAAGACTGAACAAGATGGTAGAAAGCATAAATTTCAAGATTGATGAGAGCAAAACACATATCAAATCTGACAAGAATGATTTTGATGATGAATTAGATTATGAAGAAAATGTTACAAATAATGAAGAATAATTAGAAGAAGAAGTTGTGAAGGCACCTACAAAGTATGTACAAAAGGATGATCCAATAAAATAGATAATTGGTGAGAAAAATGGAGTTCAGACTAGGAGAAGATTAGCAAGGAATAAGGAGAGGGTAAATTTTTCTATTCTATCTTAGATTGATCTCAATAGCTTTATTGAAGATAGCATGGATGAGAGTTGGTTGAAGGCCATGGAGGAAGAGTTGAATCAGATTGAGAAAAACAAGACATGGGAATTGGTTCCTAGACCACTAAGCAAAAATGTAATAGGCACTAAATGGGTATTTAGAAACAAGCTCAATGAAGATGGAGTTGTGGTAAGGAATAAAGCAAGACTGGTGAAGGTATTGATTTTGAAGAAACATTTGCACCTGTGGCAAGATTAGAAGCATTTAGAATGTTTCTTGCATTTTCAGTATACAAAGGATTTAAAGTATATGAGATGGATGTTAAATCTGCATTTTTTAATGGAAGCCTAGAAGAGGAAGTCTACATAGAATAACCAAAAGGTTTTCAGCTATTAGAGGATGATAACTATGTATGCAGATTGAGAAAAGAATTGTATGGTCTAAAGCAAGCACCAAGACCTTGGTATACAAAATTAGATCAGTACCTACAACAACAAGGGTTCAAGAAAGGATGTGCAGATAGTAATTTGTATTTCAAATTTGAAGGTGAGCACATGATAGTTGTTGTTATGCATGTGGATGAAATCATATTTGGTGGTAGCAATGATAGAATGTGTAAAATATTTGCTACAAATAGGCAAGATTAATTTGAGATGTCAATGTTGGGAGAATTGTCATTTTTCCTTGGTTTACAAATTGCACAAAAAAATGATGGGATATTCATATCTCAAGCTAAATATGCTAAGGAAATTCTCAAGAAATTTGGCATGGAAGATAAAAGACCATTCAGTATCCCCATGATAACTGGTTGCAAGTTGAGAAAAAATGATTTCACTAGATGTAAATCAGACAATGTACATGTCAATGATTAGAAGTTTACTATAGGGTAAAAGCACAAAATTGTGTCAGACTTTCAACCAACTTATCAGCACAATTGAATTTAAGTATTTCTAACTAAAAATCAATTTTGGTCAAACATATATGATCTAGTAAGATTCATTCTAGCTAAGTTAGATACTTCCAAAAAAATTTCATCTAAAATTGTTGGGTGAAAAATATGGAGTACCACTTTGAGTCCAATTTACCAAAAAAATAAAATTATTTGAAAAACTTGAAGTTTCAATAACTCATACTAATGTAAATAAGATTTTTTTTAAATATAAAAATACCCTTTTGTAGATCCATAATTCTAGTTTTCAAAAATATATTTATTTTAATAGTTTAATTATTATTTATATTCTATATTTTATTTTTACTAAAATTTAGTTATCAACACAAAATATTAGGTTGATTACCATGCCAAGGAAAAATACTAAAACTTGTTCAAAAAAAATGAAGAAAATATGATACACTAGATAAAAGAATCTATTTCAAGATGGTATAATTTTTTTTTCATTTTAGATAATTATTTAATATGAAAGTTGACGTTCAATGGAAACAACTATTTTTTGACTCATGCGCATTTTAATATTTAAAAAAAAAATACATATTTATCAAACTTGGAAAAAAATATATCCATGCACTAAAATTTCAAGTTATAAATACACACAAAAAATTTGAAAGAAAAAAAAAATTACACTAAAATGTTTGACATCTCATGCAACTTCATTTTTTAGTATTTTATCAACAACTATATTATAGTGTTAATTTATTAGAAACTAGTTTAAAATAATTTTTTAATTTTTTTTTTTAAATACAATACATAAAATGTACGAAAAAATACATATTTTACTAGTTTAGATCATTTCAAAACATATATGCCACCTTTTAATGATTCAAGTTTAAAAGTTGGATTAGTGTTGGTTGTTTCCTTTATAAAGTGTGACACAACTTTGTGCTTTTACCCTATAATTGACTGCATCAAGACCAAATATTATGCAAGTAGTGTGTATGATAGCAAGATTTCAAGCTGCACCAAAGGAGTCTTATGTCAATGCTATGAAAATAATTTTTAGATATATAGAAAGCACAATTGACTACAGGCTATGGTACCCAAAGAACAAGGACTTTTCTTTGACAGCATATACAGATGCAAATTGGGTTGGATGTGCGGATGATGGAAAAAGCACAAGTGGAGGAGCATTCTTCTTGTGAGTGAAGTTGGTTTCTTGGATAAGCAAGAAGCAAGAATCAATCACTCTTTCCATAGAAGAATCAAAATATGTAGCAACAACATGTTGTACTCAGGTCCTATGGATGAAGCAGACACTCAAGGACATTAAGGTAGAGTGCACTAAACCTATCTCTATTCTTTGTGATAAATCAAGTGCAATAAGCATCTCAAAGAATCCAGTGATGCACTCTAGAAAAAAACACATATCCATAAATTATAACTTCATTAGAGAGAAGGTTGTAGACAAAGAGGTCAATAGGGAATATGTTCCCACCAAAGAACAAGTGGTTGAAATTTTCACTAAGCCTCTTCCAAAGGATATATTTCGATATCTAAGGTAGAAGTTGGGAGTCATTTCTCCCACATCAAATCACTAATATTAGTAATAGGGCATGAATCCAATGGGAGCTTCATTGTTTCTTCAATATTCTCTGGAAAATTAAAGGTGAATCAAGTCTGATAATTTTTTTTTTACAAATTTCTAACGACTTTATGGTTGTTGATTCAAGGATCCCCACTTTCTCTTTCAATTGCTTGTCAAAGGGAGAGCATGTTTTCAGGGGGTGTGCACTTTTCCATTGATTGCAAAGGGGGAGAAAGTAAGAAAATGTTTAGGCAATTGAGCTAGGGGAGAAAGCCAAGATGATGTTGGTACAGAGCATGGACTGTAATATCTTTAATTGGTATAGGGATTAGTAAGAAAATTTTTAGGCAATTGAGCTAGGGGGAGAAAAAAAAGATGATGTTTGTAAAGAGGATGGACTGCAATATATTTAATTGGTACGGGGCTTCTCAACAACTGGCACATAGCATGCATTAGTATCATACTCCAATTATATAGGTTGAGTGGGAGTTTTGGTTTTTCCATCAATGATAAAGGGGGAAATTGTTGGCATATTATTGTCATTGATGTCTAAAGGGAGTGTCTATGTGATATCCTTCTCTAGGAGACTAGTGATGTTTGGTTAATGGGATAAATCTAAATGTCTACAGTCATGGAATTGAAACAAACTTCATATTCCTACGATGACTATCTCTCAATGATTGCAAATTTCTTAAGTGACAACTTAAGCCCTTGAGTCCATTGGGGCAACCAACCCTCTTTTCTTTTACTTATTGGTTCGATAAATATTTGGCAATCATAATACTTCCCTAGTCACGAGGTGAATAGTTGTCCTTGGTATAATCCATGATGATGATTGAGGATTGAAGATCTAAGGGTTTTTTTGAGAGCTCAAACTATGCAAATATTGTAGATTCTTGTCTAGATTCCCTGGAATAGTGCAACGATGTACATTGTGGGATTGGATTGGTGAAAATGTGTCAAAAGTGATTGGAGAAATGAGGGCAGGTGGCGGTGGGTGATTAATCGGTACAAAAATTGACATCTTCATTATGAATTGCATGGATATATCAAGGTGAAAAATGCTAATAATTTGTCAATCCACTAAAGCATAGGTGGGATCGTGTCTAGCATTGCAGAACTACGGATAGGAGATGAATGTCTTTAGGGACTTGAACTTGGAAAGCTGCTTGTGGCAAAAATTGACAGTGGTCTCTAGAGAAACATTATCCAATGGTCATTTTTTAAAAGGATAAATGGTGAATGTTGATCAACATATCGTGGCACAAAAAGCACCAGATCAATGACTTAAGTTCAAACTAAGAATCCTTAATGGCTATGATAGTATGAACTAGGGTTTTGACTACAAAACCAAGTCAGGGAGAAAATTTGATTGGCCCAACTGATCTAGCTACCAATGTTAATGTTTATTAGATGATCAGATCAGTGACACAAACATATAGGTGGAAAAAAATCTGATTTAGATTCATTATAGACAATATGAATTAAATTCTATTGAAAATCCTATGTATTCGGTATTGTCAGGAATAGAAAAATATTTGATTTTTGATAAGAGGATCTTTGGCTTGATGTTATGATAACTTGAAAAAGAAGATAAACATCAAACCCTAGTAAAGGAAAGATATGGTATACAAATCTCAAGGCCAATGTGGAATGACAGTGATACATAAAAGTAGGAAGAAGAAGGGAACAAGTGGTGAGAGAGAATGATGTTACAAAAAGAAGAGGAGAAGTTGTGTTGCATCTAAGCGATAAGAGTCTTTTGAGACCGATAGAGAAAACACTAGTGAAAAGAAGCATGAAGGATAGCAATGTCCTTGCCTAGCTTGTGAAGGTAGACAGAGAATGCACTCTTAGGGAAAGTGCAAAAATGCTTAGTTGTGCATTTGAAAGTCTTTTGAGATAGACAGAGAGTGCACAAAAATAAAAAGAGGAGAGTGCAGCAGTAGGGTGAAAGAGGTACAAAGCGTAACTTAAAGTACATATGTCAAAATCAAGTGTTGAGTAGATGCAATATTGAATTGTGTTTTATCGAACAACCTATAACTATCATTATTGTAAATCTAATTGGTGGATGCCATCAAATATCTAGATAAGTGATCAGTGTAGGAAGTAAGTGCTTCCTTGGTGTATGTGCTCCTAAAATCAGGGGATTGGTGTCTCCTTAGGGTTGGTTCCCTTAAACATTGTAACAAAACCTTGATTTTGAGGCTAGATTAGGATAGTAGCTCCTAGCAACATTTATCACCTTTGGTTTTCCCATCTTGGGTTTTCCATGTTCATCTTGTGTTATGTGATGTTTGTGTGTGTGCATATTAAGTCTTAATTTGCACAATTTGTATAAGGGTTAAAATTTTAAGATCTACTAATTCACCCCCCTCTTAGTAGATTGTTGTGTTCCAATAGTTAGAATATTCTTTTGCATAATAAATTCTCTTGATAGATTTACCTTTGTTATCCTTATATTTTTCATTTGAAACTTTGGCTAGACATCTTGAATTATAATGACCTATCTTTCCACAGTTAAAAAATCTGAAAAGTAACTTACCTCTAAACTTTCTAGTGCTTTTTTTCAATCTTCTAAAATTTGCTTCTATTTCATCAAGATCACCTGGATCTAATCCATCATTTTTCTCTATTTTTAGCTTTAAAATCATTCTCTTCTCTTGAATCATTTTGACCAAACTCTCTCAATTAAAAAGTAGTTAAAGCACCAAAAAAATGATCTCTATAATAATGATCTAAATCCCAAGCTCCCTCAACAGTAGAAACATTAGAACTATAAGATTTAGGAAGAGTTCTTAATACCTTCTTTAACACCTCATCTTCTTTCAATTTTCTACCAAGTTCATTGATGGAATTGACAACTTCATCCACTCTATGCATGTACCTTGCAATATATTCTTCTTTTAACATCCTTAGGGTTTCAAACTTAGTCTTCATTATTTTACATCTTTGGTTTCTTGACGTTATCATCTTCTTCATATATACTTTCCAGTTTCTTCTAGATTACTTTACTAGATTTGTAGCCCATAACCTTCACAAGTTCATAATCAGTGAGACCACTCAGAAGAGCATTCCTTGTTGTTTCATTGTTCTCATATTCCTTGATCTTATCATTAGTTGTTGAACCATTAGTGAGCATGGTATAGCCATCTTCAATTGACTTCCAAACTCCAAACCCTAGGGAAACATGGAAACCTTTCATCATTTTTTCTAGAATACATAATTCCTCCCATAAAACAAGGGAGCCTCTTTCCTATGTGTAATATAGATCTACCTCAAGTGGTTAAGATTCCTCCAAGGAACCTTGGTCTAATTTACCATTTATTAGATATAGAAGACAACTAAGAGGGGTTCAAGTCCTTAGTATTAAACATGTGAGTGTCTAATCTCCCTCTTTAACATGCACATACAATTATTACTAATGACCTACTACCATCAAATGGTTTCACTTAGTCACAAACTGAAAGAATTGACAAATTCTCAACATATATAATGATAAATATTAATCTTAAGCTGAAGATTCCTTCTTCTTTTTATAGTCTTAGATGTTCAATGAATTAGCTTTATTATAGGGTCCTTCCTCAGAAAGTGAATTCACTAAATAAATAACTCATCTTGGTTATTAGTTATTTCTTATTCGAACACCTAAGTTAATTTCACATAACTACTTGGGTTTTGGCTACAATTACTTTCTTGAGTCTTAACCCTAACCCTTGAGAGCAACTACTCTGAGGATATAATATTTAAGAAAATATTTCCACAAAATAGTATCTTCTCTATCTTCTTGGTCATAATGTAGTATGTATATTACATAGACAAGGCTACAAAGTAAAGGTTAGATCTCCATTAAGAATATAACTTCCTTTAGGTTTAAGTCCTTCACGTATTGCATTGAAAAACTATTTACTAAGGATAAAATAATTGTAGACCAACTGGTTCCATCCTTGCATAAATATAGTGCTTAGTTACTAAGTTTGCGATATGATTGGTTGGATAAAATACCTCGAGCATTGAATCCCCTTGTTGCACATCTGCAACAACTAGGGTCTAGGCTACAACATATAATTCAAGCCATAAATTGAATCAAAAGGATTTTCCTTCTCATATATTCTTAGGCTTCTTAACAATATTGATGACACTATGCCATCATCAGCATATACACATGGACATTTAGAAGATTCTGACCTAAGACGACTTGAATCTCTTGTTCATCCAATGGTTAAACATAAAGAAGATTTTTACTCAAGACCACTTCACTTTCTAGTCATAACTCGACTGAGTTGGTTTAGTGTTAAACCTTCTTTGAACTCTCGAGTTACTCACCATAAGTACCAGGTCTTGGCTACTGCCACTAGTTAAAGCCTATATAAAAGTACAAGTGAGTTTCTACTCTAATAGTAAGTATTCTTGGCATTCACTTGTTGGCATAGGTATTCAACTTGACTCTTCTTATCACAAGGTTATATAGTGACCTCAATGACATAATATACCCTTTTGGAGGGTTTTTAATTAAATAAAAAATCCTTGAAGGGTATACTCATTCAAGACAAGATAAAACTTATTTTTAATGAAAACAAAACTATCCACATAACCTTCATTAAGAAAAGAAAATAACAAATCTAGCTCTAGAATAGTTAAAAGTTCATAACAATATTTAGCTCCTTTCCACACTTACGACTCCTTTGTTGATGGTGTTTTTATGCACTTCACAACATAGGTAATACGTAGGTGCATTAACTCTCTTGAAAGACAATCTTCCACAATCAAATTGCAGAACACTATCCCAAGGTCTCTCAGATGTCAGGTCATGACGGAGCTTGGAACATATCAGTTGTTTGATGTGATTTTACTGGAATCACAAGGTGGTCTTACGTGGTCAAAGTTGTAGGAGAATTGGGTCAATGAATGGAGTTTTATGGATATGGAATTGCTATGTCTTGCTACAGGTTCAGGCAACAGTCCTGGACTCCATTGTTTCGTCAAATTTTGCTTTAGAATGTGCAATGAACCTTAACACAAGTTATTTCTAAAAAAAAGGAAAAAGGGCGAGGAAGGAGGATGGTTCTTGGGCCTGCAACTACCGATGAATAGTGATCATGGAGGTTCCTGCTGTGGATACTTTCCTTAAATAGAATTTCACTAAATCTGAATTCTCAAAATATCATGAAATCTATGCTATCTTCTAAGGACTGCAGATATTCATCATTCATTCACCATGGAAATGTGAATAAAGATAAAGTTTAATGAGCAGCAATGAAATTACAGTCCAGGCTAACTTTACACAATCATCTACCAGCAACAAATGACCAAAATTATGGACAAGGAAAGCATACACACAACAACAATCTTTACAACCAAAGACATCATATCAAATCTACCAAAGCTAACTGAGAAAACTAAAGCAGCAAAGTAACTTGAAGTAAAGTTCTAACTAAAGGGAGAAGAATCATGAAACATATGGAGAAACCCAAAAATACAACAGAAAATGGCTGTATTGTCTATTATAATTTCTACAGCATGCCTTTACAACAACTCAACTCTCTTAAAATGAGAGGAGGAGAGACCTATTTATAGTTTTCAAAAAGAAAAATGAGTGGCCAAGATTTGATTATATTGTGTGGCCAAGATTCACTTTACACTAAGGTTTCACCTACCCCCAAATATATTGCATTTATAAACCAATTCTTGTCTTTTCCCTATTTCGTCATCTAGTGACAACACTGTAGCAATTTTGTCCTGTAGCTGTTTGCCCTCTGCTGTAGCTATTCTTTAAGAAATTATTCATTGATGATAGGGTTGCCTTCTTGGTTCTTCAACGCGACATACTCCATGAAGCTCAAAATTAGGGGTTGAAACTTGTCCAGCTCAATGATGTTGGACCACAAGATCTGATAACTCCATTCCTGGGAATTGCTACCGAGCTTTTTCCAGTCATCTTCTTTTATAGCAGCATTATCTCTGAAGAGTTTCGACTATGCAAAATCTCTAGCAGCGAAGCTCATGAATTTAGTGGTGACTTCCGCTGACATCCCATCTTCCATGATCTTCAAGAAGTGGGGCTTTATGTTTTTAGGATTTATCTTGATGGCGAGTAGCTCGTACCCTGTCATTAGTTTTAAGTACCAAGCTCACTCGTCCCTAGTCTCCTTGGCCCATTCGATATCCAGCGCTATCTGCTCCAAGATTTTTTCTAGCCTTCCCTTTCGATGATCGAAATCTCACTTCCAAGTATCTACTAACCAGTGGTTATCATCATTGAGGGAAAGGTCCTTCTCCCAGACCTCGCTTGGCAATGCGAGTATGGCCTCAATCTTTGGATAGGCCGCTCTATATTTTGCTGGGAAATCTTCACAGATCTGCCTCATTCTCTCAAGGGTTCTCTACACTTCGATGAACTTATTTGTGTAGACACATAAAAGTAGAGTTAGGCTTGCAATATTTCCTATTAATCTCTTTCTTTCTAGCATAATTAAGACTGAGTATGTGTCCTTGGTCCCACATTTGACTATTAATTAAATAATTCATGATTATTTAATTAATTCATATCTTTTTTATTCTTCATGATTATTAAATAAATAAATTTTATTTATTTATTTAATTACGTCACTAATTGTCTAATGTCTTTCTATAATTAAATAAATTTCCTAATTTATTTAATTATCCTTGTCCATTATGTCTTCTTGATTATTAAATAAATAACTTTATTTATTTAATATGTCTCTAATTTAAGGTCCTCTTGTAATTAAATAAATTCTTTTATTTATTTAATTATGGCCATCTTCACATTCTCCTCATTTTAAATAAAATCTTATTTATTTAAAATAAGTCCCACCACCTAAATTAAATAATTTTATTATTTAATTTCTCCTCTTTTATTGTGCTCATTTTAAATAAATCTTATTTATTTAAAATAAGTCCCTCTTTAAAAATCCCTTCTTATGTAAATAATTTAAATTATTTACTGTCACATGACCCCACCCTTTTTGAATTAAAATGGTTTTTAATTTAAAAAGTCAACAACCCCTCTTGAATTAAATAATTTTAAATTATTATTTGATTCTCCAACAATTTCGGTTTGTGTGCCTTGTCACATGCATTGTCAACCCTTGATTTGATTTTTCTTAAAATCAATCTTGTTCATTCATTTTGAATTTGACCTAATGTTGCCCTAACCCTAATTGTGGGTTGTCATATTGAATTTTGTCCATAGATTCTAGGTCATTTATCAGTCTTTAATCTCACCCGTCCATACAAAATTGAATTTTCTATAAAATGTCAATTTTGTCTCATCTCTTATCACTGGCTATCCATTATTATCTCTTGTCATTTTCACATATTTCATCTCTTACATCTCTGGTCCTTTGCATTTTTAGAATTGTTTGCATTTCATAGCATTATTATTCTCATTTAGCATAGCATAGTTTAGATTTCATTTGATATTTAGAAATGTTAGATGCTTACTAATTGCATTAGGGCATGGTATAGCATATAGTTTATCAAATCCTTCAATGTTTGCTTAGGGCTTGTCATTTCTATTGATTTGCTCTTTGTAAATCTGAGGGCAAGTTATTTATTTCAGCAAATTTAGAAGGTGTAATGGAGGTTAGTCATGGAGGATGAAGACAACCTTTGAGGTTGTTCATCTATTCCAATGCACTCCATTACCATACTTTGGGTTTTAATGTTCTGCATATTACATTGCTAACAATAGAAATTTCACTTTGTTACATTGGTGAACCTGACATATTTTGACAATTTTTTAAGATATTTGGAGTTGGATCCTTTTTGTTGCAGGTTTTGCAGCATTTTGGGGACAAAACCCTAGATTTCAAAGATTCGGCTATATCTTTCAAACGGCTACATATTTTTAGACAAATTTTGTTTTGCAGGTTGCAGACATTATCAAGAGCCTCCCATCCAAAAACCAGATTTTTTCAATCTGTTTTCAATTTTTAATAAATTTTTTGGTTATTTTCATGAAAAATCAATTGTGAGAGCATATTAGCGAATTTTTCAGATTTATTTACATTTTCGGAAAGCTCATTTAATTTCAATAGGGGTCTGTTTTTTATATTTTTAATTTTCCTGCAAAATAATTCGACAAAAAATAGATCTTTAAAAATTAGGGTTTTGCAAAGATTGACTTATATCTCACACAATTTTGTAGATCTGTTCACAAATTTCTTTTTGCAAGTTTGGAATGATGTCAGGAACATGAAGTAAAAAAATAAAATTTTTTGAAGCTGTTTTCAATTTTTAATAATTTTTTTATGATTTTTCATAAAAAATTAATTTTGGATGCAAAACAGTGAATTATTCAAGTTTCTTTACATTTCTGGAAAGCTCTTTGAATTTCAGTAAAGGTCTATTTTCTGTGTTTTTAATTTTTATGTAAAATGTAGTTCCAAAAATCAGATTTACTTTGACTAGCTAACCCTAGTGATCAATAATAGAAGTATCCTCTCCCCTTGCACACTTGTGTGATCCTGGGTGTAAGAGAAACTGTTATTGACTCTAGGAATTGGGCATGCACTAAGTCAAATAGGGTTAGGGCAACACTTTTTCTCTGTTTAGTAGTTTCAAGATTTTGGGTTACTAATTTTTTGTTTGCAGCTTGTGGCAAGGAGTCTAACATTTTTCTTGTTTATTTCACAAATCTTAGACAAATTTGCATTTTACATTCATGGGTTAAAATGAACATGCATGCATACTCATTGGGCTAAAAAGAACACAAATTGCATTACAACTCATTGGTTTAAAATGAATTTGCATTTTCATAGCATTGGGTTAAAATGAACTCTTAGTTAGCTCACACTACAAACAGTTAAAATGAACCCCATGTTTTGACAAATACTACAAACGGTTAAAATGAACTCCATGTTTTTTTTTATGTTTGTCAACACATTTTGATTTGGGCTTAAAATGAACACCATGCGAGTGTGAGTTAGGATATTCATGTTTTCACTTCTTGTTTTTAAACAAGGATCGATTGAACTATGAATATTCTAATTTGCTTTTGTTGAACTTTAGAAAATTGGGCCTACTTTGGTGGGAAAAAGTACTCACCCCAAGGCGACTCAAACCGGCAACGAAGCTTTTTAGCCAAGCTACTTCCGACCGGTATATAAATGTGAATCTTAAGGGAAAGCCTAAGATTACGAGTGCAGATATGTTATACGGACCAAGTAGTACTCCCCAAAACCCTGTTGAGCTTAACCTCTTCAGGCTGGAGTGCCTCCATAATGGAGCTTAATCTTGTCCCCATGTATAACCACTCGAACGGATGTCCGAATTAAATCCCTTGTTTTAGCAAGCCAAAAACCTTCTATTCTTTGGTACAACAACGGTCGTTGTGATGACACCCGCACCTGCGCAGTTCTTAGTAGAGATGATCAATCTGCCATGGGAGTTTCATGAAGGTTGGAAGCTTGGTTGCCCTAAGAAGTGAGTGCACTGTAAGGGGGAGCCTGTGGGGCCAAGCTTCTGAATTCATCCGCTAAGGATATGCGGTTAGTGGGATCCAAAAAAATATTGTCCTTGCAGCCATAAGATTTTGTAAAATGACTTCTATGTGGTTGATTTTTAACACCATGTGTTTGCCAACTATTTTCAGACAATTCCAACAAATAAACATCAAACTTGCCAAAATCTGAAACAAATTTTCCAAACTAAAACAAATCTTTGCAATCAACCTAAAATTATGTCAAATCACTTTTTGCAATGAATTTTCCATCATGAACCACATTTGTCAAATCAAGTCCTCAATTTTGCACACTTTGGGATAGGAAAACTTTCCTTTCTTTGTCAAACCTTTGTCTTAAAATACATTGTCATTGGACCAAGTCAAATAAATCAATCCTTAGTCATTGTCCTTTGGTGAGCTGCTTCCAACTCATGAGTCTAGTGTGGAAATCTCACCTTGTCATTTTATCATCTTGTCCTTCAAATCAGTCCTTTGACAATCCAAATCAAGACATTGGTCAAACTTTGAGTGGTTAGAAAACCTTTCCTAAAGATCATTTGGCATAAGGAATCCCCTTTTATCACTTTGCATTGTCACCTTGCATAAAGCATAGTCTCATTTCATCCACCATCATGTCTTCAAATCACTATGACATGCTTGCTAGTCAAATTGAATGTCAATTCAATACTAAGGGTCAAGCACAACTTGCTAGGGAATTTAAAATACTATACCTTCAATCCAAGTCCAAATTTACAACCCCTAGCCCTCCATCCATCTATCCATCTTGCCAACAATCCATGAGTCCTAGTCCTCTATCCATCTACTATCAAGAGTCCCCTAACACCATCCATGGCACTAAGTCACAACAAACTTCCATTAGTCAAACCCACCCTAACTTTGACAAGGGAAATCAACCATCCATCAATCCAAACCAACTATCCATGTCATATCCTAATCCTCCATCCACATCACATCCTAATCCTTTATCCATGTCATATCCTTGTCATGAAGTCATGTCCTATTCTAATCCTAGTCCTTCATCCCTCAACCAAGTCCAAACTTCCATGTCATATCCTAGTCCAACATGCACCAATCCATTTCAAGACACCCCATTGGGTCATGAAAACACATCTAGTCATGGTCTCCAAAGTCCCATCTCCTTGCATACACTCGAGGATACATGTCAAGAGGCAAGTCCAAAGCACAACGTCATAACATCACCATCATGTCAAGATCAAAGTAGTCCATTCCATGACCCCATCTTTACATCCATTCAAGAAGCCCTCCTAGACCATCATGGCATACCAAATACACCTATCCTTGGTCAAGAGTCCATCCAAAACCATTTCATTCAAGATGAACCTATCATTGGTCAAGAGTCCATCCAAAACCATGTCATTCAAGATGAACCTATCCTTGGTCAAGAGTCCATCCAAAACCATGTCATTCAAGACGAACCTATCCCTGGTCAAGACCTTATTTTCGATCATGTCATTTCAACTGAGCCCATATTTGATCAAGACACTACTTTTGAAGAAGTCCAAAATGATCCACTCCTTGACCTATATGCCATTCATGATGACACACTTGAAGATGATTCCATCCAAACTTCAAGTATTGACACTTTCCACAATGAAACACTTGCCTCCATGGAACACATAGATGATCTTCCCCTAGAACAAGAGTCTCCTAGCATGGACATATTTGCAAATGATCAAGCTATAACTGAATTCAGTGGGCTCTATGACAATGACCATGAAGACGGTTTTGACATAGACTTGGAAGCACCAACAGAATCATCAGAATTTGATATGACAGGAAATCAAATCGAAGATGTCAGTCAAAAATCTGTCCAATATGTCAATGAAGCTACAACATCCTATTAATTAGGATCATCTATCTTTGTCAGAGCAGGCTTTCTCACAGATGAGAAGATTTCAAGCAATCATTTCCACAATAAAGATGGGTTAGCATCTTGCTTCCACAATAACAAGTATCCCATCGCCAACAAAATCTATCAAAACATGCATTATCAAGGCAAAGGATTAGGCCTACATGAACAAGGCATTATTGAACCTATACAAGTTCAAGCAAATTATAGACATAAGGTCTTGGTTATTCATCAGTCAGAAAATCTAATGATGTTAATGATACCTCCTTGATATTGGGGGCAACTTTATCTAATACAAACATCAAAATGGACGTCATGAGTAGTCCTTGTCATAAGGTTGTTGCCAACACTCCTTCCATCCACACCATACATCGCCATTCCAACAAGAATAAGCCTTCCATTTGGAACCAACAAAAGCAAAATTATTACAAGTCTAAAGTCCAAAATCAAATGTCAAAGGCCATCAAATCAGACAAAAAGTCAAGTGGACGAATGAAGCTAAAATGGATCCCAAAACAAAGTGAGTCAAGTCAAGAAAAGAATAAACCAGGCAACGAAAATATGCCCAATCCAAAAGTCAAGAAAAATGTGGAGCCACAGCATAAGAGGACTCCCACATATAATCAATGTCCACCTCCTTCAAAATGGCCATCAAACAAGACATATAAAAGTGTTGGTTCCAAACGCTATCAAAGATCCAACCTCCATCATCAATTAACCCAAGTTTGGAGAATAAAAACGGCTACATCCAAACATCCCACCAACCCATCCATGTCCACCGTCATCTATCATAATCCTACATCATCCTTAAAGACCAAACGTCCCATGTCACAAATCCATCGCATCTTGGTAGCAACGCTTTATCATAAGGACTCTCATGACACTCTATCACAATGTGCGTATTTTGATAAGGCCAACTCTAGTATCAAAAATGATCACAATGACATCAATCAGCTCTATGCAAGTGCTATCATCCTGACAAGGCAACTACTTCAGAAAGATCATTATTGGCATGTCATGACACCAGTCTCTACATCGGCATCATCAAAAGCTTCAGCATAGTCAGAGGTCATGTAAAGCATCAAGGCTATTCGGCAAAAATTCAAAAATACAAAAAAATTGACAAAGATAAAAAAAGACAAAAATAATTTCATCCAACGGTGAAAACCTGGCAAACAGGCGCTCTGGATAAGTACCATGATGAAAACCTGGCAAATAGGCATCATGTGTAGAATAAATCATCTATGTGGACCATTACACTTGGGGGCAAGTTGTCTCATCTCCCATGCATTTCCCATGACATTTTCCATTCACCCATCTAAACCTTATTGCGTCCATCGATTTTTCCCACCTACTTTGATCTTGACAAAGACTGGGGCAAAAATACAAATCATGCTTTGGAAATTTTTTTGACATGTCTATCTTTTGGTCATACACTAGTCACAAAGTATCATGTCATTACCTTCATAGCCTCTATTTCACTATGCTACATCATCCTTGGAGACCATATGATAATTCTCCTAGTCCAAGTCATCAGTCTCTCTTGCTTTATACCTATCACCCATCTTGGTTTCCCTTGTCAATGGTTTATAGATCCTCCGTCATCCCATTTAGTCCTCACTTAAGTCATTCAAAATGCAACAATATGGAAAACCTGGCACATTATCCAAAACATTCCTTGGCTTTGTCCCTAGACCTGCTGCAGACTTTTATACTCTTGTCAAATAATATCATTGTCATCTTCACGTTGTTTCGGGATGTGTCCTTCCCATGTCAAACAACATTTGTCATTTTCAAGTTGTTTCGGGATGTGTCCTTCCCACGTCAAACAACGTTGTCATCGTCACCATCACCTGTCCGTCGGTATTCAGCTTGGCTAGCAGCAAAATCATGGTTGTCCTTGGATTCATGCGCGTCGGCATCATTCACATGCATTTGTCATAATTTTCGTAAAACATCAAAAAAATCATAAAAATCTGAAAAAGTCCTAAAAAAAAAAAAAAAAATCCTAAAAATTGTATAAAGTCCTGAAAAAAGACCTAAAAATTGAAAAATGTCCTGAGAAAATACAAAAACATCCAAATCAATGTCAAAATCCCAAAAACAAAGTCAAAGTCAATCTGATCAATTCAATCAATCACATCAGTCAGTCTTTGTCCATGTCCGAACTACGTTGTCTCTGCGCATTTGCTACGTAGGCAAGATTCATCTTTGAATCCCCGAGACATTAGGTCAGTCCTTTTAGGTTTGTCAAAATAAAATCATAAGTCAAACATGGTTGCGTCAGTCAAATAAAGTGGACATAGTCACACTTGACACAAGATGGTCATTCAAAACGTCACTGTCAAAATTGGTCAAAATTAGACAACATAAGCCACTCAATCATACAGTCAAAATCAGTCAGCTTGCCAAAGCATTAGTCAAAATATCAATCTTGTCACCTTTTTGGTCCTCTTCAAGATGTGTCCTTCTTGGATTTGGACCTCATCAAAATGTCATTTGCCTTTTCAGGATGTGTCCTTCCTGACCTTAGGCACCGTCAAACCGTCAAACTGTCAAAACTGTCAAACTATCAAAACAATTAATCTTCGGCAAACAAACATTGGCAATACAATTAAATGGCTGTTAATTTTTTGGCTATTTTGTCTTATCTTTTTATTGACTTGTCTTTTGGTCATGTTACTAGCTACCTCAAGGATGTCCCCTGAAGGATTTAGAGGTGTGATGACGTCTCATTGACCTATTTTATTTTTCTTCGACTATTGTCTGTGGATTGTCTTGACAAAAGGACTGGGGCAATTGGGCATCTAGTATGAGTTAGGACATTCCTTATCTATGACTGTCTGTTTTGGAAGTGGATGACCTTGCACACCTTGGTCTATGTCATACCATGGTGTTTGTTGTCCATTTGTGTCATTTTTTTACCGCCCAATGATGATTCGAGCAATTAGTACTCTGGCAAACGTTGAAGGATTTGATTTAGGAACTAACATGCATCTCATGTAGGCATTGCATTCATATCATCAACCATATCTTTTTCACTAATATTTCTTTTTCTCCGTATTCTATTCTTCTCATTCCATTTCGAGAGCACACTTGTGTTCTTGAAACCCAACTGTCCTCTCGAGGGGGCATACCGCAACCCTCCTCGTCATTCTTCCTCATCTTATCTTGCACTGGGGCATATTTTTGACTTATTTTCTTTGCCACAATGCGATAGGCTGCATTATGACAAAGAGGGGCAAATGTAGACATAAAAATGAGCTAGGCTTGCAAGCTCTATTTCTAATCTCTTTCTTCCTAGCATAATTAAGACATTTTAATTATGTCCTTGGTCCACATTCGACTATTAATTAAATAATTCATCATTATTTAATTAATTCATATCTTTTTTATTTTTCATGATTATTAAATAAATAAATTTTATTTATTTATTTAATTACGTCACTAATTGTCTAATGTCTTTCTATAATTAAATAAATTTCCTAATTTATTTAATTATCCTTGTCCATTATGTCTTCTTGATTATTAAATAAATAACTTTATTTATTTAATATGTCTCTAATTTAAAGTCCTCTTGTAATTAAATAAATTCTTTTATTTATTTAATTATGGCCATCTTCACATTCTCCTCATTTTAAATAAAATTTATTTATTTAAAATAAGTCCCACCACCTAAATTAAATAATTTTATTATTTAATTTCTCCTCTTTTATTGTGCTCATTTTAAATAAATCTTATTTATTTAAAATAAGTCCCTCTTTAAAAATCCCTTCTTATGTAAATAATTTAATTTAAATTATTTACTGTCAAATGACCCCACCCTTTTTGAATTAAAATAGTTTTTAATTTAAAAAGTCAACAACCCCTCTTGAATTAAATAATTTTAAATTATTATTTGATTCCCCAACAATTTCGGTTTGTGTGCCTTGTCACATGCATTATCAACCCTTGATTTGATTTTTCTTAAAATCAATCTTGTCCATTCATTTCGAATTTGACCTAATGTTGCCCTAACCCTAATTGTGGGTTGTCATATTGAATCTTGTCCATAGATTCTAGGTCATTTATCAGTCTTTAATCTCACCCGTCCATACAAAATTGAATTTTCTATAAAATGTCAATTTTGTCTCATCTCTTATGACTGGCTATCCATTATTATCTCTTGTCATTTTCACATATTTCATCTCTTACATCTCTTGTCCTTTGCATTTTTAGAATTGTTTGCATTCCATAGCATTATTATTCTCATTTAGCATAGCATAGTTTAGATTTCATTTGATATTTAGAAATGTTAGATGCTTACTAATTGCATTAGGGCATAGTATAGCATATAGTTTTATCAAATCCTTCAATGTTTGCTTAGGGCTTGTCATTTCTATTGACTTGCTCTTTGTAAATCTGAGGGAAAGTTATTTATTTCAGCAAATTTAGAAGGTGTAATGGAGGTTAGTCATGGAGGATGAAGACAACCTTTGAGGTTGTTCATCTATTCCAATGCACTCCATTACCATACTTTGGGTTTTTATGTTCTGCATCTTACATTGCTAACCATAGAAATTTCCCTTTTTACAGTACCTCATCACATGCTGCTTTGTTGTTGTCCAATCTACTCTCTCTTTGGTTCTACCATGAATTGAATAAGAGTTACTATAAAGAAAACATCTAGTCTTGTATTGAGCAGATCACCAATGACCTATTAGCCTTGTATAACCACCCCATCTTTTGCCTTGGTCAAAATGGGTCCCCCTTGTTTTTCTTTATCTTTTATTTTATTTTTGAGTCTGTCGGAATCAGAACCGGAACTAAATCGGGTTTTGAAAGTTCTTTGAGGCCTGTTTTTGGTTCTATCCCGACAGTCTTTTTCTTTGCCTTTGTTTTTGTTTTTTGTCTTCAGTGTAATCGGAGCTGGAATGGGTGTTAACTTAGTCCTTACTAAAAATTGCAAAATCGTAATCAACTCCGACCCCACTTCCGCTATTTTGACTTTTGGTTTTAGTCTTGACTTTTTGTTTGGGTTATTAGATCGGTCTTTTTAATTTACTTTTTGTTTCTGCTCTTGTTTTGTTTTTAGTTGGTGGACCCGGAACCGGAATGGGAATTGAGTTTGGAAATTTTATAAATTTGAGATTTCGTTTCCATTTTAGTTTTGCCCCCACCACTTTTGTCATTGACTTTTTGACTGAAGTTACACTGTAGACGAGTGTTCATTCTCTTACAGTTCCGACTTCGCCTTTACTGTGTTTTAATGCATTAATGGTGGTTGCCAGTGTAGGTAGAGATTCACATATTTACCTTTATTAAGGGTTAAAGCTGATCATTATTGTTATTGTTACAAGTTTAAGAGGGCGAAAGAGCAGTAGTAGAGTTCGTTTGAGCAAATTGATTGAGATAGAGAAGGGATATTGTGTGCGAATCCATTCAGAAAGTTAGCTTGGGTTTGTTTGCGTTTGAGGTAGGTTTCTTATCCTTGTTGTTCTTTGTTGATTTACGGTCGTGATTGTTGTGTTTTGTTTTATATCTACTCGCGTGTTCCATCATTTTGTTTTAGGGAAATCTATGATCATCGATATGATTGAATGAGTAGGTTCTTGTTTGGTCTTGTTTATTTTACTTTAATCTTTGTTTTCTTGTTTTATCATGTCGTTTCTTTCTATTTTTAGGTATTGTCACTTTCACGTCTTAATCGTGATTGTGTCATTCTTGTTTTAGGTTCACAATAGATCAGATTAGATTAAGGGTTTTTTACAATGAGGTAGATTAATGATTTACAGTGAGTTAGGGTAGATTAGATTTATCTTTAAATTAGGGTTTCGTCATATGTTTCCATCTGGTAAAATGGTAGGGTTTTAAACCGGTGCCCTAGTTTTATCGAGTTTGTTAGATTAGGGTTTTGTAACGCTTGATGATCCCAGTTAAATAAGATTTAAATAATGGTCCTAAAATGTAATTGTTCCCCATGGCCATATGAGGGTAGGGTTTTAAAGCTCCTTTTCCATTTTAAAGTGACCTAGGTTTTAATCATGAAGTTGTGTTGAAAATGAATAAAATATTTGATGACGTTATGATAACATAGCTAGAGGCGGGATTGGAATTGATTATGGATCTAAGAGTTTTGCTTTTGAAAGTTATCGATTCCATTTCTATCCCGTTTCTGGGCCCGAACGTAATAAAAGTCTTGTTTGAAAAGGTAATGATAGTAGTAGGAAGTGGAAGCGGACTTGACGGCAGATATGAAAATTGGACAAAATCTGAAGAAAATCGAATCCCTTTTTCATTCTGATCTCGGTTTTGACCACTATCCCGGTTCCAACCCCGAGTCTGTTTGTTATTAGGTGAAGTATCTTTATTAGTTTTTGCTCCGAGTCCAGCAGTTTTGTAAAAGGGATTGTTTTGAGTTTCTTTCTAGTTCCGACTCTGATGTATATGCAACAGGTATGTTTTAAAAGCATGTTTTATAATGATATCTAAAGATCTAATTAGAGTTATGCTTTGCAGGAGAATTGAAAGATGTCAAGAACATCAGGAGAGGCTACTCGAAGGAATCAACTAGCTGGAACATCAAAGACAACACCAAAAATAAAGAAGGTGAAACCAGAATAGCTGCCTTATACGTTGAGGTATGATCATAGGAATCTGGTAGTGAAAGTGAGCAAGGTAGAATCGGACTGGTCAGATATCACAGATACCAATCTGGGCCAGTATAGCTTTGAAGAATTACATGAAGAGACCTTTTTCAGAACGAGGAAACTTGACAAGGAGAACAAAAAGGATTGTTGACTCTGGTCTTGCACATATCACTATGTTTCCTTTATCAGTCCAGTGTCCGGAGTTGATATTGACAGTCACTAGTACTTACAATCCTGCTACAAGACTATGCATGGATTCACAAAATAATGTGATTATAGATCTTACTCCACAAATGTTCCAAAGTATATTTAATGTTCCTGATCCCAAAAATTTGGTGCAACTGACTGAAGCAGAGGAATTGGAGAATTATAGCAAACATAAAGACTCCAATAAGTCTCACTTGAACAAAAAATGGTTAAACATAGAGAAGAAATCCTTAAGGAAGCTTGCAGACCAGCCAAAGAGGGAAGATTTCAAGAAGGAGGTATCTGAATTGATATTAATGTTGTCCAGAGTGTTTGGGAAGAGGGATACCTTCCACTTCAAGGAATAGATGTTTCATTTTATTCAAGTAATCTTTCAGGGTGATTACCAGCTTTATTGGTCAATGATTGTTTCTGATGTCATACATGATCAGCTCACAAGGGTCAGATAGACTAAATCTTTCTTCATGACATCTTATGTCGTTTATGCTACAGTAAGATTGGGGATTTTCCAAGGATTAAACAAAGTAGGTATAATGGGAGCCTTGGATGGACAAAAGAAGGTGTGGGAACACTACGATCAATTATCTCTTCAGGTTGCTGAGACTCACTTCAGAAGAGTCAATGATGCATTTTTCTATGTGGTTATCAACCAGTTGAGTGGAGATGCAGGATACAGGTTGAGTCTTAAAGCTATGGCTTTTATTGCTGAATGGGGAAGTTGTACATCCAATACCCCAGATTTACATATTTCAGGTTATTTGGTTTTGAAGGCCATCCACATTTACTGCCAAGATACTGCAGTAACAGAATAGTACTTATGGAATTTGTATATCAAGCCATTGGAGTTAATGCTCGGATTAGGATTAAGCACAAGACTGGATGTCATAAATTTCCCATGAAGTTGGGGGAATATGGTTGTCAACACTTGAAGGGCGCAAAGGTAGTTTGTAATGAGTTTATACAATTGAAATTGGGATTGTATACAGCTCGTAAGTATTTTGATCCAAGAAAGAAAATGTATGCCTTATTACCTTCAGTGTGCACTAGACACTTTAATTTGTTAGAGGACTTTTGGTGTGATTGGCAAGATGAATATGATTTGAGGTAGAAGAACTGTGAAAGATTGCCAGTTGCACTTATGGCAGAGTTGGGTGTTAAAGAAAATATTCCTAACACATTGGTGGATGATGGAATTGTATTGGATTCCTCATATGAAGCCTTCAACATTGGCACCAAAAGCATAGATCCAATAGATTGGAATGAGGAAGAAATAATTGATATTAAGAAAATTGGAAGAACAATTTTGGATAGAAGTG
>CM021106.1:353161655-353183417 GCA_007115665.2 Sequoiadendron giganteum | reverse complement strand
GGAACTTGAATGAACTTCCAAGAAATCTTGCTCCCTAAGTAGTGTCGGGTGCACAATGCTGCTCACTCTGAATTTGACTGCTGCTTGTGCCAAACAACAATTGAACATGTTAAAAAATAGGCTACTCCAAAGGAGAAAACAGGGTCAGCATTACGCAAACCAACATGTTCCGTCCTTGCAGCTCCTAAGGCAGTCGCTGAAATGAAAGCTCCACAAGGGTGAAAGTTGGATCTGTTAGCCTTACGCCCAAGGATTCTCCTATATTCTGGATGCTGCATTTTGATGATTCTAAATCCAAGCACGGAGCGGGGGCAGGTTTCAAATTGATTAGTCCCAAAGGTAAATCATACTTTTTTGCTCATAGACTACAGTTTTATTGTACTAACAGCGTGGTAGAGTACAAAGCTTTGGTCTTGGGCCTCTTAATGGCATTGAGAAAGGATGTCAAGATGCTCCAAGTGTATGGAGATTCAGAGTTAGCCATAAAACAAGTCAGGAAGCTTTATTCCTGCTATGATCAAAGACTCACTAACTACCGACACCGCGTATGGGATCTGCTAGAAGGGTTGGATGCATTCAACATTCAGTTGATCCCACACACTCAGAATCATACCGCCAATTCCCTGGCATAGGTGGCGAGCACACTACAACCATTATCCCTATGTGGTCTCAGAAGATTCATGGTGGAACTCACCTCTGTCCCATCAGTGCCAGATAATGTAGCCAATTTCCAAGTATTCAATGACAAAAAGCATATTCTGGACTTCATCACCAATTCGGATGTGTTCACTACGTAGATAATTGATGAAGTTGAACCCCAAGAGGTGGACCTGGATATAGAAGGGATCATCGACCTAAAGACTAACACCATCCCTAGGAGAATGGTTCAATTGGAGCGAATCTTTGACCTTGATCAGATCAGGGACCAAGATCAGTAAGCCAAGAAGGACACCATCAATGGTCAGTGTGATACTCATGACCTAGGAACAACTGGGAACACCAGGAATGTGTTCATAGGTAAGGTGTGCACCCACGAAGAAAGAAAAGGGATAATTGAGGCTCTGCAAAAGTATCACGACATCATCGCCTGAAGCTATGATGATCTCAAGACATATGACATGTCGATTATCACACACACATATCCTTCTCAGGCCAGATGCAAAGCCATTCAGGCAGCGGCAGCGCCCTCTCAACGCTTTATTGGAACCAATAATATATAAGGAAGTATAGAAGTTGCTGTCAGCCAGGATCATCTTTTCAGTTAGACACTCCATGTGGGTGGCAAACCTGGTTCCTATTAGAAAGAAAAATGGAGAAATCAGATTGTGCATGGATTTCCGCAACCTGAATCGAGCATCAGAGAAGGACAACTATCCTATACCCTCATTGGATGAGGTGTTATAGGTAGTAAACGGATCCCAGATGATGTCATTTCTGGATGGATATTCAAGATATAACCAGGTCATGGTGCAGTATGAAGATCGACACAAGATAGGATTCACCACCAAGTGGGGAAATATTCAAATATAAAAGAATGTCGTTTGGACTCATCAACGCTTGCGCCATTTTCCAATGTGCCATGGATATTGCGTTCAAGGACCTAATTGGCAAATGCATAATCATCTACATGGATGATTTAAAAGTACAAAACAATGTGGTAGTCACATCGCTGACTTATGCAAGGTCTTTGAGAGGTTCCGTGCATTTGGGGTTTCCCTTAACCCGAAGAAGTGCATCTTTGGGGTCACTGAGCGGAAGCTCTTGGGGCATGTCTTGTCAAAATGGGGAATTTCCATTGACTCCGAATGTATCCAATCCATCATGAAAATCTAGCTGCCAAGCAGCAAGAAAGAATTAAAATCTTTCTTCGAAAAGATTAACTTTTTCCGCAAGTTCATCACCGGCTTCGATAAATAGTCAAGCCACTCAATGCCATGCTAAAGCAAGATGCCAAGGTTGAGTGAACTCCTGAAGCAAAGCAGGATTTTGGGGAGATCAAGAAAGCAATTGCTGATGCCCCTGTGCTGGTCAGCCCCAATTACCTAAAGCCTTTCTACGTGTACTCCTTTGCTTCAGATCATTCCTGCGCCAGTATTCTGACGCAAAAGGATGACGAGGGAAGCGAGCATCCAATTGCCTTCATGAGCGCCCCCTTGAAGGATGCCAAACTAGGCTATCATAATGTTGAGAAATAGGCTTATGCCCTTGTTAAAGGAGTCAAGAAGTTCTGGCACTATATCTTACACAACAAGGTTTTTGCCATAGTTCTTGACCCCGCAGTGAAAACATTACTTATGTAGAATGAGTTGGGGGAATGAAGGGAAAAGTGGATTGCAGTGCTGTAGGAGTATGACATGGAGATCCAGCCAATGAAGCTGATATGAGGACAAGCACTCACCCAAACAATGGCGAAGGTAGTCATTGACGCTGGACCTGAGCTCACCGTACAATAGTACCAACTGGAGGATGTCTCCCTAGGAGAATGGTATGATGACATAGTGTACAACCTATTGAATCATAAATGTTCGCCTCATCTGTAGGGAGTCTAAAGGTGAGCCCTTAGGCTAAAAAGCAGTAGCTACATGTTGTAAGGCACCATATTATACAAGAAGAATCATGAGGGTATCTATTTGACATGCCTAGGTAAGGAGGAAGTAGATCGCATTCTTAGGGAATTCCATGACAAGTTCGGAACTAGCCATGGCTCGGGTCTATCAACTGCGCAACAAATATTGAGAGTTGGGTATTATTGGCCCACCATTTTCAAGGATGCTCATGGTCACATTCGTACCTGCCATGTGTGCCAGACTGTTGCCACCAGAGAAAGAAATGATGTTGTCCCATTACAACCTGTCCTGGAGGTAAGGCCTTTCGTGCAATGGGGTCTCGACTTCATTGGTCCAGTAAGTCCTCCATCGTCTGCGAGACATAGGTACATTCTAACCGCTTCTGATTACTACACTAGATGGATAGAGGCAATAACTTGTTGGCAATGTACAACTGAAGTAGTAACCAATTTCTTAGAAAGTTTCATTTTAAATCATTTTGGTTGCCCATATGCTCTAGTATGCGATAACGGCCCTGCGTTTGCTTCGTTAGAATTAACAAGTTGGGCCTTTGACTATGGCATAGCCCTCAAATTCTCCTCTAACTATTACCCTCAAGGAAATGGCTTTGTTGAATCCACCAACAAGAAATTGATCACGATGATCAAGAAGCTGCTAGATAGGAATCCCAAGGATTGGCATACCCAACTCCGTTTCGCCTTGTGGGCAGATCGCACCCGCCACAAGGCTGCCCTCGGAGATTCCCCATACCATCTAGTCTATGGCTTAGATCCCGTATTTCCCATACATTTGAAAATCGCTACCCTCCAGTTTGTCAACGACTTTTATGAAGGAGGAGACCGCAGAGAAGCTCGCCTCGCCGAGCTACTGCACCTTGAAGAAGTATGAGACCATGCAATAGAAAATTTTGCCAAAAATTAGGGCGTAGTCAAAAGATGGTTCGACCGTCGAGCCAAAGTTAAGGCCTTTCGCATTTGTAATCTAGTCCTCTACTAGGACAAGGCCCATGAAAAGAAAGGGGGACACAACAAATTTGACAAGCTTTGGCTTGGCGCCTTTCAGATTGTTGAAATCCTTGGAGATAATGCCTTCCACCTAAAGACTCTCATTGGTGAAGATGTCTCGTTGCTTGTCAATGGGCAACACCTTAACCATTACTTCTAGGCTTGAGCTCTTTTGGGAGCTATCTATGTAAATACCTGTATATAAGTTAGAATAGGTTTCCTGCTTTGTCCTTTGTTTTTGCTCGTTGTCCCTTTTATTTTGTTCTTGGTTTTGGAAGTCTCCCCGTTCTGCCATAGTGGTCGTGCTTGGCCTGATAGGTGGTTTTCCTCATTGCCCGCTATCGTGTTGTTCTCTATATAACCCCTCATTCCCTACTACTACCCTCCGAATGCTCCTTAACATCATTTTTCAACTTTGAACTCTGAACTAATCTAGGATGGATGTTTGCTTGAGTCCCCTGCTTTTATCATGGAATACACAATAACACATCTTAATATTTACAAAGAATGGTATGGTAACTACTAGGAGGAGGGGATAAGTGAAAAATCTAAAGTTTGCTCCTGTGACCACTACGATTCCCAAGCCCATTGTAAGCTTCGTTGCTCATGCGATTGAATAAAGAGAAAAGAGAAAAGTGTTGAAAAGCAATATCAAATAAACGACATAAATAAAGTGAAAATCACAACCGTATGGGTGTGCGAATATCTCTATCGGGGCTATGGATGCCTGACTGGCAATAGAGCTATGTTGGTGGGGTCGCAGCGAGAACTCCATCGAGGCTATGGACATTTGACTGGCATCAGAGCAATGTCTAGGATACTTTTGGGGTTAGACGAACTATGTAGCTTATCTCTCCCAAACGGTGGTTGCCCATGCTACCTCCGAGGAAAGGAAATGAACTCACCATGCACACATCTCCATGATGAAATCACAGTTTGATTCAATCCCGCCTTCCTCAAACTGTTCTCGGTTCAGCTTTGGAAATCAGCTCTAGTCCCCGAAACCAGAGATCCTGGGTTCAAAATGAATGCTTATCTCTAGAACGCAGGGAGTATTCTCCTAGCGGAGTCGCCATTTGTTGTGCCTTTTGCACACATGCCCCGTTTGGAATGAGAACCCTCTCTTCCCTCTTTTTTGGTTGTCAGGTCCTCTTGTTTTGCCTCATTTTGCATACACATTTTTGTGCCCTAAAGGGCCAGTGCGTTCCCAAAGTCATATTTTAAGCTTGACCCAAAATCGCCCCCTTTAAAAATGCTAAATTTGGGGTCAATTCGGGTTTCCCTTGTCAAAATGCCTTTTCTGGCGTCTGTTGTGCCCTCCAGGCCCAGACACTCGGGTTTCTCCTTTCGGATTTCCACCCTAATTCTACCGTTTTGAACGGCAGCGACGCTGCATCTTTCCGGACCTCGGATTCCCCATCTGGAATTTCGCTCGAACTTTGCCATTCTGACGACCGCGGCTAGACGGCTTCCTAGGATTCTAGCTCTGGGTCGCCCACCGCCGTTTGCAATTTAAAATCCACCAACTTTCTGGCCGCCGTATGGGGGAATTTAATGCTGTGTTAATGGCCGTTTTTCCTATTTAAGTAAATTTTTCGGCTATCATTGTCAACCGACCAAGCAATAGAAAATCTGCAGAGCTCCCCACGTCCGACATTTCTGACCTCGTAGTCCGAGTCCTTTTTCTGACGTCTCCTGCGCATTTGATGACCTGCTTCTTCGGGATCTTGTGGTACGCCTGCTGTCCACGTGCCTCATCCTTTATTTTGTGAATTTATCAGTCTTAAGCAATGAAAATGTAAAAGTAGGTTTAAAACTGGTAAATTAGTACCTTCCCCTAAAAAACCATAAGTTTGAATATGAAAAATCCATTGTTTGAGGCCTTGAAACTTGGTCTAGAACTTGACCTCACCACGGCCATTATTTGGAATAGTCGTCGGCATCTCCCGGGCCCGGACCCTTCCGCGGCCGTCCGCAAAACTCAACAATTTTAAAACATCATGCGACAAAGTTCCTCCCAGACCCCGGCCTCCGGATTTCCCCTCGCGGGTTTCCGTGTCACTCCTGCCATTTTACACGACCTTCCCCGAGCACCTTTCCGGCCTCCGGACCCTGGCCACGCGGTGTCCTTGTCGAAACTTTAACAAAATCAAAATCGGTGAAAGGGTACAAACTGTCCTCGGGATCAGATGCTCGGAGTTCCCCTCCTAGAATTTCGTCCTAATTTTGTTGATTTACACAGCCTATCCCAAGCAACTTCCCGGTCGCCAGGCTCTGGGAACATGCTGTTCGATTTCAAATTCAAGAAAAAAATCAACGTCCGCAATCCAATCGGACTTCGCCATCTGGGATTCTATCTTCGGGATTCCGTCTTGAGTTCACCGTTCTAAACGACAATGGGTGGACGACTTCCCGAGTCTCGGATTCCAGTGCTTCATCCTCCATTTCAAACTTACCTGAATGATCCAACATCCAAGTGCATTCCTTGACCTCCAAAATTCCATCCTTGGAATTCCGTGTTGCATTCACCATTTTACACGGTCATCCTCAGACATCTTTCCGAGTCCCGGACCTCGGTGCGCTTCTCGTCTAAACCAAAATCCTAGCAAACATTTGAGCCCAAGCCTCATTCAGATTCCGACCACCAGAATTCCACTCCCGGGATTCCATTCCATTGGCACCGTTTTAAATGTCGAATTCTTAGTGACTTTCTGACCTTCAGGTCCCGAGCCATTGTTTGCCTCCTGGCTTTATCGAATCCTCAGACCGTCTTCAGAGATTGTCCTCCGAAATTCTATACCCAGATTGCTGCATCCATTTTTCCATTTCCAATGGCTGAACCGTAGCCTCTTCCCGGTGACGGCAATCCGAGACCCAGATTTTGCCACCCAGAATTCCATTTCCCCTGCACCGTTTCCAACGGTTGTCCTACATCTGATGTCCGAACTCCCAAATGAAGGATCAAATGACCTCCAAATCCAAAATGGATTTCGACCCACTTGCTAAAATTAGGTCTTCCTTCACACCAACCTTCAATTGACCAAATCCAACTCTAGGAAATTCCTTTGGGAGTTCCATCGTCAATTTTCCCTTTCGAACGACATTCTACCAGGGGAATTCCAGCCCTGGGAACCTCGTTTGTCTGCCTTACTTTCTAATGATGAAGTATCAAGTATTATGTGCTTATTGAACATGAATGATCATTGCAGAGCTAATCTTGATTTGCAGGGACTTGTTCGAGGCCATTTTGTCATGTCTATTGTTACTGATTCACGTCTTTTGTGTAGGATTTATGGAATCTGGTGTAGAAATTTATGGTGCCTCCAAGCAAAAAGGGAAAGGAATAGCCAAGACACCTCAAGGCAAGGAGGAAAAGGACCTAATGAAGTACAAGTTTGAAGGGGTCCCCATACAATCCAGAATCACCACTCTCTAAATAGATGTCACAGATACCAACATCGGCCAGGTTGATGTTGACGAATTTATACAAAGGGTCAGGGTGAACCCTAAGACAGAGAATGCAAAACTGATAAGGAGCAACGAAATTGCCAAAGTTGCAGGCTTCCTACTAGCCTTGGTGGCCCCAGAACTTGTAATGGCATGTGTGGAGGCATATCAGGAGGAGACCTGAACTATAGTGGACCGAGACAAAAATATCATTACGGACATGTCCCCGTCGGGTATAACAACAACTTTCCACATTCCTACCTTCAAGAGCATGAATACCCCCACCATGGAGGAATGTAAGGAACTATGGGAGTAGGATCCATTGAGGTGCAAGAAGGTCATCAATTAGTATTTCTTAAAAGATAAGTGGGGTAGTGCTGGCAAGCTCCCTGAGGAGATTTTTTGCAGCAATTTCTTCAAGGATTACCATGATCTCGTAACTTGGCTGAGCTGAGTAATGGGCCTTCCTACTGTGGCCTTCTTCCTAGAGTGGATGTTCTATTAGGGAGAGATAATCAATGACTGCTTCCACGAGTAGTTTACAACCGTGAAGAAGACCTCCAAGTTCTTCATGACCTCCTACTTGGTGTATTCCCTTGCTGATCGACGGTATTATTAGGGATTGGCAGTGGTGCCCAATGATTCATCAGGGGTGGAACTCAAGCCATATGATAAATACCCTCAACTACAGTACCAAAAATTCAAGAGGGATTACTGTCGGGTGAATGATGCATTCATCGCCCACATCATTCGTTCGCTCAGGGGCGACTTTCAAAGGAGAATTTCTCATAGTGCTAGAGCCCTCCTCAGGCAATATGCCTTCCTTTACATACAATTCCCAAAGTTCACATACATCTATGCCGAGGGATTCACGAAGGCCAAATAAGCTACCCCAGTACCCCAACAACTAGATTATTCTTTTGGAGCTGACATGGCAGTGGAGGCACATCCATAGCATCTTGAGCAACAAGCATATGGCAGGCACACCCTACCCCATTGGGCTCGGCCAAGGAATGTACAAGATTCATACCTCCAAGTGTGCGGGGTATTCAGAGAGGGAGTTGGCCGAGTATCACTTTCGACAATATATAGCCCAGCCCCGAATGGATCCACACGGGCACATCAGGAAGGCACTGGGACGGGAGTATGCCCATGTTTACAACATCAAGGATTTTTGGGCCAACTGCAAGGATGATCGTGAGGTGTGGTTGCAGCATTACATGCGCATGACCACCATCTATGTGAGAAGGATCAACCTGTGCCCAGTTCCTGACCAACTCACAGAAGATAAGGACACGATGATCGATCTAGGATATGATGTCGTTGCTAATTTTCTACTGCCTGCAATTGACTGGAATGAACTAGAGCTTGATGAAATCAACATACTCACTGGGCCCATCGAGATCCGAACAAGAGCATGGATCGACCAATAGGTGGCCTGATTAAAACATCAAGGAGTCACCTTGACATTCAAGGGACTGGGAAGTGAACCAAGTGGCTCCGATGGAGGGGCAACTACCACTGCAACTGGGGAAGCATCTAACACACCACCATCGGTCAGGACCAAGAAGAGAAAGGAGGCCAGTGAGCAACTAACCAAACCAAAGGTCTATGCCCGCAAGGCTTCTGAGCCTGAGCCTTCAAAGAAGAAGAGAAAGACAACTGGAGGCACGGAGACGACTGCGATTCCCAAAGGTCCACCCCTTGGAATCAGAGAAGAAGGATCTAACTCACCAAGGTCTCCACCTACTTCAATCACTACTGCTACTATTGCTGCCCCTACCTCGCATGCTTCACTTGCAGTTTCCACTTCCTCCCCGCTTGTGGTGGACATCTCTGTCCACCTTGCTTCCACTCCTCGAATCTTGTAGATCATTCTCATAGACTCCTCATCTGCCACAACCTTGCCAATCTCTTCTTCTATGTCTCCTTCCCTCCCCTCTCCTTCCATCGCTATGATGCCTGCCCTTAGTCTCCCTGAGTCTTTCATGAAATATATGCAAAATGTGCCATCGAAGCTCTCGGGGATGCTCACTAATCCAATGGTTTAGGCTGCAATAGCTCAGGCTATGGCCTATGCTCTAGCTCCCCTTCCCTCTATCGAACCATCAAAGATGGAGGCGACAATGCAAATATTAGATGAGCTTGAGCGACGGTAGCTAGAGGCTGCAACAAGGCCGGAGGATGAGGAATTTGAGTACCATGAACATCCATTGTTCGAACACTGGGAAATAGATGAGGTAGCCTACGAATCCTCCAGTGATGGCAGCGAAGAGCTGGATGCTAAATTTATAAGATAATCAATCGACCTCGAGCTCAATGCAGAATGGGGCAAACAACTCAAGGAGATTGAAGATAAGGAAGCCGAGGACCGACTTGCATGAGAAGAGGAGATTCTTGCTCAAGAGACTGAGGGCAGAAAGTCTCCTACTAAGGGGCATGACCAGACCCTAGAGCATGACAAGGAAGCATCCCTCCATAAAGACGAGCAAGAGGAGAACCTCGAAGAGCATGAATATAATCAAAACGAAGAAGAGGGGGATGCTGGAAGAGAAAATCCACCCAAGGAGCAGTTGTACGCCAAGTCCCCCACTAAACATGAAACCCTTCAATAAGACTCTGATGAGGAGAAGGAAGAGGAGGAATTTGGACAAGACTATGAAAAATTGGTTTCGGCAGGTCTTGGACATAGGGAACACAAGTATCAACTTGGCTGCCTGAACAGCAAATAAGTTCATCGAAGTGTAGAGAACCCTTGAGAGAATGAGGCAGATCTGTGAAGATTTCCCAGCAAAATATAGAGCGGCCTATCCAAAGATTGAGGCCATACTCGCATTGCCAAGCGAGGTCTGGGAGAAGGACCTTTCCCTCAATGATGATAACCACTGGTTAGTAGATACTTGGAAGTGAGATTTCGATCATCGAAAGGGAAGGCTAGAAAAAATCTTGGAGCAGATAGCGCTGGATATCGAATGGGCCAAGGAGACTAGGGACGAGTGAGCTTGGTACTTAAAACTAATGACAGGGTACGAGCTACTCGCCATCAAGATAAATCCTAAAAACATAAAGCCCCACTTCTTGAAGATCATGGAAGATGGGATGTCAGCGGAAGTCACCACTAAATTCATGAGCTTCGCTGCTAGAGATTTTGCATAGTCGAAACTCTTCAGAGATAATGCTGCTATAAAAGAAGATGACTGGAAAAAGCTCGGTAGCAATTCCCAGGAATGGAGTTATCAGATCTTGTGGTCCAACATCATTGAGCTGGACAAGTTTCAACCCCTAATTTTGAGCTTCATGGAGTATGTCGCGTTGAAGAACCAAGAAGGCAACCCTATCATCAATGAATAATTTCTTAAAGAATAGCTACAGCAGAGGGCAAACAGCTACAGGACAAAATTGCTACAGTGTTGTCACTAGATGACGAAATAGGGAAAAGACAAGAATTGGTTTATAAATGCAATATATTTGGGGGTAGGTGAAACCTTAGTGTAAAGTGAATCTTGGCCACACAATATAATCAAATCTTGGCCACTCATTTTTCTTTTTGAAAACTATAAATAGGTCTCTCCTCCTCTCATTTTAAGAGAGTTGAGTTGTTGTAAAGGCATGCTGTAGAAATTATAATAGACAATACAGCCATTTTCTGTTGTATTTTTGGGTTTCTCCATATGTTTCATGATTCTTCTCCCTTTAGTTAGAACTTTACTTCAAGTTACTTTGCTGCTTTAGTTTTCTCAGTTAGCTTTGGTAGATTTGATATGATGTCTTTGGTTGTAAAGATTGTTGTTGTGTGTATGCTTTCCTTGTCCATAATTTTGGTCATTTGTTGCTGGTAGATGATTGTGTAAAGTTAGCCTGGACTGTAATTTCATTGCTGCTCATTAAACTTTATCTTTATTCACATTTCCATGGTGAATGAATGATGAATATCTGCAGTCCTTAGAAGATAGCATAGATTTCATGATATTTTGAGAATTCAGATTTAGTGAAATTCTATTTAAGGAAAGTATCCACAGCAGGAACCTCCATGATCACTATTCATCGGTAGTTGCAGGCCCAAGAACCATCCTCCTTCCTCGCCCTTTTTCCTTTTTTTTAGAAATAACTTGTGTTAAGGTTCATTGCACATTCTAAAGCAAAATTTGACGAAACAATGGAGTCCAGGACTGTTGCCTGAACCTGTAGCAAGACATAGCAATTCCATATCCATAAAACTCCATTCATTGACCCAATTCTCCTACAACTTTGACCACGTAAGACCACCTTGTGATTCCAGTAAAATCACATCAAACAACTGATATGTTCCAAGCTCCGTCATGACCTGACATCTGAGAGACCTTGGGATAGTGTTCTGCAATTTGATTGTGGAAGATTGTCTTTCAAGAGAGTTAATGCACCTACGTATTACCTATGTTGTGAAGTGCATAAAAACACCATCAACAAAGGAGTCGTAAGTGTGGAAAGGAGCTAAATATTGTTATGAACTTTTAACTATTCTAGAGCTAGATTTGTTATTTTCTTTTCTTAATGAAGGTTATGTGGATAGTTTTGTTTTCATTAAAAATAAGTTTTATCTTGTCTTGAATGAGTATACCCTTCAAGGATTTTTTATTTAATTAAAAACCCTCCAAAAGGGTATATTATGTCATTGAGGTCACTATATAACCTTGTGATAAGAAGAGTCAAGTTGAATACCTATGCCAACAAGTGAATGCCAAGAATACTTACTATTAGAGTAGAAACTCACTTGTACTTTTATATAGGCTTTAACTAGTGGCAGTAGCCAAGACCTGGTACTTATGGTGAGTAACTCGAGAGTTCAAAGAAGGTTTAACACTAAACCA
Organism: Sequoiadendron giganteum; assembly: GCA_007115665.2. NCBI lineage: Eukaryota > Viridiplantae > Streptophyta > Pinopsida > Cupressales > Cupressaceae > Sequoiadendron > Sequoiadendron giganteum. The sequence goes on along the minus strand of CM021106.1, from coordinate 353,171,552 downwards.
ACTCAGTCGAGTTATGACTAGAAAGTGAAGTGGTCTTGAGTAAAAATCTTCTTTATGTTTAACCATTGGATGAACAAGAGATTCAAGTCGTCTTAGGTCAGAATCTTCTAAATGTCCATGTGTATATGCTGATGATGGCATAGTGTCATCAATATTGTTAAGAAGCCTAAGAATATATGAGAAGGAAAATCCTTTTGATTCAATTTATGGCTTGAATTATATGTTGTAGCCTAGACCCTAGTTGTTGCAGATGTGCAACAAGGGGATTCAATGCTCGAGGTATTTTATCCAACCAATCATATCGCAAACTTAGTAACTAAGCACTATATTTATGCAAGGATGGAACCAGTTGGTCTACAATTATTTTATCCTTAGTAAATAGTTTTTCAATGCAATACGTGAAGGACTTAAACCTAAAGGAAGTTATATTCTTAATGGAGATCTAACCTTTACTTTGTAGCCTTGTCTATGTAATATACATACTACATTATGACCAAGAAGATAGAGAAGATACTATTTTGTGGAAATATTTTCTTAAATATTATATCCTCAGAGTAGTTGCTCTCAAGGGTTAGGGTTAAGACTCAAGAAAGTAATTGTAGCCAAAACCCAAGTAGTTATGTGAAATTAACTTAGGTGTTCGAATAAGAAATAACTAATAACCAAGATGAGTTATTTATTTAGTGAATTCACTTTCTGAGGAAGGACCCTATAATAAAGCTAATTCATTGAACATCTAAGACTATAAAAAGAAGAAGGAATCTTCAGCTTAAGATTAATATTTATCATTATATATGTTGAGAATTTGTCAATTCTTTCAGTTTGTGACTAAGTGAAACCATTTGATGGTAGTAGGTCATTAGTAATAATTGTATGTGCATGTTAAAGAGGGAGATTAGACACTCACATGTTTAATACTAAGGACTTGAACCCCTCTTAGTTGTCTTCTATATCTAATAAATGGTAAATTAGACCAAGGTTCCTTGGAGGAATCTTAACCACTTGAGGTAGATCTATATTACACATAGGAAAGAGGCTCCCTTGTTTTATGGGAGGAATTATGTATTCTAGAAAAAATGATGAAAGGTTTCCATGTTTCCCTAGGGTTTGGAGTTTGGAAGTCAATTGAAGATGGCTATACCATGCTCACTAATGGTTCAACAACTAATGATAAGATCAAGGAATATGAGAACAATGAAACAACAAGGAATGCTCTTCTGAGTGGTCTCACTGATTATGAACTTGTGAAGGTTATGGGCTACAAATCTAGTAAAGTAATCTAGAAGAAACTGGAAAGTATATATGAAGAAGATGATAACGTCAAGAAACCAAAGATGTAAAATAATGAAGACTAAGTTTGAAACCCTAAGGATGTTAAAAGAAGAATATATTGCAAGGTACATGCATAGAGTGGATGAAGTTGTCAATTCCATCAATGAACTTGGTAGAAAATTGAAAGAAGATGAGGTGTTAAAGAAGGTATTAAGAACTCTTCCTAAATCTTATAGTTCTAATGTTTCTACTGTTGAGGGAGCTTGGGATTTAGATCATTATTATAGAGATCATTTTTTTGGTGCTTTAACTACTTTTTAATTGAGAGAGTTTGGTCAAAATGATTCAAGAGAAGAGAATGATTTTAAAGCTAAAAATAGAGAAAAATGATGGATTAGATCCAGGTGATCTTGATGAAATAGAAGCAAATTTTAGAAGATTGAAAAAAAGCACTAGAAAGTTTAGAGGTAAGTTACTTTTCAGATTTTTTAACTGTGGAAAGATAGGTCATTATAATTCAAGATGTCTAGCCAAAGTTTCAAATGAAAAATATAAGGATAACAAAGGTAAATCTATCAAGAGAATTTATTATGCAAAAGAATATTCTAACTATTGGAACACAACAATCTACTAAGAGGGGGGTGAATTAGTAGATCTTAAAATTTTAACCCTTATACAAATTGTGCAAATTAAGACTTAATATGCACACACACAAACATCACATAACACAAGATGAACATGGAAAACCCAAGATGGGAAAACCAAAGGTGATAAATGTTGCTAGGAGCTACTATCCTAATCTAGCCTCAAAATCAAGGTTTTGTTACAATGTTTAAGGGAACCAACCCTAAGGAGACACCAATCCCCTGATTTTAGGAGCACATACACCAAGGAAGCACTTACTTCCTACACTGATCACTTATCTAGATATTTGATGGCATCCACCAATTAGATTTACAATAATGATAGTTATAGGTTGTTCGATAAAACACAATTCAATATTGCATCTACTCAACACTTGATTTTGACATATGTACTTTAAGTTACGCTTTGTACCTCTTTCACCCTACTGCTGCACTCTCCTCTTTTTATTTTTGTGCACTCTCTGTCTATCTCAAAAGACTTTCAAATGCACAACTAAGCATTTTTGCACTTTCCCTAAGAGTGCATTCTCTGTCTACCTTCACAAGCTAGGCAAGGACATTGCTATCCTTCATGCTTCTTTTCACTAGTGTTTTCTCTATCGGTCTCAAAAGACTCTTATCGCTTAGATGCAACACAACTTCTCCTCTTCTTTTTGTAACATCATTCTCTCTCACCACTTGTTCCCTTCTTCTTCCTACTTTTATGTATCACTGTCATTCCACATTGGCCTTGAGATTTGTATACCATATCTTTCCTTTACTAGGGTTTGATGTTTATCTTCTTTTTCAAGTTATCATAACATCAAGCCAAAGATCCTCTTATCAAAAATCAAATATTTTTCTATTCCTGACAATACCGAATACATAGGATTTTCAATAGAATTTAATTCATATTGTCTATAATGAATCTAAATCAGATTTTTTTCCACCTATATGTTTGTGTCACTGATCTGATCATCTAATAAACATTAACATTGGTAGCTAGATCAGTTGGGCCAATCAAATTTTCTCCCTGACTTGGTTTTGTAGTCAAAACCCTAGTTCATACTATCATAGCCATTAAGGATTCTTAGTTTGAACTTAAGTCATTGATCTGGTGCTTTTTGTGCCACGATATGTTGATCAACATTCACCATTTATCCTTTTAAAAAATGACCATTGGATAATGTTTCTCTAGAGACCACTGTCAATTTTTGCCACAAGCAGCTTTCCAAGTTCAAGTCCCTAAAGACATTCATCTCCTATCCGTAGTTCTGCAATGCTAGACACGATCCCACCTATGCTTTAGTGGATTGACAAATTATTAGCATTTTTCACCTTGATATATCCATGCAATTCATAATGAAGATGTCAATTTTTGTACCGATTAATCACCCACCGCCACCTGCCCTCATTTCTCCAATCACTTTTGACACATTTTCACCAATCCAATCCCACAATGTACATCGTTGCACTATTCCAGGGAATCTAGACAAGAATCTACAATATTTGCATAGTTTGAGCTCTCAAAAAAACCCTTAGATCTTCAATCCTCAATCATCATCATGGATTATACCAAGGACAACTATTCACCTCGTGACTAGGGAAGTATTATGATTGCCAAATATTTATCGAACCAATAAGTAAAAGAAAAGAGGGTTGGTTGCCCCAATGGACTCAAGGGCTTAAGTTGTCACTTAAGAAATTTGCAATCATTGAGAGATAGTCATCGTAGGAATATGAAGTTTGTTTCAATTCCATGACTGTAGACATTTAGATTTATCCCATTAACCAAACATCACTAGTCTCCTAGAGAAGGATATCACATAGACACTCCCTTTAGACATCAATGACAATAATATGCCAACAATTTCCCCCTTTATCATTGATGGAAAAACCAAAACTCCCACTCAACCTATATAATTGGAGTATGATACTAATGCATGCTATGTGCCAGTTGTTGAGAAGCCCCGTACCAATTAAATATATTGCAGTCCATCCTCTTTACAAACATCATCTTTTTTTTCTCCCCCTAGCTCAATTGCCTAAAAATTTTCTTACTAATCCCTATACCAATTAAAGATATTACAGTCCATGCTCTGTACCAACATCATCTTGGCTTTCTCCCCTAGCTCAATTGCCTAAACATTTTCTTACTTTCTCCCCCTTTGCAATCAATGGAAAAGTGCACACCCCCTGAAAACATGCTCTCCCTTTGACAAGCAATTGAAAGAGAAAGTGGGGATCCTTGAATCAACAACCATAAAGTCGTTAGAAATTTGTAAAAAAAAAATTATCAGACTTGATTCACCTTTAATTTTCCAGAGAATATTGAAGAAACAATGAAGCTCCCATTGGATTCATGCCCTATTACTAATATTAGTGATTTGATGTGGGAGAAATGACTCCCAACTTCTACCTTAGATATCGAAATATATCCTTTGGAAGAGGCTTAGTGAAAATTTCAACCACTTGTTCTTTGGTGGGAACATATTCCCTATTGACCTCTTTGTCTACAACCTTCTCTCTAATGAAGTTATAATTTATGGATATGTGTTTTTTTCTAGAGTGCATCACTGGATTCTTTGAGATGCTTATTGCACTTGATTTATCACAAAGAATAGAGATAGGTTTAGTGCACTCTACCTTAATGTCCTTGAGTGTCTGCTTCATCCATAGGACCTGAGTACAACATGTTGTTGCTACATATTTTGATTCTTCTATGGAAAGAGTGATTGATTCTTGCTTCTTGCTTATCCAAGAAACCAACTTCACTCACAAGAAGAATGCTCCTCCACTTGTGCTTTTTCCATCATCCGCACATCCAACCCAATTTGCATCTGTATATGCTGTCAAAGAAAAGTCCTTGTTCTTTGGGTACCATAGCCTGTAGTCAATTGTGCTTTCTATATATCTAAAAATTATTTTCATAGCATTGACATAAGACTCCTTTGGTGCAGCTTGAAATCTTGCTATCATACACACTACTTGCATAATATTTGGTCTTGATGCAGTCAATTATAGGGTAAAAGCACAAAGTTGTGTCACACTTTATAAAGGAAACAACCAACACTAATCCAACTTTTAAACTTGAATCATTAAAAGGTGGCATATATGTTTTGAAATGATCTAAACTAGTAAAATATGTATTTTTTCGTACATTTTATGTATTGTATTTAAAAAAAAAAATTAAAAAATTATTTTAAACTAGTTTCTAATAAATTAACACTATAATATAGTTGTTGATAAAATACTAAAAAATGAAGTTGCATGAGATGTCAAACATTTTAGTGTAATTTTTTTTTTCTTTCAAATTTTTTGTGTGTATTTATAACTTGAAATTTTAGTGCATGGATATATTTTTTTCCAAGTTTGATAAATATGTATTTTTTTTTTAAATATTAAAATGCGCATGAGTCAAAAAATAGTTGTTTCCATTGAACGTCAACTTTCATATTAAATAATTATCTAAAATGAAAAAAAAATTATACCATCTTGAAATAGATTCTTTTATCTAGTGTATCATATTTTCTTCATTTTTTTTGAACAAGTTTTAGTATTTTTCCTTGGCATGGTAATCAACCTAATATTTTGTGTTGATAACTAAATTTTAGTAAAAATAAAATATAGAATATAAATAATAATTAAACTATTAAAATAAATATATTTTTGAAAACTAGAATTATGGATCTACAAAAGGGTATTTTTATATTTAAAAAAAATCTTATTTACATTAGTATGAGTTATTGAAACTTCAAGTTTTTCAAATAATTTTATTTTTTTGGTAAATTGGACTCAAAGTGGTACTCCATATTTTTCACCCAACAATTTTAGATGAAATTTTTTTGGAAGTATCTAACTTAGCTAGAATGAATCTTACTAGATCATATATGTTTGACCAAAATTGATTTTTAGTTAGAAATACTTAAATTCAATTGTGCTGATAAGTTGGTTGAAAGTCTGACACAATTTTGTGCTTTTACCCTATAGTAAACTTCTAATCATTGACATGTACATTGTCTGATTTACATCTAGTGAAATCATTTTTTCTCAACTTGCAACCAGTTATCATGGGGATACTGAATGGTCTTTTATCTTCCATGCCAAATTTCTTGAGAATTTCCTTAGCATATTTAGCTTGAGATATGAATATCCCATCATTTTTTTGTGCAATTTGTAAACCAAGGAAAAATGACAATTCTCCCAACATTGACATCTCAAATTAATCTTGCCTATTTGTAGCAAATATTTTACACATTCTATCATTGCTACCACCAAATATGATTTCATCCACATGCATAACAACAACTATCATGTGCTCACCTTCAAATTTGAAATACAAATTACTATCTGCACATCCTTTCTTGAACCCTTGTTGTTGTAGGTACTGATCTAATTTTGTATACCAAGGTCTTGGTGCTTGCTTTAGACCATACAATTCTTTTCTCAATCTGCATACATAGTTATCATCCTCTAATAGCTGAAAACCTTTTGGTTATTCTATGTAGACTTCCTCTTCTAGGCTTCCATTAAAAAATGCAGATTTAACATCCATCTCATATACTTTAAATCCTTTGTATACTGAAAATGCAAGAAACATTCTAAATGCTTCTAATCTTGCCACAGGTGCAAATGTTTCTTCAAAATCAATACCTTCACCAGTCTTGCTTTATTCCTTACCACAACTCCATCTTCATTGAGCTTGTTTCTAAATACCCATTTAGTGCCTATTACATTTTTGCTTAGTGGTCTAGGAACCAATTCCCATGTCTTGTTTTTCTCAATCTGATTCAACTCTTCCTCCATGGCCTTCAACCAACTCTCATCCATGCTATCTTCAATAAAGCTATTGAGATCAATCTAAGATAGAATAGAAAAATTTACCCTCTCCTTATTCCTTGCTAATCTTCTCCTAGTCTGAACTCCATTTTTCTCACCAATTATCTATTTTATTGGATCATCCTTTTGTACATACTTTGTAGGTGCCTTCACAACTTCTTCTTCTAATTATTCTTCATTATTTGTAACATTTTCTTCATAATCTAATTCATCATCAAAATCATTCTTGTCAGATTTGATATGTGTTTTGCTCTCATCAATCTTGAAATTTATGCTTTCTACCATCTTGTTCAGTCTTTTCTCATAGCATTTGTAGGCTTTTCTTTGAGTGGAATATACTAGAAATATTCCTTCATCACTCATTGACTCAAAACTTCCCATGTTTTCATCTTCTCATTTAATATAACACTTATTTCCAAACACCTTAAAATATTTAATAGAAGCTGGTCTACCATACCATAGTTCATAGGATGTGCTGTCACTATGTGCTCTTATTTGAACTCTATTTAAAATATATAGTGTAGTATGAACTGCCTCCCTCCAAAACATGTATGCTAACTTGGCCTCATTTATCATTGTTCTAGCCACGACCTTCACTACTCTGTTCTTTCTTTCTACAACTCCATTATGTTGGGGAGTTCTTGGTGCAGAGTATTGTCTTTTGATTCCATGTGTCTCACACTAATCAAAAAATTCACTTGATGTGAATTCTCCTCCTCTATCTTACCTTGAGCATTTGATCCTTCCACTTATCTCATTTTCAACCATTTTCCTAAATATTTTGAATCTTTCAAATCCTTCATACCTGTCTTTCAGAAAATTTACCCATGTCATTCTTATGTAGTCATCTATTAACAACATGAAATATATTTCTCCTTTTAGCCCTCTTGTCCTTGTAGGTCCACATAAGTCAGTATGAACCGACTGTAAAGGCTTAGTTGTTGAGTATTCCTTAGTTGGAAAAAATTCCTTTGTTTATTTTCCCTGCTGACATTCTTTGCATATGATATTTGCATGCTTGGTTATTTTAGGCATGTGTCTTACCAGACCCCTTGAGCTTGTTTTATGAAATTATAAAAATTTGCATGCCTTGATCTTCTATGCCACAACCAATTTTCATCAGCTTTCCCTATCAGACAACTCTAATCTTTCACTTCACAAAGATTGTAGAGATTACTATCATTTCGCAATCCTTGTGCAAATATTTTCCCATTTCTTCCTATTTTGCAACCTTATAAATCAAATGTGACCTTGTAGATAGTACCACCCATCTGACATACACTTAATAGGTTGTGATTCAATCCTTCAACATACAAGACATCTTTTGTGGGATTCTTTCCATCTAAACTCAATAAGCCTTTCGCACATATTTTAACTACTGTATTGTCACCCAAACTCATAGATCCACCAATCCATTTCTTGATTTTCATGAAATTTCTTTTATCTCCAATCATATGCTTAGATCAACCACTATCTATTACCCATAATTTTTTATTTTTAGCATGTAGTCTTGTTTGCACAATCATAGATTGAGTGGAATTTTGCTCTTTCTCCTTCCATACCTTATTAGATTTCTTCTCACCCTTCTCCTCATCTTTCTTAGGAACCTTAGTTCCCTTTTTCAAGTTGGAAGGTATGATTTTATTCTTCTCAGAATGAACATTTGGTATTATAAATTTTGTTTTGCAGTTTCTAGATACATGAGCAAAATTATTGCAGTTATAACAGATTATATTCATATCCATCAAAGGAGCAAAAGTATTTTTTCTTACAAAGTTTGTACTCATTTTATGAGCTACTCTACACTCTATAGACTTATAGCCAAATTGATTACAAGCATAGCAATAACCATAGAAGTAAAATGGATACCAAGTCATCGTAATTCCTTTAGTTAGATGAGGTGGTCTTCTTTGTCTTTGCCTCCTAGGATCATGCACTCTTGTAAATCCCTCAACATCTGCTCTTTTTATGTTCTTATTCTTTTGTTGATTAGGGATTGATTGATTGTCCTTTTTGTCAATATCAGGCTTCTTTTATTCCTTATTTTTCTCAACTTCTATAGGTTTCTCTCTAACTTCACTCCCTTCGCAATCACTTTCATTAACAGATTTGGACTTTTATTCTACCCTAAATATTTCATATAATTTTGCATAAGTTTCTATGAATGTGCTCTTACCTTTCTCAAGCCCTAGACCAGATTTTTGTTTGCTAGAGGGCTTCTGTGTGCTTAAAAACTCATCCAAAAAAATTGAGCCACCTTTTAGCTTTAGTCCTTTCTCAACATGCTCCTTGGATTTCTCCAGATCCTTTCTCAAGGAAACTAATTATGCCTCAAGTTCTATGCATTTTTCCCTTTCAGATTTTAATTTGTATTTCATTACTTCTTCCATTCTTTTGGCTTCCTCCACTTGAAGTTTAAAACTTACCACTATCTGATTAGATTCCTCAAGATCTTTTTTTATTATTTTTGTGAAAGCTTATTTTGGTGCTTATTTTCTCTCTTCAATTTTTCAATCTCATCTTTAACATCATCTATCTCATCTAGGAAATGGATGAGTTATCCTTCTAGGTTAACCTATCCTTCTTCTTCCCCTTCTTCACTGATACTTTCAACCTTTCCACCCTTTTGTTCCTTAGACTCTTTTTCCATTAAAAGCAATTCATTTTTTTACAATAAAAGAACAATATTTCTCATCATCTAAGCTATTAAAATCATTCGAAACATCACTATCCTCTTGGATGTATAGACTTTTCTTCTTCTTTTGGAAACTCCTTCTCTTAGGATAGTAGGGTTACTTCATTTTATCATCCACTTCTTGCTCAAAGTTTCCTTTCTTGTTGTATGGACATTTAGTGGCAAAATGAACCACTTTTCGACATTCAAAGTATTTGAAGGGAAAATTACCTGTGTACTTTCCAGATCCTCTTCTAAGTCTCCTGATGAAATTCGCCTCTTCTTCACCAGTCTCATCATGTCTAGATGTGGTTGTTTCAGCTTTGTCTCCCTTAGGTGCTTTGTCCTTCATCTTTTTGACTGCTTTGAATGTAGCTTCTTTCTTGGATGGTTCTCCATCCCTCATTCTCATCTCATATGTAGTGAATATCCCATCTAGCTCATCAAGAGTGAGTTTTTTTTGTTTCTCTTCCTTCTTAAATTGAAAAT
>CM021106.1:353027157-353161555 GCA_007115665.2 Sequoiadendron giganteum | reverse complement strand
AGAAACTAAAAAAGACATAGCCTAGGAACTAGAGGGAACTGAGCCAGCATCCAGAACCCTAGGACGCAAAGAAGCAATGGATATGGGGAGTCCCTTCTTCTTGCACAACACCACCGACCAAGGAGGCTCGGGAGTAACCACCGAGCAGGGCAAGGGAAGAACGCCAGTAGCCACCATAGGTGAGGAGCCACCACACAAGGGCACTGACAGCGAAGAAGAGGGGACCAGAGAGATCAATGAACTAGCAGAATTGAAAGAGGGATGAGCAGGAGGCAACTGCACACCGACAGTAGACAAGTGCAGTAAAGGATCAGTAGAAGAGATAGTCATAATAGGAGCCTGGGGAGACTTTGGCACCAAAGGAGGGATAGGAAGATCACCATCCTCTGAGGAAGAAGAGGCTGGAGAGTCCAAAGAGGGAGCATTGACAGTGAGGTGATCCAAAAGAGAATTCTTCCACCAAGTAGCAGCACCCTTGCGATGAGCAAGAGGACAACTCGAGGCCAAATGACCAATAGCAAAACATCTCCAACAACGAAAGGGAAGGCCCTCATAATCCAACAACTGCGACCAAGGCCTGTCCATCACCATCAAAACCACCTCACCATGGAGGGGTTTCGAAATATCTAGATCAACCAAAATACGGGCAACCGTAGTGTGCCCTAGATCCCGAGTCAATGAGTCCACCTTGAGGAAATGTCCAAAGGAGTTACCAATAGCTTCAAAACAAGACTGCTCCCAAAACTGAAGAGGAAGATTCGGAAGACGGACCCAAACAGGTCTGATGTTCAGGGGTTCAGTAAGCGGGTTGAAGGAGCGCGAACAGGGCCTAATGGACAGAAAATGGACACCCCACATCCAACCCCTATCCAACATACAGTCTCTATCCGTAGGGGAGGAGAAGGAGACAAAGAAAAACCCCCGAGCACTGGGGTAAAGCTCAATCCGACCCAAGACAATGGGCTTCCAAGAAACAGAAACCCACGCATGAAGATCTAGAAGGGAAGGCCACAGGCCATTGAACCTGCAAATCGCACCCTGCCTCAAGTAATACTCTTCATTTTCCGCTACCTCGGGACCACAAACAACCACAGGGGAAGCCCGAGCACAATATTTGTTGAGAAGGTCTACAACAATATTAAAAGGATGAAGCAACCGCCATGTTAGCTATAGGAGACACCATGAAATTCCATAGTTGTTGTATGTAAAATGGATTGTTGAAAATTCCCTCGAAAGAAGGCAACTCAGACGCTAAGAGGAGAAAACCAAGGCATGCAACCCATTTGGTAGAACCCTTCTTTGAGTGTTGTCACGTTGAAACGCCAGTAAAAGTGATGCATAATGAACACAAAATTTGCAGTAGAAAAGACTAGAAGGCTCGATGGAGTTTTTTTGAATGGCAGCATAAAACAAGATGAAAAAGAATGAAATGCCAAGGGAGCAGTAAAGTTTGAACTTGCGCACATGATAAATTTATTGAAATGCCTTTAGAAACTTTCAAGAAAATATATCTGGTCGGTGTAAGGCTCAAATCCATAACCTTCACCGTTCACTTTCCTGCCAAACATGAGGGATTTGATTGCTTCATGATTCATTTGAAGCGCATGGTGTAAGAAGGAGGCGCCAATTAGGGGAGGTGGGTGCAATTTCCAGCAAGGATATAAGAATCCATCAAAGCATAGAAGAGATTGGTAGATGTTTATTGCTTTACATGTAAGCAGTTGGTGTACTTGTAGAAAATACCCATGTGAAATGCAGCAATCTGTAATTATTAGTTTTGAATGAAGGCATGAGGGGATTGAAGGAGGCAACTCTTGCATAGAAGGAGAAGATTCTAGTAAGGGTGATGCATTTTGGAATATGTTATGTCTTTTGAAATGAAAGTAAAGTGAACAAAATGTTGTTGAATACGCTGCCATAGTTAGAAGGAGTTGCAGTTGCGATGGATTTTCTTGCTCTGGTCACCATTGCCAAGCTACTGAAATGCTAAGTGAAGAGAAATTAGGGCACAAAGGTGAATCAATGGGAAAAGAAGGGTGGAGGAGATCAATGAAAGATAAGGGAGATGTCGATGCAATGAAATCATGGCCGTTCCCTGCCAACTCGTGTCCCCAACTTGCTCAATCATTATTTCTTGCGGTGTGCGCGAAATTGCGCCATGTGGTAGGTGGGCCCAAGACATGCTCAATGCACAAGTAAAGAGTTTTAAGGGAGCTCGATGGTAAAAAATTTTAAACTTGTGTTTCATTTTCTTTTACAAAAGCATAAAATTTAAAAAAAATTAAATGTTACCCATGATACAATTTTCATAATTTTGAGAAAGGCCTGACATAACATTGAAATACCCACACTTTTGAAATAATGAAGATTTAAAAGATTATGTGCTCCATAAGTTTTAGGGGGTCGAATATTTTGAATATGAATTAAGGGTGGAGAGTGCATGTTAAATGGGATTTTATTCCTAATGGGAAGTATTTTCTTTGCTAGAAGTGTAAAGTGAAATGGTGGATATAAAGCATAGGTAAAATCATTTAATTGCCTAGTAAAATGCAGATTTTAAAAGGCACATGAGAATGAGTGAATGTTTTAAATGGAAGACTTAAAACATTAAGTGCATGGGTGATAATTTTATTATCCCTCATAAATTGAATATATTTTTCACTTTATAAACAAGCATTATTTGCTAGGGATTAAAGTGTTAAAGTGCACAAAGGAATATTTTCATGTAAAATGAAATATGTCCTGGAAAATAAAGTGCAGCTGCAACAAACAAAGAGCAGAGATATGAAGTTTTCACGGGAAAGCAAGAGATAATTTTACAAAGCAAGGTAAAATGGTGGAGTTTTTTCATGGTTGAGTGGATTTTTTGTTGCAAATTGGTTTGCAAAGGAAAAGGTGAAGATTATTTCTGCAAGTTATGAGAGAAGAGAGAGGTTGTTCCAAATATTTTCAGCTTCTTGTTGTTGTTCAATGGAGGATCAAGCTGGCAGTTGTCAATTGTGGATGCATCTTAGGGTTGCTCTTGTTTTCTTCTGTTCTCTATATCTTTTCTTCTTCTCTCATTATAAAGGGTTCTGTATTTTTTGGTATGGGGCTGGGTAGATAGAGAAATGCAGAGTCTGAGTCATAAATTGAGTCTATAAGCTGTAATTGCTGATTTCATGAGAAAATATCAGCCAGTTTGTGCAAGAAAATTAGAATTGTCATCAGATTTTCTTCAGCTTTGTACATTTTAAATCATTTGAATTCAATAATACAAAGTATGTTTGAGTTTATCATCTCAGTTTCCCTAGGAGTGTTTTATTTGTTCATGGGTCTATTTCAAAGAAATGGTTAAATTCCTTTGAGCAAATATTTGTGATTTCAGGTGTGCAGGTTGGATTAATAAGAAGAGTTTGATTGATAACAAGAGTGGATCTATTGGTGTAATGCATTAACAGTTTGAATCCACTGGCTAAAGTTCATTTGCTGATGAATTCATTTTATGTATTTGACTTTGTGGCCCAGAGTTAGGCACTGATCTGTTATTCATCTTGATGCATTCTCGAAAACATTTTAAATTCAAAATCATTTTAAATCCTTGTTGTTCGGTTGAGGTTTAATGTTGTGTTATGCCTCTCAATTTTTGAGTGAGTGTTGATATACTGATAATTTAGCCAGATTTGAAGTTGTCAGTGCTTTCTTTGGTATAATTGAATTGGGAATTATCTGTTATAAAAAGAAATGTGTGTATGATTGAATTAAGTTTGTAGGCATTGTAAAGGTTGAACCACCTTGGTCTTGCAAAGCCAAAAGTGTAGGAGATTTCATTCTTTTACTGAATCTTGTTAGTTTTCCAGGTCCCCCATTGAATCTGATAATTAGAAAGTGGCTAGTCTATAGGATTCATTTGATCTGTTGATTTGGAACACCAACATAATGGTGACTCTGCTGGGGAGAATTTTTGAACATTTTGATTGTAGAATCTAGCCTTAAGAGTCATTGCATAGAGTCATACCATTTTCCATTCTCAATTTAGTTCAAATATTGAAGGACTTCAAACTTGGAAAAAAATTGTTACAGTGAACCCAACTATTTCATGATCTGTGGTGCTCTGCTGGTGAAAGGAACTCAGAAGAAAATTTACATGTGAAAGAACTTCATGATGCTTGAAGTTCAGTCCTCTTTGAAGAGAGGTGGTGACTTTGTCAAAAGAACTTGTTGAAGATTTGAAGAAAAGTTCTAGATCTACAATATTTCCAGTCAAGAAGACAATTTGCAGCAGCTGTAACATTTCCAAGTATTCTTCACCTTAGTTTTTCAAGAAAATTGTGTATGAAAACCATATTTGAACGTCTTAGGAAAACAATTTGGTTCCCTATTTAGTGAATTAACATTGATAGAGGGAAATAATAGTAATAGTGAGTTTTCACACTCCCATTTTTTGGTTCTATCATGCTAAATGTAATTGCAGTTCCATTGATAGATTTTGTCTAGTGTTCAATTCTTTTCAAGTTTGGATGGTTAGCATGAATTTGTATATCTTAAGGATTTCCATCCCTTGCATTGTCACGTGTTTCAAGCCAAGGTTATCATCATGTTATCAAGTTTCCTAATGACCTTTCATTCGGTCATGGTTGTGATTATGCACAATTAATTGAGCCTTGATCTGCAAATATTTATGGATCATCAAGATAAAATAGCCATACCATTAGATACCTTAATAGGACTTGTCAAGAAGCTTCAAAATTCTGATAATCCTCACATTTGATAATGTAAAGTGCATAAAACCAAGAGTGTACAAGCCTAGGATAAGGCCAAAATGGAAAGTTGTGTTTGAGAGGAAAATTAAAGAGATGGACGAAAGACACCAGATGTTTTCACAATCTCAATTAAAAGATAACCAAACTATATCTACTTGCCAAATCATTGCACCTTTTGTCAATTCATTTGACCCATTGTATAACTAGTTAGATTTGTCATGGGTTGATTACAAAGTTAAAAGTATGTCAAATCAAGTCTATAAATAGATGCCTAGATTTGATGGGTACAATTTGTGTGAAGGAGATGTACATGTCAAAAAAAATTCTGGTTTCATGGAGAAACATTCATTCAGAGATTAGGATATGTCGATGAGATTTTTTGTCAGATCTCTTGAAGCACAAGCCAAGGATTGGTACTTAAGCTTTCCTGAGAATTCCTTTGCATGCTGGGATAAGTTAGTGCATGCTTATAGAGAATAATTTTCAAAAGATCCCTTTGACCTTGTCACAAGATTGAGGGAGATTAAAAGCAAAAATGAAGAGTCAAGCATTGATTTCAATCACATATTTGTTGTTGCTCTTTCATTGGTCCCTGAAAATTTCAGACCTAATACTCCAGATTGCATTCATATGTACTTTGAAGCCTTTGAGGAGGGATCTAGTGCAGTGTTAAAAGACTTTAGAATATCAAATATGCAGATGGCTTACACTGTTTTAGATAATATGGAGAAAATGAGGAATGAATATGTGCAAGGTTTGTTTTCCTCAATTATGGGTAAACATGCTAATGAAATTAACAGTTGTGTGAATGCAAATGATCAGAAGTCTTTGGTTCCAAATGAAAACAAAGTACAAGACAAGACTGGTGCATCATTAGGTGATGAGGAAGTTTTTTTTGAATAGCCTTCAAAAGAGATACACCCAAATGAAATTTGCAGCGATGATGATGAAAGACATGATGAGATGAGTGAAACATTTGAAGTTTCTTCTATCTCCTATGTAAATGCAAAAACAAAGAGCACATTTTCTGTGGCAATTGAAGGTTGCAATGATGCAGATAGTTTTATGAATAATCATCTCAAGTCACAATGTGTTTATGAGACCTGCTCTTCAAGCAATGAATGTGATGTTGCAAAGAAAAATGGGATTCAAAGTCTTCCGAGACAAGAACCTGATGAGGGATATGAATTGGATTTACTCTTTGAAGAAGAGATATGTGATCAATAGTGTGATGATACAATTGATCATGTCAATTCTACATGTGTTGGATGTAGTCTTGATACAAGTCTTCGTAATGAGACATTGGAATTTGTTGATTTAAAAATGCTTTGGAGAATGTTAGTGTATCAACTGCAAGTGAAGAGGTATGTAGTGAATTTTAGTTTATAAGATCAAGTACAAGCAGCTGCAATGAGGAAACCATTGATGGTTTTCAGTTTGACAATGAACATGCTTATGCATATTCTCAAGAAGATGAAAATGACAAGATCAATGAAGACACCGAATTTAAGGTTGAGATGCAAAAGGATGTACATTGCTATTATGAAAACCCAGAATTAAGCAAGAATGAACAAATGGACAACATGTTCTATATGAAATATTGTGATCATACTTCTGACAATGTTGTTACAATTCAATCTCATATGATTGAGGAGATCTTTTTTATGATCAAACCATTGAGTTTTCAAACTTTGAAGATGATGACATCATGGGATATCCTGATTTACAATTTGATAATACATATAGTTTAAGTGAAGGTCAGACTTTGGTACCTCAAATGCTGGTACGAGAAGCTTCTCTACGATGAATTCATGTTTTGGGACATTGCGAGGGATATCTAGTAAGGATCCAATTGTTGCCATGGCATCAACAACTTTGTTGTTAGCCCTTGGTATCTGCTCAAAGGTGATATCAATGAATGATTCTTTGAGGCTCTCTACTAACTTCTTGTATGGTGTCAACTTATCATCCTTAGTTTGGTACTTGCCATTGACTTGTTTGATAATAAGCTGTGAATCTCCATAAAACTTTAGTGTCATGATCCGCCAGTGTGCTGCAATCTTGAGACCTATGGTTAAAGCCTCATACTCTGCAATGTTGTTAGTGCATGGGAATGCCAATTTGTAGGATCTAGGTATACAATCCCCTTGTGGGGTGATGAAAAAAACATCGGCTCCTGATCCATGTTGTGTGTATGAGCCATCAAAGTAGAGTTTCCAATGATCGGCTATGTTGAGATTAAAGATGGATTCATTTGGAAACTCTAATATGAGTGGATTCTTTGAATAGATTGGAGCCTCTGCCAGTTGGTCTGCAATTGCCTGCCCCTTGATAGCCTTGCACTCTACATATTCAATATCATGTTCTGTCAATATCACAACCCACTTAGTTTTTCATCCTATGAGAGTGGCCTTAGAGAGCAGGTACTTTAGCAGATCTATCTTTGCAATCAGCTTGATCTGATGAGCCAACATGTAGTGTCTGAACTTTTGGGCTACAAACACAACTGCTAGGAATTTTTTTTCTATTGGTGTGTAATTGAGCTCATGCCCTACCATTTTCCTACTGATGTAGTATATCGCTCTCTCTCTTCCATTTTCATCATGTTCAGCTAATAAAGCACCGAGAGCTGCCATGGTTGCTAAAATGTACAGAATTAATGGCTTTCTTGGGATTGGTGGCATCAAAACTAGTGGCGTGAGTAGATATTCTTTGATTTTACTAAACGCCTACTCACACTAGTCATCCCACTTGTATGTTACTCCCTTGTGGAGAAGATGAGAGTATGGGATCTGCTTATCTGCTAGCTGCACTATGAACCTATGAATGGATTTGAGCCTGCCTTGCAGACCCCTCAGCTGCTTTAATGTCTTGGGTGCTTCCATATCGAGAATTTCCTTGACCTTGGCGGGATCTACCTTGATTCCTCTCATTGATACTATATATCCCAAGATTTTTCTAGATTGTACCCCAAATACACACTTCTTTGGGTTGAGACGAACCTTATATTTTTCCAATCTGTCAAAAATAGAGGTCAAGGTTGCTATGTGGTCTTGTCTTTTTTTGGATTTTTCCAATATGTCATCTACATAGTCTTCCACTATTTTATGGATCATGTCACGGAAAATTAGTGTCATGGCCCTTTGATATGTCGCTCCCGCATTTTTCAGCCCAAATGGCATCATGTTCCAGTAGTAGGTGCCCCATGGACATGTAAACATTGTCCTATGTTGGTCTTCCTTTACTATCATAATTTAGTTATACCTTGAGAATCCATCCATTAGTGATAGCATCTCGTGTCCGATCGTCATGTCCACTATGATATCAATGTTGGGTAGTGGAAAATAATCCTTAGGACACGCTTTGTTTAGGTCTCTGAAGTCTATGTAGATACAGATGCCCCCATTCAGTTTTGAAATTGGCACAATATTTGATATCCATTCCGGATAATCAATTGGGCGTATAAAAGCAGCATCCAAGAGTTTCTATAATTCTACCTTGACTAGCAAGGCTATTTGAGGGTGCATCTTTCTCAATTTTTGTCTCACTGGCTTTACCCCTGGGTAGATAGCTAAATGATGAACTACGACTTCTGGATCGAGACCCAGCATGTCAGCGTAGGTCCATGCAAAGTTCACCTTTCTTTCTCTTAGGAATGTTGCTAATAGTTCTTGTTCTTCTGATAGAAGTGACTCAACGTAGAAAGTGATGTGTGGCGTTGCTTCTGTTCCCAGATTGACAGGATTGCACCATTCTGCTAAGACTGTCGATTTCTCTTGATGAAGTGCAATAGGGGGGAGATTGAATCCTTCATCCTCTGGCGCCTTAGAGAGGTTTTCACCACTGGATGAGTCCTTTATTTTTACTATTCTATGGTTAGAGAGTGCCACAGTGTGGTTTTCACTCAATGATCCTGAGCTTATTCTCATTGTTTTGCTTTTGTGATTCAAGGACTCAATCGTCTCCCCGTAATAAGCCTATGTGTCTAGTGTGATGTCAAATCTAACTTTATGATCTTCGCATGGTACTGTATCCCTTAGTCCCATGAATTTCGAGAGATCCTCATCGATTTTGAATGTGTCTAGAACCGGTTGTCCTCATTGGTCATAGTCGATTAGTTGTGGGTAAACTAGGTTTATTTTGTGAGTTTGGCGGTCTGACTCAATGGATGAGGCACTAATCATCAGTAAGGATGAATCTTCAAAAAGGATGGGTAGGCCAGTTATGGTATCCTCATCATCACTACTACTAGAGACATTAGTTATGTCAAAGGTGAAATTGTCTAGGGGCAGACCTGTGGATACGGGTAGATGAAGAGCAGTTGTTGATAACTGAGGGGGAGACCTAACTGCTCTACTAGGGGTACCTCTACCATGTATGGTTATACTCAGAGGGGTACATCCAAGGCCAATATTTCTCATTTGTCTCTCCATAATGATGGGTTCCAATCGTCCATCATTGTTTTTTCCAAGGCTTTCATTTTTGTTGTAGCTCATACCAAGCATCATTTGCAATTCTCTACTAGCTTCATCCATGGGTAGGGTGGGTGTGGGCCTTTCATCTTGGTATAGTGAGCTTGCAATGTCTCTTTCATCCACATTTTCCCAATTGAGATCCCCCCAATGGCGGAATCCAAAAGGGTCAGCCCTAAAAGTGTGGAAAGGTGTTTCAACTGGTTGGGGTTGCCCATGTGACCTAGGAGATTGCGGTAACTCTCCTACAACAAAATCTTTTTTTCATTCTGTAATCTCCACACCCATTGTCCTAGATCATGAGCTTGATGTCAGATATATTGGGGATTGAGGGTGTCTCTGTCGTAGAAGTGGAGGCGAGGTTAGATGGGTCTATGTATGAAGTGGAGGAACCTTCATCATTTTTTGGGACTTGGAGAATTTTGTAAAACTTGGCCTCCAAGTTTTTGCAATAGGCAAATGGCTCTAGATCACCACGTATTGTGACCTCCTCATTTTGGTATAAGAATTTGATGCATTGGTGGAATGTTGAGGTGACCGCCTTCATTCCATGGATCCATGGGTGTCCTAGGAGGATGTTGTAGGGCAAGTCAAGGTCGAGGACTTGACATGTGGTTTCCATAGTGGTTGGCCCCACTTGGATTGGGATCCTGATAGTGCCTTCAGACACTCTCTCCTGGTCATCATACATTCTGACAGTGATGCCTTTGTTTTTATCGATGGAGTCTTCTAAAATTCCCAAGTACTTTATGAGTTTAAGTGAACAAAAATTGAGACCCGTGCCTCCATCTACCAGGAACCTTTTGACCTTTTTCTTGTGAACTAGCACTTGAAGGTGAAGTGCACGATTGTGAGATGGCTGGGCGGGGAAGTCTTGATCGGAAAAGGTGAAGAGATTTGGAGTGACAATGCTACCAACCATAGCCTGAAATTGTTTTGTATCAAGTGTAGTGGAGACAATGGACGCAACTAATGCTTCATCAAGGATTTTCCTATGGGCGAAAGAAAATTTCAATAACTCCATGATGGAGATTTGAGTGGGGGTTCTATTTAGCTGGTCAATGACGTTATAATCATAGGGAATGACTTTTAGGTTTGAAATGGGGGTCTTAGATGGCTTTGATGCCCCTATAATAGTAACCTTTCTAGTGCGTGTGGTGACTCCATAATCAAGATTGACTCCTTTGATGCTAATGAAAGTGACCATTTCATCTATGCATGCAACGCTGTCTTCATATGCAAGGTTTGCACTAGCATACTTTTGTTTCCCTTTATTGTTCCCTTGGTTATTTCCTTGATTATTTCCATGATTATGATTAGGCATTGAATTCGTGTATATTTTGAGATCTTGATTTCAAGCGGGTTGTTCGACATTTATGATTTTGTCCTCAATAAGGTCTTGGATGATGTTCTTCAACTTCATGTAGTTAGAGGTCGTGTGTCCCTTGAGTTTATGATAATCACACAGGAGATTTTCATTGTACCGGGGTGGCTTCACCTGGGGTTCATTGTAATTATCATGGGTGGGGACCTTGATGATGTTCTCATTGACCAACTTTTTCATGATGGATTCAATTGACTCCCCAAGGGTTGTGAATTTCCGTTTGGGGGGGAACTTGTTTCACGGAGGTGGTCTTCCTTGATTATTGAGATTATTGATCTGATTTTGGGGTGGTTGCTGGTTCACCACATTTTTTTGCATGTTACCTCGATTATTATTCTGCAGTTGATGATGATGTGTTTGATTATTTTTCTTGGGAGCATTGATGAAAACCTTGGCATCCACCACTCCTTCGTTGGTGATATTTCGGTTCTTTTCCCATGTGCGAGGTTTGTCATTGTAACTAGTGGATGGGCGATTGTCTTGATGTTTAGAATAAGTGGGCATGCCCCCTTGTGTAACAAGAGCTCATTCAATATTGAGCACCTTGGGGATCAATTGATCATACATAGTGATGCATTGCATCTTCAAATAGAATGCAAAAGTTTTGTCTATATTGGAAATGATGGTACAGACTTGTTGTTCTTCTAGCATGGCCCACTTGCTTCGATTGGCCTTGGCTCGCCATCGTTGGAGAAAGGTGGTGAATGATTCCCCTTTCCCCTGTTTGAGTACCAAGAGTTCTTCCAAACTAACATCCATAGAAATGTTGAATGCGTAATTTTGGAGGAAAGTGTCTTTGATTTCTTGAAAGGTTTTGATCCCCATAGATAGATGAGAAAACCATTCCATAGTGTCACCAGCCAGGCTTCGAGGGAATAGCCACATTAGATATGTGTCATTGTAGGCGACTTCCATGCAATGTACCTAAAATTCCCTGATGTGATCTTCGAGGTTTCCCATCTTTTGATATTTATCAAATTTGGGGATTTTGAATCCCTTCGGGAATGGTACCATTGCCAAGCTTCTATCAAATGGACAGGGGCACAGGTTGCTCGGTGTCCTGACTGTCTTCCTTGATTGAATATCTAACACTTGTTGTGAGAGCAGTTTCATTTGTGTTGTCACATCACCTTGTGGATTAGGAGGTGGGGTGAATACGTTCTTGGGTGTGGGATTGATGGGTGGGATGTTGGTGTGGATTTTTTGCAAGCTTTGCTCAACAAGTGATGCCTGTTGTTGGTCCTGCTACTGCACCAACAACGCTTATTGTTGATTGTCTTGTTGCTGCGCCAGCAATGCTTTTTGTTGGTCGTATTGCTGCTACACCAACAACGCTTGTTGTTGGTTGTATTGTTGTTGTAATTGATAGTCTTGAAAGGCTTGCTAATACAATTCTTGTTGTGCTTGCTATTGCACTTGGTACTGTGCTTGTGCTTGTGCCTACTGAGCTTGGAATTGGGCTCGTGCTTGAGCATGCGCTTGTTGGATTACCTGTGCAATCTAAGCGGCATGTGCAGCTTGTGTAGTTTGAGCAACTTGGGTGGCTTAAGCTACCTACGTAGCTTGGGCTTCTTGGGAAGCTTGTGCGGCTTGTTGTTGTAACAAGGCTCAGGCTTGTGCAACTTGTTGTTCTTGTTGTGCTGCTAATTACGCTTGTGCTTGCTGAGCGGCTAGTTGTGCAGCTTGCTGATTTTGGAGCACTTTTTCTTGGACAGCTTGTCGACCAACTTGTAACTTTATGGTGAATGAATTGGTTGCATTATGCCTTTGTGGTAATGGCGGTGGGTTAGGAAGAATGCCGACCGTTGTGATGAGCGAAACATACATGTTAATGATCGGGGTTCAAGCTACAGATGCTACGATTGAGGTGCATGGTCCCTGTGAAACCATGCTTTGAGGAAAGCTAGATGTATTGATTGCTACAGTTGTTTGGATGGTTGTCATTTGTTGTTGCAATATAGATGGCATAGCTGGAGGATTTGATAAGGTGTTCTAATTTGATTGGTTGATGGCAGGAAGAGGAGGAAGACCCAACCCGAGGGATGACGTAGATGTGAGTGGTAAGGGTGGAAATGGTGCAATCCCTGAAAGTGATGATGATGGATCCAAGATTCCCCCCTAATCCAATCAAGTCACCTTCTCCTTGTGAGATAGGGAGAGAATTTTGCATGTCGAGAGGATAATCTGGTGTTGCATGAAATGAGGATGAATTGGTATGATCATAAAACGTGAGCGGGATGTAAGGGTGTAACGGATTTACTAGGACGGATTGATCTGATGTGATGCTTGCATTCAACCCTCGGTTGTTCACAAGGCAATGTTTTTGGAGTTCGCAAAGCATGGTGTTTCCCTTGTTAACAATCGGTGGGGTTGAAGCGATAGATGATATGATTTGGGGGATGTCCTGAGTGACGTTTTAAAGTGGAAGTGTGGATGCAGGTGAGGGCATGATACTAAGAGACCTCTCCATAATGGTGCTTACATCAAAGTTAGAAGGGAGTTTAGCCCCTTCTTTTGCTAACTCTAGAATGTATTGGGATGGGTACAACCTTAGCATGGCACTGACAATTCAGTGGTTTTCAGGGTTTTGCACCATTTCTAGAATTTCTTCTTGTGTCATCCAATTGTCAGTAATGTCCTCTACATGACCTTCCTCTTGAGAATTTTGAGGTACTTGAGGAGGATTGATTGGGATGTCAATGGTTATTGTCAGGTTGAATGTTGTTTTGGTTTGACTTAGATCACTTGAAATGGATGTTTCTTTGTTTTGCTCCATATTCTTCTTGTGTTGAGAGCGAGTTTGAACCATAAAATAGAGATCAATTTTTAGGAATGTAAGAGATGAACCTCTAACCCCTTAGATTGGTCTAAACCTTAGGTTTGAAAAAGCGAAGAACTAGGATAATTGAAGGATCAAAGTGATGATGAGGATGAGATAAATGAAAGATGGATGATGTAGATGAATGAAATTCTTGAAGAACCTTGAGGTAGATGCAAAAATTTTTAGGACTTGATTGATTGATCATGATGGATTTGATAGTTTGACTAATTATGTTAATTCTAAAAAAAAAAGTGATAATGCATTGGTAAACTTTAGGAAGTTGTGTTATCCTAGAGTAAAATTGTATATAAGATGACGGTTTGACTAAGTGTGTTAAGTCAAACAAGGTGATTTTGGATTTGATCATTTGGCTAAGTGTGTTAAGCCAAATAAGATGATAATGAACTTGTAAAACCAAGTAAGTTGTGATATCATAGAGTAAACTCATGCACAAGAGGATGGTTTGACTAAGTGAGTTAAGTCAAACAAAGTTATTTGGTTTTGCCTAGAAGTTTAGCATAAATGATGTTTTCAAAGTTTGCAAGAGTTGTTGGTGAGGTGATTTATGACTGATTTTGATGGTTGAGAGGTGGATGAAAGTGATTGATTTTGATCCTATACTTGACCTAGATAACACTTCTTCTTACAAGACCTTGGTTTTGAAGAATTCGCTTAACACTTCTTATGTGAGAAAAGTAAACCTTTGAAAAAGCTCAGGATTTTGTAGATAATAGAACTTATACAAGTTAGGGTTGTTTCTTGAAGCTTTCTTGTAAAAGTTGTAAACCAATCTTTCTCTAACTTCGAGAAGTCTTTCAAGACGCTCCTCACAAGCTTTTGGACTAAGACTTTTGAACTTGAGTTTCTGGATTTTGATCTTGCGAGAAATCATTTGAGAGAACACATGTATGGGATCGTTTGTCTTTATCTTTGCTTAATGAATTATTTTTACCACAAATAGTTCTTTGATTAAAGTTTCAAACTAAATGCCTATGTCTCAATTCCTTCTCATTCCACAAGGTCCCTTATGTGAAAATCGGGGTTTCAAGAACATAGTTCCCTAAGTGAAAACAAATGATGATTAAACCCAAGTACTTAAAAACCTCTAAGGATAGAATCCCTAGGGTAAGCAAGAGCACTTAGATTTGTCAAAGGATATTTATTTCCTCCAAAGGGTTTGAAAGTTTGAAGATCTCTATGAATGTTTGTTTTCCAACGTTTTAGATCCAAGCAAATTGTTTTGATTCCAATGACAAGCACAACCCTAGGCTGAAAAGATAATATTTATTGGGTTCCCACTTGGATAAATCCAGCTGCACATATTCAGTGTGGATGATTAGATGCTTGACCACATAGGCTCCCCCTTACAATACACTCGTTTCTTGGGTCAGCCAAGCATCAATACCCATGAATCTCCCATGGCATACTTTTCATCTCTATAATAGAACCGCATGTATACATGGGGCGGCTTCAAAGGACATGACCTTTTGCACCAACAAATAGATAAGATTTTGGCCTTTGCTAAATAAGGGGTTTTAATTCAAGCTTTCCATTCGTAGAGATTGACCCATGTGGCGAGAGACCATTGTTGTCCTTCTCATCAGAGCCAACCGCGTGATACTGGCTTTTGTTCTAGTACCCACTTTTATATCCCGGATGGAAATACACTTGGTTTTAGTGTGTTACCGGTTGGGTTGTCCCTTAGGTGAATACTTTTTCCCACAAGGCAAGCCCTATAAGATAAACAAAATTGAGCAAACGTATTCGTAGTTCAATCAACCTTCGTTTAGAAACAAAGGGAGAACACACGCAATAGGTTTACTCACACTCACAAGATGTTTTGTCCAATTTTAAGGTACCCAAATTGAAATGTGGAGGTAATATTTTATGCAACTTAATGTCACCAAAAAGACTTTTGATTCTCAAGATCGTCGTAAAGCGCGAGAGAAGTGAATGCACCTTTTTAAATGAAATTACTTTGCAAAAAATATTACAAAACACAAAAGCATATGCTTATTTTAATCTTTCAAAGCAGAAAATGAGTTCTTTTTAAAGCCCCAAAATCAAAATGTGGGAGTTGTTTGTTCAGTTTTAGAACCCAAATCGAAAATCTTAGTGAGTTTCTAAGATTCAATTTTAATCCAACTTTGAAAAGATCAAAATCAGTGATTGATTTTAAACCCAAATTTAAAAGTGAGTTAGTTTAAAATAGAAAATGAAAGAAGGAATCAAAGCCTCAAATTATAATAACAAGCATTAAAAAACGTTTTTTTTTTTTAAAGTTTTAATCTTCAAATTTTTCAACTCTGATTAGTTTGCTTTTGATTCCAATGCTTGATTCCAATGCTTGATTCTAATGTCAACCTTTAAAAAGTTCAAAGTTAAAATATGAGGAGTGAGATTTGTTAAAAATCAATGAAACATTATCATAAAAAAAAATCACACTTGTCATGCAAGGCCTATGCTTTTATATATATATATATATATATATATACAATGGTTACAATGCTCAACAATCAAAATCTTAATGGCTTCCCTACCAAATTATAATAGTCTACCAACTCAAATTAAGTGTACCCATTGTCATAGTATCATATAAAGATTTCCAATAATCAATTGAAGTTTTTCAAATTCATCCAACTGTTTGAAATAGGAAACTTATTTGTTTATTCAAATAAGTGTAAAAATGATAATATGAGAATAGTGAAACTTTTGAGGTAGCAAACTGCCCCATTTAATAGTGAAGTGGTTACGACTTATGATAGTAGTGAGAAAGAGAATTTTCTTTAATCATGACAGTGACTTTCTGATTTACATCTATTATATCATGTATTAAAGGTTGCACCAAGCACATAAATGCAAATGTAGCTATAATGATTTGGTCGCCTGTGCCAGGATATTGTAAGGACAAGTGGATTCCAGGTGATGTGAAGTGGAACCAAACATCATTTACGTTAGATCGAAGAGTAATATGGGTGGTGGGTGAAGATGATAAGACAAATATTAGAGGGGGAGATATAATAATGTGTTTGATTAAGTAATAGAAAAGATATGAAGATGTGTAGTATAATATCGGTGAAAAATATAAGAGAAAAGATGTGTGAGTAGAGTAGAAAAATGTGTGGCCAGTCCTCTTTGTGTGTAGGTCACTCTCCTGAAAAGTGAAGTGCTCAAGTTGCACGGGCCGTAGGAAACCCCATGGATTCAAGTTCTGCTAATAGATCTTTATTAACCTCTGAAACCACCATATCTGTGCCTTCAGACATGAGAGTATCTTCCCCAAATGCAGCTACAGACGAGCTAGGAGAGGGATCCTTCTTCACCTCTAAATCAATGGGCTTAGCAGCCTCTACAGTTTATGTAAGATAAAATGTCAAAATAATATAAAAATGTGGAAAGAATAAAATGGCAAACAATATTGTATGACAACATATATAATTGTGTTATAAAGTTGTAACATAGCAAGCAGAGATAAAGAATATATGTGGTGGTTGTGCGTAGAATAGGAGATGTGAACATGAGGCATGATGCCATGGATCTCCGGTGCCATGTTGTATTGTAGACTGGAGAGAATAGTCATTTTATTAAGTGACCAGGAATCGGCATAAATACTATGTCAGAATGTAGTGTAACACATACGGGGACTTTGTCCTTCACCGTGCAAAGGTTAAGTCACCCACGTTGCAGAGTATAGTCGCGCACTCCAATCACAAGACTCTTAATTAATGCCATCCTTACCTTTTGTCGTAGAGTCCCTAAATCGGTGTAGCTCCTAACTAAGGCAATGAAGGTCTCACAAAAACAGGCATTCATTAATATCAGACCTTAAAGATATTCATTAAAGACTTTTAACTATTTACGGTTGTGCCTTTTCATGCAACAGTAAATATCACTTTGGATTTTATTTGGGAAACATAACATTGTTACTCTGTAATAAGATAAACGACCAGGAAAAAACCCCCAAAAGATTAAAAACAAAATAGACGACGAAAATGGCTGTGTTTCCTGACAGAACTATAATCCTCATCTATGTTGTTCAGAAGGATTTTTCCTATATCTGTTCTTCCACAGCTGTGGCGGCCTGTGGATTTTTCAATATCACTTATTTTAGCTTTGGTTGATGAGCCGAATAAAAGGTGTTTTAGCAGGGTCTAAGTTCGGAGGAAAATTTAGCTGACAAACTTTCTAATCATATCAGATCAATGCAGCCTCCATTATCAACACAATACACATGTTAGTCAATGCAAGCTTCGCTACCTCTCTTCACCTACTACGTTTTCATGACAAGTCGTCTGCAATTCAACAACTATGAAGGTTAAAACATAGCTCATAAATCATCTCACTATGAATGCATCGAGACACACTCCTTAACAATGTTTTTGATGTATATAACTCACTTCCTAATTGCACATTGATCATGTCATACTTAATGTAGTGAGATATTGACGAGTTTGAAGCCAAAACAAATGCCTATCAATGTATTCAAGCTGAGACAGTCACGTTTACTATCATTTTATATTTTATTTTTAATGCCCACCGTGATAGAAACGAGTCTACCTTATGTTCATATATAGCAAAAATCAAATTAAAAAATCAAATAATCAGATGATAATTACTACTAATAACTTTTTTTATGAACAGAGAGAATAGATATCAACAAATATAGATCAACATTCAAAGAAACCATCCACAAAACAAAGTAGAATGAAAGTGCCCTCCTTCTAGCACCACATGTAACACCACAAATCTGCAAATTTAAATTATGATCACACATTAGCATGATGTGAGTTTGAAATAAGCAAATATAATAGCATTTTTATGAAATATAGAAACATGGTTAATAATGCTTAACAAAATGACAACCAAAACAACTAAATGAAAGCATTATAAAAACACATGAATCATACCTATTCCATATTGGATTGGTGCACCTTGAGTATGTGAAGGAGCCCTTTCCCAATCTTTACCAAGCTTTGAGATGATGATAGACAGAGAGATGCAAGATGAACTCAAGTTGCCTATAGTGAGAATGCTCAAAATGTAGATGCCAATGAAGGAGAAAACCCCTTGAATTTATAGGTGAGATTGAAGAGAGAAGAAGAAAAGTTGAAAAATATGGGACTAATCTTCAACCAATAAATTCATGCCACTTGTCAAAATTTGAGAGGAGAAAGCTTGAGCACATTTTGGTCAATGTGCCAAAGAGGGGGAGATTTGAAATCTGAAAATAGAATTAAATGCATATGGTTGAGAGATTTTGGGGGGAATTTGTTTGGACAAAAAAGTCAAACAAAGGGAGTTAATGAGGGCATATTCTTTGAGAATATGTTTTGTAAGGAAAATAGAGCTTTTGATAAATCAAAATAAATGATTTATTGTGCAAGTGAGAAAAGTTAGAGGATGGGACATGGGTTAGGCTTAACATTAATCAAAGATTTGATTAATTAAGCTAATGATTAGTTGATTGTGACATTTTGACTTATATTTGTGGGTTTAAAATAAATCAAAATGAGAGGAGATAATGATCATTAGCTATTTAATTAAATACATGTGATTTAATTTAATCAAGAAACTCTAAGAGATAATCAAATAAAAATGATTTATTTAATTAAAGAGACAACCTTAGTGAATTAATTAAATTGATTTATTTAATTAATAGACGAAATGATGTTAATTGAAGCATGATTAGATGCATGAGTCAATTTTGCATGTCTAAAATTATGATATTTTCTAAATATTTATGTTTTAATTTCTTTTGTGGATGAAAAAAGGATTGGAGTTTGTAGTCACTGGACAAAAACCCAATGATCACTAGGATTAAAGGACAAAATCCCTTTGTTTCTTGAGTGCATTCTCATTTAGGGATTGCCTCTAAGCTTCAAGGAATCTGTAAGGAAGTTAGTAATACTATTTTTGATCTATGTTAGCATTGTATATCATTTTGGAACATTATTAGTGAGTTGTATTTAATATAACATATATGTGGATGAAATTCTAAATTTTATCAATATACCGAAGTGGTCTTTGTGTTCATATGTTGTTGTTCACTGAATGCAACCTACAAATTAGTCTTCATGTTAAAGTTTTCTATTAGAGACATTATAAAAAAATGAGCACAAAACATGAACAAACTTACGTAAAATGTGACATGATGTTTGATTGACATAAATACTACAATAAATAAGATATTTTTTCTTTTGAATGCTCTTGATTGTTTTTTGAATTCTTAATTTTTCTTAATTAAAGTGCAAGGATTAAAATTGTGAAAATACTTTGTATTATATGCAGTTATTCCAATTTCTCAAAAATGAAATGTTGTTAGCCGACAAATAAATTCAAATTTTCAAATAATAAAATACCGACAATATAATATTTAAATTGGAGCCAAAATAGCTTGGTCAAGGGCATGGGTTGCCCTAGACCAGGGATATCCTTGCCAAGGCCTAAAGTGTCAAGGGAAAATATTAAATGTTTATTTTCATTCCTCTAATAATTTTCCAAAGATATTTATAAAATGAACAATTAAATGCATAATTAGGTCTGAGCACATAAGAGGAGAAAAACCTAGTGTGAAATTATCAAGGGTGAGAATTTTTAACACTACAATACAATTAAATATCTAAACTTATTGCTAAAAATACATATATTTCTTAGCATATCAGTAGAAAAATGCATACCAATGACCAAAGGGTTGTACCTCAATTGGTTGACCACAACTAGCAAGCTAGATGGTATGCTCTTTTAATATGCCATCCACCAAGTTTCAATTCCCATTAATAAATAAGGGATGAGGTTAAGATGGTGCATTGGATGAATTTCATAAAATGGACACCCCTTATTCCTTAGGATCTCAGCTAAATAGATATCATCTTAGACTCATGTCTCATATCAAGTAGAAAAAATAATTTTGTATTAAGATAAAATCTATCCAACAATATAACTATATCAATATAATTTTCTAATAAAGTTGCATCCCCAAACTTCCTTTCCTAGTTAATCTCCACGAAATACCATCCATGTTTGTTGGCTATACTTCTAGATCATGAATGGCCCCAATTTGATAACCTCCTCTAATCATTTTGTCATCATTTAATGTATCCACTCAAGAAGTAGCCAAAAAAACTATGAGCTTTACAATATGTCATTTTAAGCCATGAATATCAATAAGTTGAAGCCAAATAGCCGAACTTGATAGAGAGGAGGTTGTAGATACTATAACTAATCTACCACCATAGATAGGTGTGAAGGTGATCAAGGGGCTATTTCAAAAGCATGTTCTTGGAGGGAATAATTCTTATATATGTATTGTAATCCTAAATCTTGCTCTATTGAGGTGTTGAAGATATGCAACATACCCTATTGCTTATAAATAAAATATAATATGCATAGTTAAAGACCTCACAAATTTGGATTTATTCAGAGACACCTGACTAAAAACAATCTTATTGTGTCTTGTAATAACCATTATCTCTCTTAACAATCTACAAACCAAAATAAAGATTAATCACAAAATAGAAAAAAATATTTGTTAACTTTTCACCTTAAAAACAGTCAACTTAACCTACTAAAACATTATCCTACAATTTATTAAATAAACCAAACCAAATTATAATTAATTAGAAATAGCAAAATTAATCTAACGAAAACTGTGAATGCTATAATTCCATTACAAGAATTAATAAGTGAATGGACATAATTTGAAAATAAGAAAATAAAAAATTCAAGAAATGGAAAGTTGAGGAAAATTGTGTAAAAGACAGTCCATTATACTTTCGGACCTTACAAGTTAAGAATTATACCCCCACCAATCACAAAGGAACTAAAACTTTAAGCTTTAAACATGTAATTTTCTGCATGCTGTCAAAAGAAAGAATCCTTTGTCGGCTTAGAAGCTAATCCACCCATGTGGGAAAAGTGAAGATCCCACCCAGGCCCTTTCATCCCTTGTTTTAAGACGCCCTATAAAATTACAAAGATAAAGTGAGAATTAATTATTCTGCTCCGTGATCATCGCTTGTTTTAGGGCACAAAGATAAAGTGAGAGTTTCTTATTCTGCTGTAGAATCATTGCGTTCACCGGCTGTAGGCACTTCTGTTCTGTACTATGTTACTTCCTATCCCAGACAATTACAAAAGCAAAAGTGACTGGCGCATACAACAAAGTGACCGGCACATCATTAGTAGGTCCAATGTAGCTTTCACAGACAACAGACTCCTCAAATCAGATTCTTTACCAGAAAACGCTGAAAAAATTTGGCTACGACGTTACGTGTGAAGGCCATATATCCGTATTTATGCCTTTTGACAGTGAAAAAGAATTTAGCTTTTTCTTTTTTAAATGAATAATGGCTATAAAATTGTTTATAAAATAAAAAGATAA
Organism: Sequoiadendron giganteum; assembly: GCA_007115665.2. Classification (NCBI taxonomy): domain Eukaryota; kingdom Viridiplantae; phylum Streptophyta; class Pinopsida; order Cupressales; family Cupressaceae; genus Sequoiadendron; species Sequoiadendron giganteum. Next base: position 353,139,756 of record CM021106.1, on the reverse strand, counting down.
TAGTATACTATGTATAAAAAAAATAGATGGAATAAGACAGACTTTCAATATCTAAGTTATAATTTATGAAATAATCTAACAAATATAACATACAAGAGTCATTTATAATTAGAGAGGATGATTCATTTTATTTTATCTTAGGATGGTTTTTAAAAAAAAAAAAAAAACTTTTCTATGTTTACTCTAAGATAATCCAATGAAATATACACGTAGGTATAAATTCAACAAGTGATTAATTAAGAGTTGGGGGATTGATAATCAATAGTTAAATGTTGAGTTAGCAAAGTAAATATAAATGATAATGGGTATTAATTTTATGCATGTTGAAGGAAGATAAGTATGATGTTGACACTAAAATATACTGCCCAAACATAAAAAAATGTGAAATCTAAATTTAAAAAATTGTTAAAGAGGTTACTACATTGCTAGGGGAGAAATTATCCTAGGTCAACCTCTTGGAGAGATAGGCTTTATCATTGTGATAAAGGCCATTCACAAGCACATGCATGTGTCCTAGATAATACTTTAAAAGTAAACAATGTTCCCTTTAGTGCACCGATATATATATTCTCATAATAAGTGCTTAGTCAATGCTCTAAGAATGTGAATGATTACAAGATGTGAATTAATGTCCAAATGGATATATTTTAATACAAGTACATATTATTAATCACTCAAAAATGCATTTTTTAGCATTTAACAACTATTGAAATAGGAAAGAATTGATCAAACTTCAATTTCAATTTGAGAAAATTTGGAGTTCATAGATGCGACATCATTCTTGCAGTTACTGGATTGACCTAAGATAAGGGAGTAATATTTCTTAAAAGAGGGAATGATTGTTTGGATATGGGTGGTGCAATAAATGCAAGAAATATATATATATAAAAGAATGGATAAAGTATAGTTAAATATGTGGAGTATACATGTAAATGGGGATAGGTAAACACTATGATTTTAAATCCAAATTTACACAAGATTGTGTCATTTGTAAATATTTAATTGTATCAATAAATTTTATCAAAATGAGCCCAAGACTAAATGAGAAATGACAAGGTAGACAAATTTTATCATTATATTTTGCACCCACTTTAAGGTGTATGTAAATCATAAAATGATCATGTAGTTCAACGTATATGAGGACTCATAAAATTTCATGAAAGTAACTACTAAAATATATAAAAAGGATATTTGGTCTATTTAAAGTAATGGACACTCATAGATATCTTTATGATCATCCTTTGGCATACATGCTCAAGGGTAAACTATAAATTAAAATAATTAATATGCAATGAGTAGTTTGTATCTTATAGATAAACTAGGAATAATTACAACCTTCTTCAATTGTCTAGGAAATAAAAGAAATATATAGAAATGAGAATTTATTGGTTTAATATTTTTTTTCTTGTAGAAAAGTGTCAATATGTTGTCATGTGGTATATCAAACAATGTTGCATTATTTGATAAACTATCGTCTATAAATTACGATGAATCTCTATTTAAGTACATTTGAATATTCACAATATGAAAATAGAAGTGTTACTAGTAGAATAGGCCCCCATAGAACTAGTTGCATTTATATGATGCAAGGAATTGATGGAAAGAGGTACTACAAGAAGTATATATTTAAACTAAACATGTAACTCATGTAAGGTAGTAACTACAATAAACCTATCATGTCATAAGCAAGTAATATATCTAGTACAATAACAAAGCATGGAAATTGTATAGGCTAGAGATAAATGTTAAAGTATAAGTTTTCCCCAATATGGAGAAATGAAATATTCTAATGTGGCCCTTAATGGATAAGAATGTCCATGTAGGTACATTATACAATTAAAGGACACATGCCTCCAATGTGGAATCTAATTCTTTGAACACATGATTATGGAGGTAAGGTAATAGGTCCCTACTAGTAATATTTGTCTAGGAACCTAATCTCAAGGTAGTAATGGGAGAAGGCATAATTTCCCCAATATAAAATAATAAGCAATAGTATCATAAGAAAGAGAAAATGAAGGAAATATTACCCCAATATGAGAGGGTACTCTCCTATTTTAAAAGGGTATCTTGTGAAATATAATGAGTGAAAACATGTACAAATGATGTGGGTGAAGGCATATTGTTCCCAATATAAATGTAACTCCAAGAGTGTGATATTGAACTATAGAATCAGAGGTAAAACATAGGAATGTGGTCTAGGCATAATAAATATCATAATTATTGGCATGATAAGACATATCATGGACAACCATGAGGATCATAAGGAAATATCATCACAAGCATAAAAAATGTATAATAACTATATGATAGCAAGTAACAAGGTGATAGGAGAAACTAATTTCAAAAGGTATGGATGGTAAATTCATTAATAGATAAGTTCAATAAGTACATAGGAATAAGGATACATAAGATGAGTTGGAAAAATTAAGAAAATAAAAAATGCAAGCAAATTCAAGGATAAACATAATGTAGAAATTGGGAAGATGTAAGCATGCATACTTGAGAAAACATATCAAGTGAAGAAAGATATGAATAAAGTTATATATAGAAGGTTATTTGAGCATGTGAATTACAAATAACAATACATAATCAAAATACCAAGGTGTAAAATCAATAAGGGAGAATTTTTTGAAAAATCAAATCTAAGCTTTAAGTATATATGCTAGAGTGATGCTCATGTATCGTAGAAAGATATGATGGCTCAATTATTTCTCTAAATGATAATAATTATCTTCGTTATCCAAATTATAAATCAATGTCATCCCAATTTAAGTCATTGATTGTTTCATCATTGATTTATACTTCTTATTCATCTTTATTTTTTTCTTCTAATGCATGTATTTCTTCTTTATATTCCTTTGTTCTAGCTATAAACACATGCTCCACTTGTATCACATTATTATATTTTCTTACTCAAATATATTTCTTCTTTATATTCCTTTTTTCTAGCTATAAACACATACTCCACTTGTATCACATTATTATATTTTTTTACTCAAATATATTTCTTATTTATATGTGGTTGTAGAGGAACACTTTACATTTAATGCACATGTATTGACTTTAATTCATATCATTTTACTATATTATTTCCTCTTTATCTTGATTTTTAATACTTTGAGTAATTTAGATAGGCATAATACATTAGAAATTGTGAAGGCTAAGATCTACATCAATTCAAGATTGACAAATACGAGTTAAATCTGTCAATATTGAACAAATGAGACAGCCTTCCCTATGAAATTATTGAGCAATATAAAGAAAATAACCACATAATCAAACTAGCAAGATGAACATGAAAGCAAGATTAATATGAAAACTAATCCTAAATCACTCAAATTTCAATCCCATAGGGGGAGTGGTGCTCCTCATGATGTAGAAAGGATGCCCTTTCCACCCCCTGATAAGCAAGATGATACTATGGGCAAGATTGACTCTCAAATGAAGAGAGTAACCTTGCATGAAAAAGTGTTGTTCCTATTTGAAGGAGAGAAGCCTTCAACTTATAGTTGAACTTGAAGAGAGGAGAGGCCAAATTGATGAATGTGGGATCAGTCATGGGCCAATGACAAGATGACACTTGTCAAGCTGTGAGAGGGTGAGGAATGTGCAAGTCTTGGCCAATGTGCCAATTTGAAATTCAAATTTGGATGAAATGACATGTTTAGGGGGGATGAAAGGTGCAATAAATGCCAAGTTTGACTTGTGCAAATAGCATTTAAAACCTTGTTGGAAGGGACAAGTCCCTTTTGGGGGGAAGATTCAAATTGAAGAATATTCCATTTTGATTCCATTTTCAATGTAATTAGAGGAAATAATAAATCAAATAAATGATTTATTGGTGCAAGTGGGTGGGTTAGTTAAGAGTTTGGATTTGACTTTAGTTGAGTCAAAAGCTAGAGAATGGTAATTATGATTAGAAGTTAATTAATTTGAGGAGTTTTAGGGATTTGATATTTGATTTAAATCAATTTGATTTATTGAATCAAATGAGAAGAACTTTAGGAACTTAATTAAATAATTTGATTTAATTAAGTCTGATGAACCTTAGGATTTAATCAATAAATTGCTTTAATTGATTAATAGCAGAATTGGATGCATGATGTTAGTTTTGCATGTCTACATTTTGCCCCTCTTTGAAGCAATGTACTTGTTGCATTGATTCAAAGAATGATGCTGCCGGCATCGAAATTAAAAAAATTATGCTTTTTTCAGATGCCCCAGCGAAAATAAGTACATCAGTACATTTCCCCCTTGAGAGATTGAGCGAAAAGATTCAATTTGAGGTCGATCTCACGACAAAGAGGTTCAAAATGGATGTATGGATGATCAGACTATATGATCTATATGATAATGATGATGAAAATGAGATGTTTGGAAGATGCTTAGAATAACAAATTTATATTATTCTAAACAACTTAAATGATTATGCAATGCATGTGAAATAGATGAGATGGATGATGTTTTCCCTATGATGATATGACATGATTATGCAAAATGCAGGATGAATACGTGAAAGAAGGATAGAAGAATGAGAGGGATCAACCCTTGAATCCAAGAAGATGCAGAATTTCAACAAGTCCAACTTTATTAGCTATGATGATGATTGATGATGATGTATTGCTTGTCCAGGGATGGGAGATATAAAGAGCATAACTTTCCTTATGTTTGATAACACACATAGGGGCGATGCATCAAGGTATAAAGAACCAGGATGGCATTGCGCCTAGTGTGATGGACTCTGACTCGACAATCAGATAGGAGTGATCTTGTTCACACTTGACATACGGAAACCTTGCTAGGACGGACCCAACAAAGAAAGTATTCGCCAAGTTATTTTACAAGAATATCCAACAAGCACAGCAGATAAAAAGATAATGATCATTGCCCCATTCCTTTCTCTCTAAACCTATTTTGTCTAGGCATCATCGAGAGGTCCTCGGAATGAGCGCAAAATAAGATAAGTCTAAAAGACCAAGATAAAGTAAACAAACAAGCTGATGTCATCGTACCGCTAGCCAAGGCTAAACTATTGTGGGGTACCTGATGCTTATGTCCATCGTGGGAAAGCTTCATCCTAGGACATGTAGTGATAAGGGTTTTGGTAAGATTGATTGGGTGATAAGCTATTGATACTCCGAGTTGACCAACTTGCTGACTTACTGACTTAGACTTGAGAGTCTGACGATTATGCGTTCACTTTGGAACCTGCTAAACTTGCTTCTGACTGACTCACCAAAGGGTGAAAGTGACAATTGTTTTATTATGAGTGATGACAATCACGGGTGAAAGCGAGATGAAACGGGTGCACCATTTTGGGTTTTTCAGATATTTTGAGGCTGTTTTTGGTATTTTCACATTTTTCAATGTTTTTGGTATTTTCAAGATTTTAAGATGAACAAACTAACTTAAAGACCTATCTTAGGGGTCTCGGGAGCTGATCCATAGATTAGCCTTGCCTACGTTATACACATAGAGACCACATAGTTCGACTGGTAGTGGACTGACTTGATGAAAAGATAGATGGGCAAACGAATTTCCAATGTGACGGACGCCTAAGGATTGAATCTTACTGTCTCGGGGGATGATCAAAGATCAACCTTGCCTACGTTCAAGCTCAGAGATGATGTAGTTCGACAAGGTGACTCTATTTTTTGATGTTTTCAGACTTTTTGAGATGTTTTTGATTTTTGATTTTTGATTTTTTGAATGTTTTTTAGATTTTTGATGATTTTGGATGTTTTTGGATTTTTGATTTTTTGAATGTTTTTTTAGATTTTTGATGATTTTTTGAATGTTTTTGAATTTTCGCATGATTTTGACAATGTGATGATATGTGACGACGATATCAGTGCTCTATTTTGGGATTTTGCTGAAAACCAAGCTTAATGTTGATCAATTGGATTGATGGATTGATAGTTCGACTAAGTGTGTTAAGTCAAAAAAAAGTGATAATGCACTTCTAAATTCCAGGAAGCTGTGTTATCCCAGAGTAAACTCGTACAAAAATGATAATTTGGCTAGGTGTGTTAAGCCAAACAAGGTGATTATGGATTTGATAATTTGGCTAAGTGTGTTAAGCCAAACAAAGATGATAATGAACTTGTAAACCCAAGGAAGTTGTGTTATCCTAGAGTAAACCCGTTCACAAGATGATAATTTGACTAAGTGTGTTAAGTCAAACAAGGTGATAATTGATTGAATTCAATTGATCGAGATTGATGAAGCTTGATTTGGAACAAAATTGTTTTGATGATTTGATGTGACACTGATGTGCGCATTAGACGTGACTGATATGAATTATTTGGATTGATGTTTGATGAAAGATAAAGCTTGATGAGGAACGTCTTCCTGTCAAAATATGCCATGGGCTAGTGATTTGGATCTTTGGCTCACAAATGCTTTGACCAATTTGCTTTCATGTTTTCCAATGTTCAGATGACTTCATAAGTTGGAGGATATATATCAAGATTTATTCTCGAAGCAAGATGCAAATATCTGCCCCCAGTGTCTAGCAATGTTTGGAATGTCATGGGTGAACGCTTAGATAGGTGTATGGATATGAATTATCTTGCGATAAGATAAGGGTGCTCAGAATAGAGGAACGCTCATTCGGATAATGCTTCAAGGCTCAGATAGCGCTGGGTAGGATAGGATCAATGAAAATGACCCATGTCAAGATGTTTACCACAAACAAGTGTAAAGTGTGCTCCAAAATTTTATCAAGATCCAGATAAGGTGGAAGATGGATGCAAATATATGAAAATGGATTGGATAAGTGGTTCTTGGATAAATGAATGATATGGAGGGAATCTTCGATTTATTATGGATGCAATAAGATGCTTTCTCCTGAACTGATGCATGTAGATGCTCGATTCTACACATGACACCTATTTGCCAGGTTTTCATCATGGTACCTGTCCAAAGCGCCACCGAAATGGTTTTCGCTAGAGGATGATTCTTTTCTTTACTATTTTCAATCCTTTTTTTGATTTTTTTTTTGGATTTTTTGTATTTTTTGATTTTTTTGGTTGTTGCCAAGATGCCTGTTTGCTAGGTTTTCATCAAGGTGACCATTTTTTCAGAACATTTTTCTGACTTTTTTGTATTTTCTGAGAGATTTTAAGCTGATGCTGGACCACTTGGTGGTGCTGGTGTAGATGCTTCTGTCATAATGTGCCATCGATATCCTGTTTGAAGAAGTTGCTTTGCCAAGATACGTGCACTCGAAAGCAACCTTTGAGATTCCTTATTTGCTTTGTTGATACTGGAGTTAACTCTGTCTTTATGCGCACATCGCAATAGAGTGCCTTCTAAATCCTTATGATGAAGGGTCAATGCCAATACATGGTCAACGTGAGACTTGGATATCGTGCGTAGAGGCATGGATGAAGTGTGTTTAGGAGTAAAAGATGGATTGTTTGACAATTTGGAGCCTTTGACTCTCCAAACTTGGGAAGATGAGCAATGATGGGTGGATACGGAAGTGTACGTGGAATTAGGACTAACTGCTTGATACACTTTGTATGTCGCTTGAGAAGCCTTGTTTTTCCTTTGTGGAAATCTTTGATGGATGATTTTCCCTTTTTGATTTTGCCCCATAGTTTCTTTGACTGATGGAGTTTGATAGAGATAATTTTTCTTTGTATTCTTTGGTACCCATTTGTATTTGATTTGTCCGATATGCTTTGCTGCTTATTTTTCTTCGATGACTTTTTTCATGCTTTGATTCAAATATTTCTCTTTTTGTTGGTCTCGATTCATGGATGGGGTGATGGGTGGATGAAGATTCATGACGTGGCAAGTTGTAGTATTGGCATTGGTTTCATCATAAGGATTCTTCGTGCTCCCTATGGTGACGTTTGCTCGAGATGAAGTTGCCCCCAGTATTGTGGAAGTATTACTGATATGTTGAGATCCCTTGGTTGTCAAATAACCAAGGCCTTGATGCTTAGGATTGTCGATAATCTGCACTGGTTCTAGGATACCTTGTTCATGTGGACCTAATCCTCTGTCTTGATAATTCATATGTTGAAACATTTTATTTACAAAAAGATATGATTTCCCTTGGAAACAAGGTGTTGTTCCTTCTCTGCTCTGTTGTGGACCTTCAAAGGTCATAACTCTTTTATTGATAAGATTATTTTCCCTTACAAAGGTGAGTGATCCAAGTTTATAAGTGATAGGATCTTCCATAAGTGGGATGAATGCCTGATTGATATCTTCAGCTTGATCTTGTGACATATCAGATTGTAGTGCTTCTTCAAGAAGTGTTGATGCTTCACTATCCTTGTAAAAGTCTCCCTCATGACTCACTTCATAAGATGTTTCTGATTCACAACTTCTGTAGAAACCTTCTTCATGACCCATTTCTGATATGTCTCTGCATTTCTCTATATCTTGATCATGTGTACAAATGTTAAGAGTAGGAGACTCTTGTTCGTTGGTAATAATTTCAAGAGTATGAGACTCTTGTTTTGAATGAAGATTATCCACGTGTCCATCCAAAGAAAGCATCTCATGGGTAGATGGAGGAGTATGTCCTATATGGATATGATCATCATTTGTGACATCTTTTATAGATAGGAGAGTTCCCATTAGATCATTGTAGTATCTTGGAGATACGAATTCTCGATCTTGACTAGTTTTAGAATTGCTTTCAATATGCTTTGGATCAAGTTCTTGACGTGGGTTGATTTCAAAGGATGGATTTCTTAGAAGGGATTCTTGGACATCGTCATTAGGCAGTGGCTCAATATTCTCTTGAGCTTTGAGTGGATTTGGATCAAATTTTGAGCTAGGGATTCCTTCAATATCTGTAACCATGAGGTCGAGGGATATCAATATGTCATTGGAAGGGCCATTGCTAGAACTTGATGGAAGATTTTGATCATGCTTTGGAATGCATTCTTGAGATATGTCCTCTAACTCATAAGTCGATGTAGAGACATTTTCGATATGATCATTGGTGGATGGATCATAGATTATGTCAATGGGATCAAATAATTGTAACACATCTTGAAATAGATCACTAAAAAGTGGCTCTTGATGAATGTTGAGTTGATAACTGGATGGGGTAGAAGCATCTTCAAGATCTTGAACATTGTTTTCAACAATTATGGAAGAGAGATTACCAATGTCTTCAACCATAGGATTAAGTGATGCTGACATTTCTTGAATTTGATCATTGTTGGGTATTTTTGGTGGATTTTGATCGTGATTGAAAAGTAGCTCTTGGTGTATGTTGATTTGATGATTGAATGAGATGGGAACGTCTTCAATGTGTTCATTGATGGATAAATCTTGATCATTGTTTTCAACAATTGTGGTGGGAACTTGTTGCAAGCTTTATTGAGTGAGTAATGCATGTGTTTGTTGGTGAGCCAACAACGCTTGTTGTTCATCGTGTCGTTGTTGTGCCAACAATTCTTTTTGTTGGGCTTGTTGTTGAGCTACTTGTTGATGCACGTGTTGATGGATTTCTTGCAATAATGCCTGAAATTCTACTTGCCCCTATCAGGCTTGGTGTTGGGCTTGAGCTTGAGCTTGAGCTTATCGAGCTACTTGAGCCGCTTGCGCAACTTGTGCAGCTTGTTGGGCTTGGAGTGCCTTTTTGCGGGAAGATTCTTGAGCAGCTTGCAACATGATGGAGAATGAATTGGTCGTGTTGTGTTTTGGCGGTGGTGGTGGTGGAATGGGAATGGTGTTGATTGTTGGGATTGCTTGAATGGTTGCCACCTGCTATTGCGATATCGATGGCAAAATGGGATGATTTGGTGTGATTTTTTGATTTGGCATTGTTGATTGATATTGAACATTGTCATGATTCGGAAACACATTGCCTTGATTTAGGTAACTTTGATTTTGCATGGGGTTACCTTGACTTGAATCAACATATGGAGTTGCCAATATATTGCTAGGATTTTGAACAACATTAGGGGGATTTGCAAGCATATCTACACCAAAGTTTACCAAGTGTGGATTTGAAATGATCATGTTTGACAAACTTGTATTTGGCATGTATGGATTTGGTGGGATAGTGTTGTTTGGAAAACTCATGCATTGAGTGTTTGGTTGATAGATTTGCAGATTTGGACTTGGATTTAAATCTATCATCGGGAAAGGTGTTCCAAACTTTAGATTGTGCATACTCACATTCGTTATACTTTTGAGGTTTGGACAAGATAATGATGCCATGTCTAAATGTGAGTTTTGATAATCAATTGGAATTGCGAGACTTGGATAGTTTGGTTGACTCGAATTTCTCATGATGGATGGATCAAGTTTATATTCCATGTCCCTCTTGTGTTGAGATCAAGTTTGAACCATAAAATGAAGATCAATTTTCAAGAATGTAAGAGATGAACCTCTAATCCTTTAGATCGGTCTAAACCTTAGGTTCAAAGAAGTGAAGAACTAGGAAAATTGAAGAATCAAAGTGATGACGAGGATGAGATAAATGAAAGATGAGTGATATGGATGAATGGAACTCTTAAAGAACCTTTGAAGGAAATGCTAAATTTTAGGACTTGATTTGATCGTGATTGGATTGATGGTTTGACTAGATGTGTTAAGTCAAACAAAAGTGATAAATTTAATCGTAAAACTCTAGGAAGTTGTGTTATCCAAGAGTGAACTCCTACAAGATGATAGTTTGACTAAGTGTGTCAAGTCAAATGAGGTGATGATTTGATAATTTGGGTAAGTGTGTTAAGCCAAACAAGATGAACACGTAAACCCTAGGAAGTTGTATTATCCAAGAGAGAACTCGTGTATAGGATGATGGTTTGACTAGTTGTGTTAAGTCAAACAAAGAGGTTTTGATTTCACCTAAAAGTTTAGCATAAAAGATGTTTACAAAGTTTCCAAGAGTTGTTGGTGAAATGGAAATTCGATTGATGTTGATGGTTGAGAGATGGATGAAAGTGATTGAATTTGATCCTAGACTTGACCTAGAATAACACTTCTGCTTACAAGACCTCAGTGTTGAAGGACACACTATATTTCCTATGAGAGGAAAGTAAACCTTTCAAACAATTCAGGATCTCAAGACGCTCCTCACTAGCTTTCAGACTAAGCTTTTTGAACTTTGGTTTTGGGATTTTGATCATGTTAGAAAACACATGTGTAATCAAATTTGTCTTTTATCTTGTCTTAGTGAATCCTTTTTACCAAAATCACTTGCTTGATTATGTTTTCAAACTGAATGTCTAATGTCCTTCCTTCCTCTTCATCCCACAAGGTCCATTATGTGGAAATCAAGGAAATTAGGGCAAAAGTCTCCTATGTTTATCCTTATTGAAAATAAATGATGATAGAATTTCAACACTTAGAAACCTCTAAGGATATGATCCCTAGGGAAAGCAAGAGTGCTTAAATTCGTCAAAGGATATTTTTTTTTCCAAGGTGTTTGAAATTTGAGGCTCTTGTGAATGTTCATTTTTCAATGTTTTGAATCCAAGCAAAGTGTTTTTGATTCCAAGCACTTTTACAACCCTAGGATGATGAGGCAATATCTTGTTGGGTTCCCACTTGGACGAATCCAGCTGCGCATATCTTGTGCGAATGGATAAATGCTTGACCACACTGGCTCCCCTCCATGGCACTCACTTATTCGGGTCAGCCAAGCATTAGTACCCATGAATCTCCCATGGCATACTTTCCATTTCCACAACAAGACCGCATGTATAACATGGGGCGGCTTCAAAGGACATGACCTTTTGCACCAACAAGATAGACAAGGTTTTGGCCTTTTTCTAAACAAAGGGTTCTAATTCGGGCATTCCGTTCGTGGGGGATTATCCAACATTGGTGAGAGTCCATTGTTGTCCATCTCGTCGGAATAATCCTCGTGATATTGGCCTTTGTTCCAATATCCACACTTATATACCGATTGGAAGTCATTTGGCTTTAGCGTATTCCTAGTTGGGTTGTTCCCTTGGGTGATTACTTTTTCCCACAAGGCAGGCCCTCTAAGATAAACAAAAGTGAGCTAACATATCCCGTCATTCACACAACCTTTGTTGAAAAACAAAGGGGACAACCTCCGCAATATATCGTGCTCACACTCGCATGTTTTGTTCAATTTTAAAATTCCCAAATTGAAGTGTGGAGGCAATATTTTTGACAACTTAATATCATAAAAAACACTTTTGATTCTCAAGATTGCCGTGAGGCATGAGAGAAGCGCATACGTCTTTTTGATGATATTACTTTGTGAAAAAGATTGCAAAATATGACAAACAGTTGTTCATTTTAAGTCCAAAAAGTAGTGATGAATTCGTTTTAAACACCAAAATCCCAGTGTGAAGGTTGCCTTGTTCAATTTTAAGTCTAAATTGAAATCTAGTAAATGTCTAAGGTTCTTTTTAACCAACTTTTGAAAAGATCAAATCAGTGATTGATTTTAAGCCCAAATCAAAAAGTGAGTTGGTTTAAAACAGAAAAAAAGGGTAGTGAATTGAAGCTCTAAGATTTAAAATAAGCATTAAAAAATGCTTTTTGCCAAATTTTGATTTTAAGAAAAATCTCCAACTCCACTCTATTTTCCTTTGTTTTCATTTGATGCCAACCTTGTTCCTTTGTTCAATTCAGGTACTTGTCTTCAAATGTCCACCTTGATTTCAACCTTCAATGTAAATCTTGATGTCAACCTTCACTTTAAACCATATAAACATTCCAAAACAAAATAAGGAGCATGATATTCAAGGCATCAATGACAACAATATGATGAATACAATTTTAAACCCACAAGAAAGATAATCCCTTGAAATATAAAGATGCACAATTAGCTGTTTAAATTCTTTCTATGATAAATTTTTCTTTGATCTCACATGTTCACAACTCATAATGCCACAGAAAGTACACCCTTGACCACACTTAACAACTATGAATCAGAAAAACAACTAAAGGCAAGATAATAAAGTGTCCCCATGACTTGAAAAGGTAGTACAACTGATTTAGATGGCCATATTTTAATAAGTCCATATGAAAAACACATGTACATATTTTATCTCTAGTGTACATCCAATGATTATGAAAAAAAATTGCTTTCTTTCAACAACTTTCGAGTTTATGGTTCATAGAGATAATTATATGTAGCCAAACTTCAGTAGGTGAAAAGTTGTATGTTCATCCTAAAGCTGTGTGCCCACCAATTAAACCCATCTAAAGAGCTACATGCATCATTTTTCCAACAAATTAATGTGATGTTAAAGCTTTAAATAAATGCAATTGTATAAAAAGCTTCAATTAAACCAAATCGAGAAGGAGATCTCTTGTAGATTGCCTGGCAATGAATGCATTAACTATCCAATCCATCGAGGAAGATGAAAGCTTGTGTGGGTCTAAAGAAGACCATCGTACGTTGATTCTAATTCAAATGGGGATTATCAGATGCGTGGAATCCTTGTGTTTTTATGCAAATTTTGTTTTGTAGGTGTAAAATTGCATTCCACAAACTTTGACCAGCATCCACTCTGCCTGTGCCAAAATGTACGCAGAATGGTGAAGTGCTGAAAAAGCACGTGAGTTGTTTGACAAAACGCCTTTGCCCGCGACTTCAATGGGTTGTTAGCAAGATTTGCTCATCCACCTGCTCACTAATCAATATGATGTAAAATGTTAGATTGAACATTCTGGTAATAGGGAGTTATTATGATGGCAACAGACTGACATGCATTGAACTGGTTTCAAACAACAAAAGAGACTTAAGTGCGGCCCCGATCCTACCTGACAGAGATTTGACGATATGCTACACATTAATGGTTTGGTTAGATACACAAAACCTAACATTCGATCCTCAGATTTCAATGTTACTTATGCTGGACTAAATGTGCGCCTTTTCTTCTTCTCATAATGAAGTGAATAGGCTATGGGGCTTACACAAGTGGAGACAGATGCATCTTATTCTCATTCTAACCTGCGTGGTTACCAAGAAAGATGGACAAACTCATTACTCTATGTAGCAGTTTGCATTGCGTAGGTGGGGAGCATGAGATTGCTTTCTCCAGGCATACTGTCAAAACAGTTTACACGGCTTTAAAATGTGAAAGCATAGAGAAGTCACGTGAACTATTTAGACTCCATTCAAGTTGTTAGACAAAGGAGTACAAGCAGTAGCAGAAATTAATGGCAGAGCAGCTAAAGCTGAGATTCTTTGCAGAGATTTGAAAAGTACTTGGAATTCTTTGTAGAGATTTGAAAAGTTAACTCAAAACCATAATCCCAAAGAGTCACTGCCTTAATATTTCAAGGATTTATAACCATTTTTCTCACCCTCATAGCAATATAATAGTCGACATAGATAGCAACTGGTAATCATCAAGTATTTAGGAATAGACAACAATATGATTAAGCATTGAGAATAGACAGTGCCCTACTATGATCAGATTAATTGCTCAATATAAGTGGTAAAGTTGCACGATGAATGAAAACAAATAAACGAAGAGTAGAAAGACTGAAATTGATGATCACAATGGCTAGTAAACAAAGCACATACCATTTGTTTTAAATGCTACATCTGATGGAACCTTTAATGCTGACTGCATGATGAAGGTAAGTCAAACAAACAACAAAGCAATATAAATTGCAATCAGATTAGATGCGAGCTTTGTGAAACCAAGAAATGCATTAAAGGTAGCTAAAAGAATGTATACAGATATACCAAATATTTCATAGAGATTTCTAATGAAAGAACAAAAATTTCATCACATCCAGATGAAAATAAACATGCGTTGCACCTTATAGCCTGCAAATGAAATGTGAATGACAACAAAGTAAACAAAGTTAGAAATCTACACTGTCAGCGAAGAAATATTTTATGCTTACTATCTAATGCTTGAGACAAAGAAAGATGGACAGAAACAAAGATTATATTTCTGCCCCACGGTGGGCGCCAAAATGTGAAGGCTAAGATCTACATCAATTCAAGATTGACAAATACGAGTTAAATCTGTCAATATTGAACAAATGAGATAGCCTTCCCTATGAAATTATTGAGCAATATAAAGAAAATAACCACATAATCAAACTAGCAAGATGAACATGAAAGCAAGATTAATATGAAAACTAATCCTAAATCACTCAAATTTCAATCCCATAGGGGGAGTGGTGCTCCTCATGATGTAGAAAGGATGCCCTTTCCCACCCCCTGATAAGAAAGATGATATTATGGGCAAGATTGACTCTCAAATGAAGAGAGTAACCTTGCATGAAAAAGTGTTGTTCCTGTTTGAAGGAGAGAAGCCTTCAACTTATAGTTGAACTTGAAGAGAGGAGAGGCCAAATTGATGAATGTGGGATCATTCATGGGCCAATGACAAGATGACACTTGTCAAGCTGTGAGAGGGTGAGGAATGTGCAAGTCTTGGCCAATGTGCCAATTTGAAATTCAAATTTGGATGAAATGACATGTTTAGGGGAGATGAAAGGTGCAATAAATGCCATGTTTGACTTGTGCAAATAGCATTTAAAACCTTGTTGGAAGGGACAAGTCCCTTTTGGGTGGAAGATTCAAATTGGAAGAATATTCCATTTTGATTCCATTTTGAATGTAATTAGAGGAAATAATAAATCAAATAAATGATTTATTGGTGCAAGTGGGTGGGTTAGTTAAGAGTTTGGATTTGACTCTAGTTGAGTCGAAAGCTAGAGAATGGTAATTATGATTAGAAGTTAATTAATTTAGATTAATTAACTTGAGGAGTTTTAGGGATTTGATATTTGATTTAAATCAATTTGATTTATTGAATCAAATGAGAAGAACTTTATGAACTTAATTAAATAATTTGATTTAATTAAGTCTGATGAACCTTAGGATTTAATCAATAAATTGCATTAATTGATTAATAGCAGAATTGGATGCATGATGTTAGTTTTGCATGTCTACAGAAATATCAAGGTATAAATATTACATGACATTGTATTGAAAGTGTCCTTGTATTTCTTCTCTATTATATACATTTCTTGAACTCAATGGAAGATGAGAAATAAAAAATATCTTTTCTTGTGTTGAATGCCATAAAACTGAGTGGTATGTCATTAGGGATTTTAATTAAAAATAAATAATAAAGAACATAACAAAATGGAAGATAACAAAATAAAAAGCTTAATTTAATCATCAAAAAGTTACAATTTTATAGGTGTAGAAGAATAATAGTCCTCTTATAAAATAGCTAAATATTTTGACAAAAAATTATAAAGAGTTACCAAAAAATTGGAAATGAATGACAACTACTAAGATTTATTGACAACTAATTGATGATTATTAAACATGACTGAAATGAATAGTTATTATGTTGAACTGTATATTCCAACAACCCATCTTAATTATACAACATAACAACATCAAACAATAAGAAATACATTATCCAAAAGTTGTCCTTTGAATAAAAAAAATCCCAAACTAGTAAGAATTATTCAAGTTGCTCCCAAACTATAGGTATATTCATCTAGCTATCAACCAAATTCCCAAAATGATTGGACACCATTTGCGCATGAAGTGTCCGATCACCCTCATAAAGGTATGATATTAAAATTCCATATTTTGGATTTCCCCTGAACTATTGAACACCAATCCCCACATGTATGTCTCATAACCCCAATGAGGTATAGTGTCTTTGATCCACTAGCACCTCAAATTATTGAGCATCTATCCATCCTCTACAACATCAATTTATATCTTTAAAGTGATGGACTCTTCAAAATAAGACATGTTCTTCATCTTCAATGAAATAATCATCACTATCAACATCTAGTATTTCTTCGAAAACAACTTGTGAAGTGAGTTTAGAAGAAAATGGAAATAAAAGATGAATTATCAAATAAGGGTTAGAATTCATAATACCTAAAGTAATAAATGATCAAATCCCTCTTACAAATGAAATTGACTGCACACATGGTTAAAAATCAGCATATAGTAATGAAAAATTAGATTGAAACATGAAAATAAATCAAGTGTGAACCTTGCATTCCATTTTAATGGTTGATGGTATGTTTGATTGCTCAATCGAGAAGCTCCCAAGATTGTAAAAGTATAAAATGATGACCTAGATGCATGATAATTGCTCAAAATTCTCAATGATATGAATGTGCTCAAGAATTCAATGTTTCTTGGTGTATCATAAATGATCTAGCGATGAATGATAATGAAGGAATGATGGTTGATTTATATATTTCCAAGATTATGATCAATTATTGCAATTATATCTTAAGATAAATGAATGAAAGTGAATCAAGGAAGATGTGGGCTCAAGATCAACTTAACCCAAAATATCCCCACAATTTAAGGAAATTGGTTTAAGATATTTTGAAATGAAGAGTGAAGATTAGACCAAGAAATGAAGTGTCGATGATGAATGAGAAAATTTAGATATTTTATAATATTTTGAAAAGTATTATTCCATGGGCATATGCCTTTGAGAGGGAAAATTAGAACAATTAATTAATTCAAGATTATTTAATTATGGAGGATTATGATATTCTTTATTAAAAAGGAATATTCTAAATGAGTGGGATGAAAGTTAGATAATTAAATAATTAAAATTATTTAATCATGGGACATTAGAGGAAAATTCGATTTATGTGTAATTAAATAATTAAAATTATTCAATTAGGGGATATAAGAGGAAAATTAGTGAAATATGATGAATTAATTAAATAATTAAATATTATTTAATCAACAAAGAAAATAAGGTGGAAATGACAAAAAAAATGTTTAAGGGGAATTAGTGATGCAAGTGATGAAAATGATGCATTGTGCAAGATCAATGATGAATATGATGAAAATGTATGATATGAATTAGGCAATTTTGCATTTCTACATTTTTCCCCTCTTTGACACAATGTGCTTGCTACATTGTTTCAAAGATAATCATTGCTCAAATAAAATTTAAAAAAAAATTATGCCCCTCTGTGCTCCAACAGATGATGGAAGAGTTATAGGACATTAGAATGCCCATCAGGAGTTTGACCAAAAAAAAAAAATTTTTAGGTCGAGCTCACAATAAGAGTTCAGGACTAGTTCAGATGAGAATAGGACAACAACCTAGGCCTTAGGGGTCATAGAAATATTTAGGATAAAAAATGAGGCTCAAAAGATGATCTAGCAAGGTGGTTGTGGGTGAATCCTATGTTTTTGGGGGGTATAGATAGGAAATTAGGCCCAAATAATCCTCATTTGCACATTCAACCTTACGATAATTCCACCTCTTTAGAGTAGCTAGATTTTGGAATCCTCAGGGATGCATTTACAATGCCCTTCATACCTTGACCACCACACTAAGCAGACCTCATATGACAACACTAGCAACTAGCCAAAGCAGGATCTCTGATACATATAGCTTTAAACTTTGCTTGCATGCAAATTTATGATTTCAAATTCATAACTAAAGGTAGGCTAGCAAACACAATGATCTAAGGATCAACATGATTTTCCATGACTTTGTCGTGTTTGCATTCACGGGATGCTCATGTTTGCATTTGGGCTACATGTGTGTAAAAATGTATCATGTTTTCTATAACCCAACACAAATGCAACATCACTTTTAAGAAAGTGTTTAAGTTTACACTTTCGTAGTTACTATTGGGGCTTTAGCATGTTTCTAAGAAAGCATGCATTTGACTATTATACAGTGACATGTTTGAAAGAAAGCTCATGTTTTCCTTTTAGCTAGCAAACTTAGGGATTTTTAATCTGATTTTTACAGTTTTTACATTGTTTGTGCTATGGTTGTAGTCTATGCTTCATCCTCTCTATGCAAGAGGGTGTAGACCTAGGATTTTGGATAGACTTGGTCATATTGGAGATTTTGAGATTTAGTTCCTTGATGCTATTAGCTTAGATCACATTTATTGTATGCCTGAGAATAGAGCATATTGGGCTATGATGATTGCTTTAGTGGAAAGATGGGGATCTACCATGACAACATTTTACCTTCCAATTGTAGAGTGTGTAGTGTCAGAAAATGTCATCGAGACATTTTCACACTTGTTTGGGCCCTCCTTGTTTAGTTTGGCTTAATGTTTCCTTGATTTAGTGTTATAGTGTGGTTGACACATTCACATTAGGTCTTGGGCCCTTGTGAACTAATGGATTTAAGTGGTACCTTGCTAGAGTGTTGTGAAGTGTTGTAACACACTTTCACACTTTTCTAAGGTCTTATCAACCTAATACACCTCTTTTTAATCAAAATTAATCTTAATCTTATCTTATTTGGAGTGTTGTAAAGTGCTGTAACACACATTCACACTTCTCTAGGCTTGTCATTAATAATTGCACTTTCTTATATTCTTTAATTGGACCCATTTTGCATCCACAAGCCTCATTTATTGCATCCTTTTGAGGATAATCTTGAAACCAATCATGAACCAATAATAATTCAGGTGTTTCTAGCTTGAGTGGCCCAGATTTAGGGATTTGGGACTCATTCACCACCTTGGGCGAATGGGTCCCACCTAGATCTTTTGGCCCTGAACCAACTTTCACACATTTCTAGGCACTTTTGATTTTTGGTCCCATACATTATGTTTAGTGGAACTCATTTGCCACCTTAGACGAATGAGTCCCATGTGGCTCAAAATGAAAATTCAATTCAATTTTATGGTGGGATTTTATACTCCTAGATCTGATGTTAGCTTGTAGTGTTGTAATTTCGGGAATTCTTGCATAATTGAGTATAAATACAAGGTTATTTCTCTCATTTTCATCCCTAGCATTCAAGAGAGCTCACAAGAGAATTTGAGCATTCAAAAGGGCATTCAAGGGTATATTATCAAGCATTTAAGAGCATTGTTCAAGCATCAATCATCATGTCAAGGATTCCATATATCATGTGTCTTGTGCTAACAATTGTGATGTAGGGTTTGTGATTCAAGCAAGTGTTCAATTCAAGATCAACATCATTCAAGAAAAGATCGAAAACCACATCCATTGCAGCCATTTCACTCATATTTGTAGTACTTTATTGAAGAGTTTGGTGAGTTGCAACATTTTCTTTTGTTCATTCATCATTCTCCATTCCTATTTGCTTTCATTACAAGGTTTAATTACCAATAAGGGGTTTGACCAAGGTAAAACCCTATACACTAACCCAACAAATTTTTTCCCTCTCCTTTGTCTGTGATTTGTAGGTCTATGTTGCAGATTTCTTAAGGAGAAAAATTGGAGAAAATTTGTCAAAATCTCTAAGTTGTCAAAGTTGTCATCAAGCCTTGGAGAACATTGGAGAAGACCTACAGGTTGCAAATCAGAGATTCAGTTCCGAAAACCAATCAGGAAGGACTAAGAAGACACATAAGAATAATATTAGCTTTCAAAGTCCTAGAAAAGCTCAACTAGACCGATTCACCACTTCTCGTGAATGAGTCCTAGTTCCAGTACATTTTCAAGATTTTAGAGATTGAGATACCCTTTTCTCTGAAACCTGTTCCTACACAGTTTCCCAAAAATAAGACTGATTTTCCCAACTTGGAAAATGAGTCCTAGTCAATTTTGAAAGCATAATTTCTAGTGATTGAGACCTCCATTCATCCTTCTCTAGATTCCTAGGTGCACAAATTTTTTTTTACAGTTTTCTGCATTATTTTGCTCACTTTTCTAGGTCATTTAGTATTAGCTTGCATCCAATTAGGGTTTTAAATTACATCTTGCATTGCATTGTCTTTTCCAAGTTTAGAATTCATGGTGAACCCCTCCTCAATCATTAATCATACCCTAGTATAGTCCCCTAGTAGATCTCTTGCCTCTACCATCCTTGGGGTGAAGATCTCTAGGGCATCCTTGAATGTTAGTTGGAGAAAAGTGGTTCTATATGTTCAAAACCATAAAGCATCCATTTTCCATTTAATTTTTTTGGAGAAACATGGTGTTCTATGTTAGGGGATGATGGAAGGCATCAAGAGACCCAAGTCTCTTCTGTGTTGACCCAAAATAATTTTTATTGTATTTCCTTTTCATTTAATTTTTTTTTTGTGTTTTCCTTTTAGGGATGATGCAAGGCGTCAAGACACCCTATGTCTCTTCCATGTTGATGCAAAAGGTCTTTCATTTTCTTTTTTATATCTTTGAGTCATTCTTCCAATTATTTGTGTATTTGGGGAATGATGACAATTTCGAGCTCTCTAATATCATTGTAGCAAAGAAAGATATTGACCCCAAATCCATAGATCCCTTATGTGTTTCTAGGGGCAACCCTCTTTTCCATTTTCTTTTTGCATCTTTGCCTACTTTAAAATAATTTCTCACAGCATGGTGTTTAGCAATTTCTTTAAAGAGGGGGAATACATTAGCATTATTTTGGCATTATTTTGGCATGAATTCATTTGCATTTTTTCATGTTCCTTGATTTGATTTTCTTACCTCATGCGATGTGTTTTTCTCTTTGCGGTGACATTGGGAGTTATGTCCTTCAAGAGCATGATATATCTAAACATATTACATTCCTCTTAGTGGTGATGTGATTCATTGCATTCCCTAAGTTGTGAATCATTTATCCTTTGATTGGTCCTCTCTTGGAGACATTAGGAACGATGTCCTCTTAGATTAAAACCTCACATGAACTAAGAAAAATCCCTTCGAACATTCCTCTTTTTTGTTGCGTTGTGTTTTCTCTTTTTGTAACTTATTAAAATCATGGAGGTGTGGCTTTGATATGGTTTCCTAGGGCTCACCTAGTGAACAACTAGCTTCACTAGCCCTTGTGAGCATGCATTTTTGTAACTTATTAAAGTCATGGAGGTATGGCTTTGATATGATCCCCTTGGGCTCACCTAGTGAACAACTAGCTTCACTAGCCCTTGTGAGCAAGCATTTTTGTCTTTATCATAGTCATGGGGGTATGACTTTGATATGGACCTGTTGGGGCTCACCTAGGGAATAACTAGCTTCATTAGCCCTTGTGAGCATACACTTTTGTTTGCATAGTGGACAAACGTGTTCCACTTGTAAATCTTTTTGACAAATAGCCTAGACCCAATCCACAACGCATTGGATGACTAGTCGAAGCTTAATCTGTTGCATTTTTCCTTTTTCCTTTTTTCTATCTTTGATGGTGTATGTTTGTGATCTGGTTATGGATTCATGTATAGTTTTCAAATGTCTTCCTTTTTGATTATGTTGGTTTTCTATAGGATCTCGATCTTGGGGGCTTGGACACCCTTTTTGTTATTGTCATCCTATCTTACGAACATTTGTACATTTAAACCCCTCTTTAATGTGTGGTTGGCTACTTTAATGTGAGTTTGAAGCAAGTTCATCCTCTTCAGCATGGAAGTGGGGGCTAAATGTAGTTTCAAAAAATGTCATTGGGACATTTTCACACTTGTTTGGGTCCTCCTTGCTAAGTTTGGCTTAATGTTTCCTTGATTTAGTGTTGTAATGTGGTTGACACATTCACATTAGGTCTTTGGCCCTTGTGAACTAATGGATTTAAATGGTACCTTTCTAAAGTTTTGTGAACTATTGTAACACACTTTCACACTTTTCTAAGGTCTTTGGGACACTACTCTAACTAGGGATTGGAACGGGACACTATGCCATATCTATACATAGGAGAGTCAATTGATAGATAGATGTATAGGCATTGAGTCATTTTGACCATTTAGGGATCAAAATGGGAGCCATATCTATATATAGGGAGTAGATCTATAGAGGTCCCCATCTGAATAGTGGTTAGTCTATAGATTTTTCCCCACTGATGATGTTTCTAGCTCCTCCTCCCACCCACCCTGCTTCGTATATCCTCCACCCCTACATGGGTAGGACTAGAAGTTGGGCTAGTTAAATACTAGTAGTTGTTGAATTGTTAACTCGTTAGGGCCCCCGAAGTTACCTCCTTCTCATCATTTCCTTCCTTAGGGATGGGGTCCCAACAAAGATATCAACATGAGGCCCTCTGGTTGAACAACTGGAATGAATCGGGAGGGGAATTATATCTAGTTCACCCCTAGGGAATTCCAGTTGTAGGAGAGTTTCTACTACCAAAGTGAGAACTCCATGCAAGAAGGGTGATGTAGAAGCCCTTGGGTGAAAAGATATAACTCCTCTTGCCCCCTCCTATTCAGAATCCTATTCCCCTCCTCTAGGTGGGAGTAAACAAAGTTACTTCTAATTAGTTAAAGCCTGGATGACAATTTCCATTGGTCGGTCAGTTAGTAGGGGCCTCACTCCTTCAGGAAGTAGGGTTTGTTAAATGAGGGGTTTAAAATTTGGATGGTCGAATGTGATGGAGCCTCAGATTTTGTCCTTTGAGTTCCATTATTATTTTTCCACATTACTGGTCTGTTATGCTATTTGGGAAAAACCCTAAGGTTGGGGTTTTTATTTTTGCCTTCATGAAATCCTAGTGTTCTATCTTAAACCTTGGGTTGATCTGTTTCGCCATTACCTTTTTCAGGGAGGTTTTAGAGTGAGTTATGTCCCATTGAATCGTCTAGGCCGGGCCCCTTTTAATAAATAGTGTTAAATATTTCATTTGACTTTATTATTTCCTAAGTCTAGGTCGGCCCATGCCTCATGTTTTAAGAACAACTTTATGTCATTGTTCATCATTGGCCTAGGCGATGTCCCCTTTTCCCTTTTAATAATTGTTTTATTTTGCAGGGAGTGTTTTTTAATGACCTTCGATCATCTAGTGGTTGATCCTGACCGTTCCCCGCAATCTCACGATGACATCACCATTGGGTTTCAACTGATTGCCAAATCACGGGCGGGCGCCACGTGTCTCAGCTGTCGATGCCGAAAAAAGACTGATAAAGTGTTTAATATTTGTGTCGGGTTTTAATACGTTATAAAGTGGGTTACTCAAATAGTTGTGAGATGCACATGATCGAGATCGACAATGCTGTTATAATCTTGATGAAAAGTTGCTTGACGGTTATGTTTGGTGCTAATGATGGTTGTGAATGAACATGATTTCCAATGGTGGGAATCAACGGTTGCCTACCATCACATGATCCAAAGATGTTGGATGTTTAGTGATTGCGATATCACGAGCGGGTGCCACGTGTACTCCTTTGGCACTGTGTATTATGGTGGGACATCAATGTTGAGATGGAGGTTACATCAGCCTTTTTAAAGGTGGTCATTCGATGATCTGACAAAAACAAAAGATCGATGGCTGGAATTTAAATTCACATCAAATGTGATTGGTGTTGTTGGCATGGCATGCAAATGAGCTTTAATGGCGCATGAGACGTCTACTGGCTCAATTAAATCAACATAAAGTATCTGTTTTCTTTCTATCTTCATCACAAAGCTTTCAAGTATTTTCGAAGTAGTTCAGAGCCAGAGAAATTTTTTTGAGCGAGCACAGTGAAGTTTGATTCTCAGCAAGGTGCAAAATCCCGTGAGTTATTATCTATACTATTGGGTTAATTTGACTGTGTTTTTAAAATGTTGTATTGTGTTGGTCAAGGAGTTTTTTTATTATTGTCGTATGTTTACTGGTTCATTGGAATTATTGGAAATTGCACAGTTGTGTTGTAATTTTGTGTTCTCGGTAGCCCTATTTTGTTCAAGGATTTGAATTTTAAAGAACCCCTAGTTGTTTGAGATGTCACCACCAAAGCAGCATTCTAGCTGTGTTGATTATTTGCAAAGGAATTTATATGATGATTTTTTGGATCAACTCCCATTATCAACAAATGACAGGAAGAGGGATTTGGTTTTAATGAATGGAAAAACCCTAGGCGCGGGACTAGTATGCAAGAATTATAATACTGCAGATGCTAGGGTTCCAATGACGAGTCTAGAAATGTTTAGGCTGTGGTATGGACAACGAAACTTACCCCACCCCTTCTCTAATGGATACAGATACGACATGGGGAATCTAGCAGTGCCAAATGTGTTTCCTGACATGGACCTACTCAGAGCAATGGCAACACATTATGACCCTATTACAAGGGTAATTAGGGATAATGATGGTGGGATTCTACTAAGTATAAGCGCAGATGAAATTTAGTAGGTTTCTAATTTGAGTGAGTCTAGCTCATTCTTGGTCTTAATTGATCTAGAGGAGATGAAGCAGGAATATGTGAGGTCAAAGCCTCTTTTTAGATTAAAGTTGCTTCCTCCTCATCTGGCCAAGGCAGGCAGTTCAACAATCCATATCAACCCAAATTCCCAGGCGCCTTTTAGGCTAAGCTATTTTGCTAATCACTTTTTGGCAAAATTTTATTCATTATGCTATATTTTGGGATTCAACCCAAATAGAGTGATGCCCATTGCATATATGTTCATGGGGGCTCAAATTCAACATCCCAATTTCTCCATGGTGTATGACTATGCATCTTTTCTTGTAGAAAAGATACATGAGGGTTTTTTCAAGTTACTTTTGGGGGATGTTGGTACTCCTTTCTTTTGGTACTCTATGTTAATGCATATGTTCCTATACAAGAATGCCGACTTCTTTTCAGAGAAGATGGAGTTGAGGCAAGAGGTGAATGGAGAAAGATTACCAGTACAAGTGTGGAGTGTAGACTTGTCTTACAATAGGGGAGGTGCCAGCTTTGTGCAGTTTGATAACTGCTTTGCTTCCAGACTCAGGGATCGGTTGGTGGTAAATTTTCCAAGAGTTCCTGAAGATTTTCATGTCTTCCTCCAACCAAAGGTGAGGAAGCCTAATTTACAAGTCTGCCACAATTGGGGTGACATCATCTTGTACCCCGTAAGCATTTTCCTAAGGGTGTATGGTTTCCAGGGAGCCCCACATATTCTCCCATATAATGTACCATCAAGAATGGGTTTTGCCGAGGTCATGTGGAAACTATGTTGCATTCATGAGGACAACCTGATAGGGAGAGGAAAAGGGACTTTGTTCCTTGATTATACTATTGTTTCAGATTTTGTCTTTTCCAAGGGAGGATGGGTCCACTTTGGAAGGTTTTTTAATGATTATCATTTGAAGAGTGGATCTAGGAGGTAGCATGACCCTGAGGGATTCTTTTCCTTGTTCAAGCAATGAATTAAAGGTGGTGGATTTAGACATGAATTCAATTTTTCTAAAGACCTAATCAGAAATGAATTTGATTTGAATATACAACAATTGAACAAAGAAAAATGGATTCCATATGAGAAGTTGCTGGCCATAGTGCATAAAATGGATCCAAAATATGATCCATTAATAGAGTTTACTCCATTCCACAAGAGAATTGATTTCTTGCTGGACAATTTTAAAGAGATCATGGGCACCTTGATGACCAAGAAGGTCAATTTAGAAATGGACTTTGGAATTCAAAGACTAGAGGTGAGGCTTGAGGAAACAAGGCCAATTTATCAGCCCCCAGTTGACAGGCCTCTATACAAGAGAAAGAGGAATGACAATAGTGATGAGGATGAGGGGGATAAGAAGGGAAAACAAATAATGAAAGCATAATCATAG
The DNA here is from genome assembly GCA_007115665.2 of Sequoiadendron giganteum. Lineage (NCBI taxonomy): Eukaryota > Viridiplantae > Streptophyta > Pinopsida > Cupressales > Cupressaceae > Sequoiadendron > Sequoiadendron giganteum. Next base: position 353,113,375 of record CM021106.1, on the reverse strand, counting down.
CAAGGTCCAGGGATCAGAGCACCTAGAGGGTTAAGGATTGTGGATCTAGATTCACCACCAAGAATTGATCCTGCAGTGCTACCAATAGAGCCAAGCCCTAAGAGGAAAAAAGTTGAGGAAACATAAGAGGCTCTGATGGATGAGATAATTGTGACTGATCAAGACATGTAGGTTGGTATCCCTTCCCCTCTTAGATCAACACAATTGGTGTTATCTGATATGGATATAAAGGGGCAGTGCGTAAAAGATGCCAGGATGGAGGCCTGCAAGGCATTCTTGGATGATGATGCCTCTATGGAGACTCCTGTATTCTTGCATTTAATTTGGAGGATGAAACTTGAGGAATACCAGGATAAGTGCAAGAGAAGGAGAGAATCAAGACCTGATAGCTCTGAGGAGGAGAATGATGATGAGTTCAAGGCCGAATTAATGAAGGAATTCAAAAACATCACTCCTGAGGAGGGAAGAAGACTTGTGACTCAAGCTGGTGTCCTAATTTTGCCCGAGTGGGACATAGAGGATGTTGTAGCATTCAATGCTACCTACAGTCCAAGAACCCTATACAAAACAGTGAAGAAGAGGTTAAGGAAGCTCTACAAAACTCTACCTTTAGTGAGGAGTATGAGACTCTAGCCATATGGGCATTTGCACCCTAGGGAAGAAAGCCAAATCTAACAGATATTAGCCCAAACCTAAGGGGAGGGCTAATAATCAGGAGAGCTTCTGAAACTTCAACAACAGAAGCTACAAACCTGATAGTAAATGTGGTCAAATTGGCCCAAAAGACAGTTGAAAGGGAAGAGTTTGAAAAGAAGAGCTTGATGGATAGGTACAAGATAATAATTGGAGAATATAGTAGGATGCAACAAACGAATGTTGAGCTGCAATATGAAGTAGATAGGTTGAAATATGGGCAAGTGGGAGTATCCTCTAGTGCTCCTGGTATCAGAGCATTACCTTATATTTCAGGATCAGTCCCCCCTACTACTCCAATTGTTTCTACTATGGGATCTCCCATCCAAACACCTTCTCTAAGTCCTACACCAAGGCCAGTTGAAGAAGAAGTTGAGTATTTTGTGGATCCCACCATAAAGAAAATGTTAAGTAAGATCAAAGATTTATAGGCTACCTTAAAGGCAAGTGAGGATGGTGCAATTCCCAAAAAAAATGAGGTGGTCGACACAGTTTTGAGGCATCTAAATGAGAAGGTTGATGGTAGATTATCATCTATAATTTCTTTATATTCTTTATTTTTGGATGGAATAAAAAACATCAATAGGGATCGAGAAATAGTTTTTCCTTTGGCTGAGAAGTGGATACCGAGGGCCAATGATCTAGACATTATGTATAAGGCTTCTAGATTTAATGCAGACAATAGGCCCTAGTCATTGAGGCCTACTCAAATATTTTTAAAATCATTGAATGGATTCCAGGCCCTACCTAATGATTTGAGTAGAAGAATTAGGGAGCTGGTAAAGAGCTTTCATGACTGGAGTGATACATTTTTACAAGACATCATTGATGCACAAGGAAATATTAAAACATTGAAATAGTGTCAAGATAAAGCAGAAGAAGTCATTAATGCACAAATCAAATTGATTTGTGATGATTCAGACTATGATTTGTTGGTGAGTAGCATGCACAAAATAGTTAACACCAACACATTCTTAGAGTATTTTGAAAGAGAATCCAATCAGGTTGCAGTGAAATAAACACCTTATAATACTAAGGTGAACGAGGTGGAGAATTTTGATTGGCCAATTGATGAAGAGTATCAGAAATGGGTGGACGAGTACTTAACCAATGAGTAGTAAAATTGTGTCTACTACCAGCAACTAACAACTCAATAGTTATGGTTATAACTAATTGTGGTTTTGTCTCCATGGCAGTTTTTTGGTGCAGGTTTTGAGGTTTGGCCAATGCAACGTCTATTCCCTAATGAGTGGAATTAACAAGAAGAAGCTGCAAGACTTGGCGATTGTAATCATATTTTTGAAGTGTCATAGTGTAGTCTAATTGACTGGTGACATGTGTATTTTTTGGCCCGATGCTTGTTTTCTCCTTCATTCTCTATAAGAAGGATTTCAAGGCCAGAAATAAGGGTTAGCAAGTTAGATTTTTTTAGGTAAAGTCTAGGCATAGTTCCAGAGAAAATTGTAAAGCCTGATTAATTCAGTGTAAATGCAATTTAGGTTTTGGGTCATTCTGTAGTAGGGTTTTGGATTTATAAAGGTTTGATGCTTCATATCAGTACTAGAATTTGAGTTATAATGATACATTTTGAGCTCATGTCTCTCCTTTGTGTAAGAATATTACAGTTTTGAATAATATAATCAAGGGTTATGGTGTTCATCTCACTGTTGTGGTGTGTGTGATTCTCATTTTGGCTTTAATTCAAATAATTAATTAAAATGCTTGAATGGAGTTATAGATGGATATGTTTATAAAGGGATTCGGTAACAAGTATTGAGTTAGGATATAGATTGGTGATGTTGTAATGCAATATTGTCTGATATGTTATATGTTATGTGTTTGAATCTATCATGGAATCTTAGATGTTTGTGAATCTGACTCCCCAATGGTATATGGCACTGGTCTAAATTGTATTTGTTTGTGAGGTTTTATGTCTACTTGTCTTTGCTTAGAGCTTGCTACAAAATTGAAAATCAAATGAATATCTTAAGTAATGAAGTATTTTTGTAACCCTCTCATGCTCCAAGTAGTTGATACTATTGATGAAAAGCCAATTCAATTCAGTATTATCCTATTTTGTTGAGCTATTAAATGAGATTATCTATTAATTGTTAATGATTGTTTATAAGTTCGGTGTAGAGATTATAATCATATTAAAGGGACCACCCTCCTAGGTTTTGCAGAGCCCTAAGTGTAGAAGGTTTATTGTTAAAATCCTCATTAGTTTCTCTAGGTCCTTCGATCCGCCTTTGATTAGAATTGGCAATTCTATAGGTAGAATAGAAGATAAACCTGGTTACAGTAAAAACAACCAACAAAATGGTGACTCTATTCGGGACATAGTTCGAATATTTCTTGTCAGTGGGTTGGTTATCCATTTTCCATAGAGTTATCATTGTATATCTGTGATTTGAAGGTTGAGCCTGTGGTTTTTGTGTTTTGTATATTCATTTCTTCGGTCATTCTAAGTTTTGTGTTATCCTATGAGGTTTTCTATGTACATTGTCAAGTACAAGAAGTTCTAAGGGTCTTTTAAAATTTCACCAAGTGTTTCTGAACAGTTGGTATTCCCAAGATAATTGGGTGGTAACTCTGAAGTCTCTACACCAGTGTGCATTCTAATTTGAAATTTTTATATCAATTAAGAGATCTTTGAACAAGCACGGGAAATGAAGAACACCAAGTCATTCATGAAGAATCACCCAGAACAAAAATTGGAAGGAGAACTTCCTAAGATGAAGAAGAAGCTAGAATCCAGTAGTGGTTCTCCCACATCACATAATCATGTATAACAAGGTACAAGTAAATCTCTACATCCTATCCCTGATACTTTTGAACATGTATCTAGACATTCAAAATTAGATAGCTGTGGATTTTTTGATGCATTATTTAATACACCTGTTCAAGAGGATGTAATCTGTCATAATAAAGGGCCTGTTAGTGTCCAATATTTTGAGAGAAGAAGTAGGAGTATAAGTCAAAGCCATCACAGAGAATGCACCAATGATGTGCCTCCTCCTCCTGTCGAAGATGATGAAACTTCTTTATTATTTAGGCATGAAGAAGCAAACCTAATAGACCTAAGTGAAACATCAAGTTCTGACGTGACTTTTCCTGACACTGAAGATGTTTTTGGGGATATTATTTCTTTAAGATGAGAGATCCAAAATAAATCTGAGCTTAGGATTAAAAAGGACAAGGAAAAGGAAACAAAACGGATGCATGTTGTCATTGAAAGGGATAGATTAATTAAACAATTGGCAACTATGAAACTTCTGAACCAAGGTAGACCTAAACAAGAAGAGGAAGGTCCTGTTATATGGGAAATTCTTGATAAGGAGGTGAAGCCAGTGTCTAAAGTAAATTTTGTAGGTCAAGTTGCGGTCCAACCAAAGCCCACAGACCCTAAACCCTTGGACTCTGTCAAGCCTAAGTCAAGTAATCCAGATCCTAGACCTGTTTTGGATAAGGGGAAACAGAAGGCTGAAGGGATCAAGATAAATGAAAGGGTGGTTTCTCACCATCCTAAACAAGATCCCCTTCTACATGTACCATCAATAGTAGAGACTACCTTGGAAAAGGTTGGGAGGGAAGGGGAAGCTCTAGCAGAAGAACTAGAGAGGACTGAAATTGAGGCTGCAAATGAAGAGAAGAGAAGGAAAATAAATTTCGTAAGAATGTCAAGTGTTTATGAAGTTGCATAAGCTACAACTTCATCAGGTCACCAAGAGGTTTTGAAAAATGATCCTAAAACCGGTCTGGAAAATACCACAAATAGTTTTTGCCCAAAGGTTCAGGCAACCAAGTTTGTAAATCTACATCAAGATGGTCCTAAAACTCAGAATACAAGGTCTAGTGATGACTCTCATAAAATTGATGGACTATTTCAAAGGAGACCTATACAATTGGAAAGGTATAGGAAACTGTTCTTTGATGGTATTTCGGGTTGCCCAAATCCCATCCTTGATGAGCTAAGGGAAAAGATGAATAAGTTCACTAGGAATAATGCCTTTTTTGGTGAGGAACATTTCAAGGCCTTCATGGATATGTTGAATGACTATGAAGTATTATGTGAGGATGTAGCAATGAATTTTTTTGTCCAATCTTTGACAGAAGATGCAAGGGATTGGTACAGGGATCCACCGAATTCTAGTATTGGTTCATGGGAAGAGTTTGCAAAATGCTTCAAGGAATAATATGGTGATAAGACCAATACTAGTTTCATGTTAAACGAATTCAACCCCATCAAGAATTCAATGAATCAGCCTACAATAGATTTTAACCTTAGATTTCAAAAGGAAATGTATAAGTTGTTTCAGGTGATGAGACTTGATGAAAATGTTTGTTTAATCACTTATTTCAATGCTTTTGATGTTAAAATGGCATATCTCCTTAGAGATAAGAAGCCATGGACCATGAGGGATTCTTTTAGAGCAACTATTAATATTGAAAGAAATAGGAAAGCTTTTGGAAAATATGGTAGGAGGGAAGAACCTTCTCTCTTGAAGAATCCTAGGGATAAAACTGAGAAGGTCTCTACTGCAGGTCCTCAAGATGATGAGAAGTGAGATAAGGTCCTCAGTACTTTGAAGGATATAAAATATACTATTTCTAAGCAAGAGAAGGGTCTTGGAAATGATAAGTAATAGTATAATAAAAATGAAAGACCCCCTAGATTGCAAAATTATCCCTACAATATAAATTGGAAGGATGGAAAACCAATACTACCAGCCTAGAAACTTAAAACTGATCAGCAGACACCAGATCTTTTGTAGAATAATTCTATAAATTTGGTACAAGATAGACCATGGTGTGAGGTGTGTAAACATCCACATGATCAAAATTATTGTGGCATTGCCCAACTGCTTGTTGTTGAAGGAAAAGAAGAGGATGCTCATGAGTAGACTCCTGATTTTGAGCATAATGATGTTGATTTTTGTATGGACCTGTCATATATTGATGAAGCTGAGTGTTCTTCTGGTGAGGAATTACAAGAAGTTGATGTAAATAATCAACGACGGAGAAGTTTAATCTATTATCAACAAGTTTTTTCTGATGAGGAAGGTGAGTTTGACCATCATGCCTGCAATATGGAGCAGGCTAAAGATTCTATGTCTCTAAGGAGACCATCAGAAGATGAGATTGCCCTGTTGACTGAAGAGATGGCTGCTTAGATGAGAAGTACATTATAGCTAAGAAATAGAACTATGGGTGTTGAATAGGGCAAGCCTATTGGCCTTTTCATTAAGGAACAAAAAGATAAAAACAAGGGTGTTAAAGAAGATAGAAAAAATGATGTTGTCAAAATAAAGGAGGTCAAGAATAACAAGATATGGGTGAAAAGGAATGAGATCCCAAAGCCTAATGAATATGTTACTCCTTTGTTGGTCAAGATCAAAATGGTTACCAAGTCTATTGAATCTTCTCCAGAAGAAAAGAAAAAGAAACTTGAAGGAAAAAAACAACTGGAGAAGAAAGAAACTAATGAAGGTATGATTCCTAATCTGCCTAAATACACACCCTTGGACATTTTTCAAGTATTGTCTCAAGTTAAAGTTACTGTACCTTGGCTCAAGATGATGAGAATAGATGAGCATAAAGAAAAAACAATAGCCTTGATTACTGGAATTCATAGTAGTAAAGTTGAACAAGGAAATTGAAAAGAAGCCAAGGAAAAGGAAGAAATAAAAAAAGAAAGAAGTGGAGGGAATTGTAACACAAATTCCCCTTGTGTATCTAGGGAATTCTATCAATATGTTCCTTGAGAACATAAACCCCTTTTTCGTGAATGTTGATATAAATGGGAAAACTCTGAGAAATTGTATGATAGACTCTAGGGCATCCAATAATGTTATGACAGTCAAGATTATGGAAGCAATGGGCTTAACAGTAGATACTACTCAAGGTAAATGCTATGCATTAGATTCAAGAGAAGTGCCATTTATTGGGACTATTAAAGCATTGCCTTATAAATTGACCCAATACCCTAATAAGGTTTTGTCCGTGACTGTTCTAGTTGCATACATCCCTCCTCATTTTGGGATGCTCTTGTCTAGGAAATGGAGTGCATCAATGGGAGCTAACATGCAATGTGATTTGTCATTTTCTACTTTCTACATTGATGGAAAATATGTCAAGATTGAAAAAGAGTCCAAGGTGCCTCATATGATTGAGCATGATCCAACTAAGAATTTGACATGTTTTATTGACTGTGACATAAATGAGTTCAGGGTTGAGGAACCCCCTAGTGATTGTGATAAACCTATTGCACCAATTGATACATAATTTGAACATGTGTCAAAATCTAATGATTTGTGGACTATGTATTTTGATGGTGCAAGTTCAAAGGAAGGATCTGGTTAAGGTGTTTTGCTAAGGTCTTCGAGTGGAAAGACATTTAGGTTCTCTTTCACTGTATTATTTGAGTGCACCAACAATGTGGCCGAGTATGAAGCCTTGTTATTGGGGCTGAGATTGGCTCAAAAACATGGGATCAAGAAGCTCAAAGTGATTGGAGATTCTGAGCTTGTGATTTTCCCAAGTCAGGTCCATAAATGTGTCAAAGAATAAAAGGTTGAAACAGTATAGAAATGTTGTTTGGGATGAATTGGAGAACTTTGATGCTTTTGGTATAAATAGGATGGAGAGAGGCCACAATAAGGTGACAAACCTGCCAAAAAATATTGCATTAAGACCAGATGATATGAATTATTCTAGGATTTCAAATTTTGAATTGAAAACTAGACCATCTGTTCCTGATAATATCAAGAACTGGAAAGTTTTTGACAGTGATGATGATATATTGAGATTTTTAAGTTGTGTGGATGAGTATGAAAGTCAAGAAATTGACTTTGGAGCTTTTGTTGAAAAAAATTATGGTAAGGATACTATGTTTGGGAATGAAGTTATTTAGTTAAAAACCAACACCATTCCTAAAGGTTTAGTTGTTCTTGAAAGAGTGTTTGACAATCAAGATAGGATGAAGGCTAATTGTGTTGCTTCCCATCCTGATGACTTGGAGGAAATAAACCTTGGAAAAAAAGCATCACCAAAAAAGGTGTATATTGGAAAGAAATTGTCACCAAATGTGAGGAGGATGTTAATTAATTTGTTAAGAAAATTCAGACATGTGTTTGCTTGGTCTTATGATGATCTTAAGGCTTATAGGTAGGATTTATTTCAACATGAAATTCCTTTGAGTAGTGATGCTAAGCCTTTTAGGCAAAAGCAAAGACCTATTAATCCTACCTTGGCCCCAAAAATGTAAGAAGAACTAATGAAGTTAAGAGATGCAAGGATCATCAAACCAGTTAGACATTTATCTTGGGTATCAAATTTGGTGCCTGTGAGAAAGAAAAATGGAGACATCAAGTGGATTTCAGAAATCTGAATGTGTCTTCGTTGAAGGATAACTACCCATTGCCAAATATGGAAGCCATGTTGCAGAGGGTGATAGGTTGTGAGTTAATGTCTATGATGGATGGGTTTTCTGGATATAACCAAGTCATGGTTAAGGAGTCTGAACAAGTTAAGAAAACTTTCACTACACCTTGGGGAACTTATGTATATGTGAGAATGCCTTTTGGTCTAACAAATGCAGGGGCTACTTTCCAAAGAGCTATGGATGTGGCATTCTCATATTTTATTAACTTATTTTTGGTGATTTATCAAGATGATCTAACAACATATTACAAGCAAGAAGATGACCATTGTGAACATTTAGAAAAGGTATTTTGTAGGGAATTGGAATATGGTATTTACTTAAATCCAAAGAAATGTTCTTGTGGAGTAAAGGAAGGGAAGTTGTTGGGACATATTATTTCTAAGGATGGGGTCAAAATTGATCTAGAGAGGGTAATTGCAATAGATAAGGTCCCACAACCCTGAAATGTCAAGGGAATACAATATTTCTTTGGACAGATCAATTTCTTAAGGAGATTCATTAAAAAGTTTGTTGAGATAGTTCGCCCTATTTCTAAGATTCTTAAGAAAGGGGTCAAGGTTGAATGGGAAGAAGGGTCAGTACAAGCTTTCCAAGCTATCAAGCAAGTTATAAAGGAAGATCCTGTGTTAAGAACCCTTGATTTTTTCAAACCCTTACAGACTTTTTCATTTGCTTCATTCCATACAATTGCAACTGTAATATTACAAAAGAATGCTAAGGGCTTTGATTAGCCTATAGCCTTTTTCAGCAAGTCCTTGTAGGCTACAAAACTTAAATATGATATAAATGAAAAATAGGCATATGCACTAGTAAAAGCAATAAAAGCTTTCAGGACATATCTAATGGGAGCTACTGTAATTTCCTATGTACCCAGTGCTGATGTGAAGGATATTTTTACACAACAGGAAGTGTCAGGAAGAAGATGTAGATGGATCAATAGGATCCAAGAATTCAATATTGAAATCCAGATTACTACGCTGGTGAGAGGACAAGGACTGGCCAAGCTTATGGCCCAAAGTAATCTAGAAGAAAATTAGATAAATTTGCTTGAAGAAGAGAACATATCACACATATGTGACATGGAACATTCTAATTGGTACAAAGGTGTGATCTATTATTTACAAAAGATGAAATGTCCTAATAATTTGAATGAAAATGAAAAGAGGACATTGAAGTTACATGCTATCAAGTATGTTATCATAATAGGAAAGCTCTGGTGGAGAAATGGAGAAGGTGTTATGTTAAAATGTGTAGACCAAGAGCAAGCGAAAGAACTCTTGAATTAAATTCATAGTGGAGTTTGTGGAGGGCATTATATGGAAAAAAACAACTGCACACAAAATAATGAGGGCTGGGTTTGGTGGCCTACCATTTTTAAGGACACACACCAATTGGTGAAGACATGTGATGCTTTTCAATGTTTCTCTGGTAAGTTGAAATTCTCTAGTAACTTACCTTTAAAGCCAGTTGCAATGCAATCTCCATTCCAGCAATGGGGTTTTGATTTTGTAGGAGAGATAGCATGTAAATCAAGTGGAGGTCATTCATTCATATCGGTGGCCACTAATTATTTTACCAAGTGGGTGGAAGAAATTCCAACAAAGAAAGAAACTAGTAAGGTGGTAATTGATTTCTTAATGAGTAATATAGTGACTAGATTTAGATGTCCAGAGAAAATTGTGTCAGATAATGCAATCTGTTTCAGATTTGAAGAATATATGGAATTTTGTGAGAAGTATGGCATCCAAGTTTCTTACTCATCACCTTACCATCCACAAGGAAATGGACAAGCAAAATCAAGCAATAAAAGCTTGATGAAGATTATCAAGAGAATGCTAGATCAAAATAAGAAGGCATGGGATTCTAAATTGAGATTAGCAGTCTGGGTAGACAGGGTGACTGTGAAGAAGGCAATAGGTTGTGCCCCATTTGATTTAGTCTATGGGATAAATTCAAGGTTTCCCTAGAATAACCTGATGGAGATGTATACATTTGTCCAAATATATGATAATGAGGTAGAAGATGAGATGCAGTTGAGAGTGGACGCTCTCATAGAGTTAGATGAGACCAGGAGGGAAGCTCAAATGAAAAATGCCAAATTGCAGTTACAAGTAAAGAATTTGTATGACAAGAAGAAAATTGCAAGGAGTTTCCAAAATGGAGATATGGTTTCGATGTGGAATGAGAGGTTGGAAGACAAAGGAAAACATGGTAAATTTGATGCAATCTAGTTGGGTCCATTCCTGGTGAATAATAAGTGGGGGGAAGATTCATATTTCCTCCAAGAAATAATAGGTGATATTCTTGAATTGCAAGTTCATGGAAAATTCTTGAAGTTGTACTTCAACTGAAGTATTGTTTTCCATGAATAATAGCTTAGGTCTGTATATATGTTAGTTGTAGGTTTCCTTTTGATGGATTGTCTTGTCCGGACAATCTTTTTTTGTTGTCTCTGCAACTGGTCTTCTCTACCTGAGATTCTATTATTCTTGCTTCATTCCAATGGAATGAATGTCCCCAAATGGAGCCACTGATGGAGCCATAAATTTTTTCCTTTGAGTTCCATTATTATTTTGCCACATTATTGGTCTGTTATGCTATTTGGGAAAAACCCTAAGGTTTGGGTTTTTATATTTGCCTTCATGAAATCCTAGTGTTTTATCTTAAGCCTTGGGTTGGATCTGTTTCGCCATTACCTTTTTGGGGGAGGTTTTAGAGTGACTTATGTCCCATTGAATCATCTAGGCCAGACCCCTTTTAATAAATAGTGTTTAATATTTCACCTGAATTTATTATTTCCTAAGTCTAGGTCGGCCCATACCCGCCCCGTATTTTAAGAACAACTTTATGTCATCATTCGTCATTGGCCTAGGCGATGTCCCCTTTCCCCTTTTAATAATTGTTTTATTTCGCATGGAGTGCTTTTAATGATCGTCAATCATCTAGCGGTTAATCCTATCCATTCCTCACAATCTCATGATGATATCACTATTGGGTTTCAACTGATTGCCAAATCACAGGCGGGCGCCACGTGTCTCAGCTGTCGATGTCGAAAAAAGACTGATAAAGTGTTTAATATTTATGTCAGGTTTTAATACGTTATAAACTGGGTTACTAAAACACCTATGAGATGCATGTGCTCAAGACTGACAGTGGTGTTATAATCTTGATGAAAATTTGCTTGACGGTTATGTTTGGTGCTGATGATGGCTGTGAATGAACACGATTGTTGATGGTGGGAATCAACGGTTGCCCACCATCGTGTGATCCAAAGATGCAGGATGTTTAGTGATTGCAATATCACGGGCAGGTGCCACATGTACTCCTTTGGAATTGTGTATTATGGTGGGCCCTCGATGTTGAGATGGAGGTTACATCAACGTTTTTGAAGGTGGTTGTTCGATGATCTGACAAAAACAAAAGATCGACAGCTGGAATTTAAATTTGCATCAAATGCGATTGGAGTCATTGGCGCGGCATGCAAATGAGCTTTAATGGTGGATGAGATGTCTACTAGCTCAATTCGATCGACATAAAGTATCTGTTTTCTTTCTATCTTCATCACAAAGCTTTCAAGTATTTTCAAAGCAGTTCAGAGCTAGAGATAAAGTTTTTCGAGCGATCACAGTGAAGTTTGGTTCTCTGCAAGGCGCGAAATCCCATGAGTTATTTCCTATAATGCTGGGTTAATTTGACTGTGTTTTTGTGAAAGGTTATATTGTGCCAGTCAAGGGGTTTGTTGATTATTTATGTATGGTTACTGGTTCATTTGAATTATTGGAAATTGCATAGTTGTGTTGTAATTTTGTGTTCTGGGTAGCCCTAGTTTGTTCAAGGATTTGAATTTTAAAGAAGCCCTAGTTGTTTGGGATGGCACCACCAAAGCAACATTCTGGCTGTGTTGATTTTTGCAAAGGAATTTATATGATGATTTTATGGATCAACTCCCATTATCAACAAATGACAGGAAGAGGGGTTTGGTTTTAATGAATGGAAAAACCCTAGGCGAGGGACTAGTATGCAAGAATTATAATATTGCATATGCTAGGGTTCCAATGACGGGTCTAGAAATGTTTAGGTTGTGGTATGGACAACCTAAATAGTGCCAAATGTGTTTCTTGACGTGGACCTACTCAAAGCAGTGGCAACATGTTATGACCCTGTTACAAGGGTAATTAGGGATAATGATGGTTGGATTCTACTCAGTATAAGCGCAGATGAAATTTAGTAGGTTTTTGATTTGATTGAGTCTAGCTCATTCTTGGTCCCAATTGATCTAGAGGAGATGATGCAGGAATATGCAAGGTCAAAGCCTTTTTTTAGATTAAAGTTGCTTCCTCCACATCTAGCTAGGACAAGCAGTTCAACAATCCATACCAGCCCAAATGACCAGGTGCCTTTCAGGCTAAACTATTTTTCCAATCAATTTTTGGCAACATTTTATTCATTATGCTAGATTTTTGGATTCAACCCAAATAGAGTGATGCCTTGTTACGTCCCACAAATGTAGGTTTGAACCACAAGAGGTTGCCAAGCTCTCACAACATTATTGGCCAACTAACAAGGCCAACCAGTACAGTTGAACCTTCTACTCTTCCAGCTCTGCTAAACCTAAGTGGGTGTACCTATATGAATGTTGTAGATTTTAGACTATGTTTCCTACTTGACCAACTATCCACAATGGCAATTTTGACAGTGGAATCATGTGGTCTGAATTTGGTATAAATAGTGTAAGCAATATCCTAAATTTGGTATAAATTGTATATGCAATATCAAGGTATGAATTAATATGTTTAATTAAGAGGTGTAAATAAAATGGATGAAACCTAAAAGGATAAGTAAGACCAGTGCCTTGTTGGGTAAAACAAAGTCAAGTGAAAGTCTTAGATGAATGACTTCTATCTGGCTAAGATTCTAATTATTTCGCATACGATATAAGTTTATAGCTTTTAAAAACATGCAAGAATGTAATTACCAAGCTCTTCTTAGTGATCCAATTGATACTTCTAGATTACTCTGAATGACTTGAAGGATTTAGTCTTTTCTTGAAAGAACCAACCAGCCATACCACACAAATACAACAAATGTGTATTGATAAACTGAGAATATACTTGATATGTCAATTTAAATAACAAAGAAACATCAACCTTGGACACAACTTGATAATATCTTCAATTAATTTAACAAATAATTGATACCAAAAAGGAGTCAGAAAATCAGAGTTCTTTCATTGATCCTTTAAAATTTATACATGCATCATAGTCCTTTGAAAACATTCTGAAAGTAATTTATTTCCTACTAATTGTCTAACTATCTCCTAAAATTGTCCTTTTTGACATGTAAACAACGGATATTTATACATTAGCATGCTGAAGGACGCGTCCTTTCAAAAAATGTTTTAAGCATAAAGTACTAACAAGATTAGCATTAACTAAGCTCTATTAAGCCACAAGTGAAATTCAGACATGTGCTCTGTGTAATCTCAGCGCTCGTGTGTATCTGCATCTCCTAACACATTTTGGATCACGATCTCCATCATCATCATTCGTTCGATCTGCTCACATGCTTTAGCCAACATTGAATCTTTCGCAGTGGCTATCTTGAACATCTCTTGGAGTATTAGTTCACATTCACTCTTCCATGTAGCCATTTCTTTTAACTCTCCTTTATCATCACCAAACTTGGTCAATCTTTTCTCGATGAATTCTATCAATTCATGTGCATCCTCTTGTAATTCCTCAAATAATCCCTTGTGCTTATCCATGATACGTTTAGCGTTTTCAATCCCTACATGATTGGGAGTGTCCTTTTGTTTTATCTCCTCAAGTTTTTCTTAGACTCTACCATCCACTCTTCTATGTTTTTTTATTGCATCAGCATATTGTGAATGCTTTCCCAAAATTTTATTTAACCAAGTTGTTAAAATGACCTGCCTCCTTTGGATTATTGCAGTAAGTGTCTCCATTTTCCCTTGAGAGTATGCACTTGATCCTTCCCAATGGTCCTTCACCTGTGAACTTTCACCTTGAGTGAGCATCTTTGTTGGCCGCATTGCAGCACCTACCAAGTCCTTTAGACATTCATTTTCTCTCAGTATTCTCTCATTATTGGTTTTGTACATTTCTCTCTCTCTGATCAATGCTTGGATTTGGGCTTTATTTATTTTTTCTATATTGAACACAATTTCTGTAGTTGCAACCGGATCAGCCTCTCCAGCCTTCAAAGTCATGACATGTCCAAATGCCTTCTCAGTATCAATAATAGCTGACTTCTTGTAAGGGGGATATAAATCCCAAATAATTAATGTCTCTTCATCAGGATTGTACTTTGATCTTGTATACACTTCTATCACTTTTTCTATGTTGAGCTTGTGTGTAGCATTGTTGTCTTTCAGGAAACTGTCAAAAACCAATGCATAATTGAGATCTAGCCCTGGGAAAATAATGACACAAGCCTTTTCCAACATTTCTCTCCCCTTCTTAGGGGTCATGCTTGTCATCTCTTTCTCCACATCATCCCTCAAGTTTTTTAACAACTGCTCCACATTCCCTAGTGTGACATTGTCAACCAGTCCTCTTATTTCTTTTCCCTATTGTTTGTATAAAAAAATTTTGACCTCTAAGGTTTTCAAAAATTCATCATCTGCTATAAAAGATCTATATTCTTCATGTCTTTTATCCATATCCATAGTTTCCTCAATATTTATTTCTCTGGAAGAATAGGTGTAATCCTGAGTCCCCGTCCTTGATACCTTTTTGGATGGACCTTGTGGTCTAATAGCCTTTAATAATTCTTCACTAGAAGATAATAACTCAACATCTAACAATTCTTGATCTAGTTTCTCAATTACCATTCCTGCTTCTTCTTCTTCCAAGTTTCTAATTATGTCATCAAACTTATATGGCACATGTTGATACCCTCCAAAGTTTATCCTCTGTCTGGCAGAATGAATATATCCCTCTGGGTCAATTTTTTTCCTTGATGGTGCTTTCCTCATGTTATAATGCAATAACTTATCCAAAATTAAATTGTATCCCTCCTTTGCTAACACAGTAAAATCACCAAAACACAGCGTACTTGTCATAAAGGCTTGTTTCCCATAAGAGCTTAAGTTCATGACACTGGAGAAATCCATTTTCCTAACAATCTCTAAGTATGCAATCCTATCTGGAACTGTCCTATGCAAAATGAATGGAGTACTTTCAAAACCATAAACCCTAATCATGGTGGCATTTTCTAAACAATACCAATCCCCCCTGTTATGGCTAATTGGTCCATTAAAATCCTTAGGCCTGAGAAATCTCTTTATTTTATTAGACAATGAATAGTCAGAAGGGTGATTATAAAACTTGTACAATGGCTTTACAAAATATTCTTCAAAATGCAAGAAACTAGAATTAGCAAACCTCCTGTCCCAAACAAAAGTCCACAACTGAATAGGCAATGGCTTGCCTCCTTTATCACATTGTGAAATTCTCAGCTCCTGGGGCCATAATCCTAATTCCTAGCCAAAATATAGTAGCAAGTGCATAAACAATGAATAATTCCTGAGGTGTAGGACAGAGGCTCCATTCTTTATTTCCATCAATTTGACATCAAGCTCTTTAAACACATGTGAAGCATAATCAAAAGACCTGGAGTTATGATATTGAACATCCACAACAATCACCATAGGTACAACTGTCATATGCTTTGGGACCTCCATCCCCAATACCTGTCCTACTGAAAAATAAGTGTACTTTATGTAGGGTTCGAAGAGATCCACATGAAATAGTGGTCCCTCACTATCTTCCATTAGAGTCATTTTTCCATTACATCTAATTCTATGCAGGGGTAACCTCCAGCCCTTGTAAATGGTATCCATTCTTCTGAATTCACTTTCAGGCTCCTCACTTATAATCTTTTTATTGCACATTCCTTCGCACTTGAAGACCTCGCTTATTGCATTCTCAGACACATGTATTACCGGGTTCCCAGATAAATCAAATATGGCTCTATTCTTTGGATTATAATGATGAGCCAATAATTTCACCAATTCGACTTAAAAAAAAACATTAGGGCACACCAGTTTTCCCAAATTATGCTTCCATGGGTTACACACTGGCTCGAACCGATTTCTTCTATTGTAGTGGAAACTGAACAATTCGTATCCTCTAATTGGGGTCCAAACATATCCTATGAACTTACATTTGTCATCCAATTTATCTACTTCTGCCTTAAGCTACGCATAACATCTAGCTTTAGGTCCTAAGCCAGGTAGCTGGTCTATGAGATCTTGGTTTAACTTTCGCTCAGTGCCCTCTAGTGGTATTTCAGTTTTTTTCTTTTTTCCCTTTGGTTGGTTACCCTCCCCATGTTTTCTTCCTTTTATCTTTTCTGAACTAGTGCCTTCCATTCTTCAAAATTTACAAATTTTAGAGGATGAGGAACTTATTGTATTTTGCTTGAAAATCCAATTTGAACGAACACCCAGATTGTTTTGCTCGTTCCTCTGCTCTCGTTCGCTACCAATTTTGTGAAACAATGATTTCAATTGATCTCACCTTGATTTGAAAAATATTTTATGCTTCGTGGTGCCATTAATGTCTTCACTGAGACATGAATGCAGCAAGTTTTCAAAATTCTCGCTGTCACATCACATATCGGCAAGACATTTCAAATCTTTCGCCGATCCGCCTTTTCAACATTCACACATCTGCTAAGACATCTTGTAGTTTCCCCGACATCACAAGTCTCCTCGAGAGTTTTCCTTTTAGTTTTTTATTTTCACCATCACTTTAACCAAAACATAGTACCACCCAGACTTAACGAATTGGGCCAACAATTCTTCATTTCACTCCGAAAGCTCTTTGTCTCACCAAGATACTGCCTTTGTCAACTTAAGTCACTAAGACCAAGAAATTTTCTTGTCGAAAAAATAATATTCGCTATGACCTGTCGGTACTATTTGTCTCACCGAATGAGTCCTCCTTTGTTTTTTCGGTGAGACCAATGATGGTCTTGGGTTATCTTTAGGAATCTCACTCTGATGACTCCAGTCTGGCCGGTACGTGTTATTATGCTTCGAGCGGTGGGAAAAGATTAGCTCGATATGACCTTACACCATCATGTCGATAGCCAATGTCCTGCTGACATAAATTGTGAACCTGTGTATTCCCAACATATGTCCTCATCAGTATGACACAACTGATTTCTTGCCGATATTCAGAAAGAGATGTGTATTATTATCGGTGAGACCTGCATCAACCTATGCTGATATTTTTCAAATGTTAAAGGTTAAATGTTAGATGAATTTTATGGGGTTATATGACAAAATTTAACCCGGTCCTTGGTGAAAATGCTAGGTGAGGAAATTTTATATCTGTGATATGGACCTCTTCAGAAATTTATGAGTATGACTGGCCAATGATATTTTTTCAAAATTTTACAATTCTAATAATAGCTCCATTTGGGGATGAATAATTGTGAGATCATTGCAAGGATTCGGATCTCTGGGTGAGCAGACCAATCTATTTCAGGGTTATGGATTTAATGAGATGGAGGAAATGAAAACAAGTGGAGATGATGATGGCCCTATACTACTGTACATGGAGAAATTTTTTAAATAAAGGCATTCCAGGATTGTCCATGTACTAGCAATTCCTGTACCTTTCATTTCCTATACTATTGTGCATGGAGAAATTATGAAAGATTTTGTTAAGAGTTGTCCATGCACTAGCAACCCTTGATCCTTTGAAATTTTCAGGAGAAAAAATTCTTTAGGAATTGCCCATGTACAAGCAACTCCTGTTCTTCACCACTCATATTTTGCAAATAATATGAATCCTCTCCTCATTTACCAACAACAACAAAAGGTCCCAACCATAAGGCTTCAAATTTACCATGTTTTCCTTTCTCCTAGCACCTGGCATTCCACATCAATACCAAGTCATTTTCCTCAAATTTTCTATTTTTTGCCTTCTTATCAAACAAATACTTCATTTGTGTTTGCAAATTCATGTTTTGGTTTTGAGCTAGTCTTCTCATTTCATCAAGCTCTGCTAATTATTCCATTCTCTCTTAGATTGGTTCAGGAACCATTATGTCTTCTTGGAGGACAAATTTGTAAACTGGTAACAAATTTTGTAAAGGCATTCTGGCTTGTGTTCCATATACTAGTTCATATGGGGATTTTCCAATTGCCTTTTTGACAGTGATCCTATCAAACCATATAGCCAATTTCAATTTTGAATCCCATATCTTTTTGCTTCCATCTAGCATTCTCCTTATGATTTTTAGAAGAATTTTATTACTAGACTCTTCCTTGCCATTAGCTTATGGATGGTAAGGGGAAGAATAAGAGATAGTAATACCATGCGTACTGCAAAAGGTCTTAAACTCATCTGATCTGAAACACATCCCATTGTTTGTGATTAATCTCAATGGTGTACTAAACCTGGTAATGATATTATCCATCAAAAAATTGGTCACAACTTTACTCATCGCTTGTTTGGTTGGGATTGCTTCTACCCATTTGGTAAAGTAGTCAGTGGCTACCAGTATCCATCTGTGTCCTCCACTCGATGTCTCTTGTATCTCCTGAATAAAATCAATCCCTCACTAATGAAAAGGGGCTTCAATCTGCATAGGTCTAAGTGGTAAAGCTCCTTGATATTTCATTTTGCCTGAAATTTTTTGACATGCTTCACATTTTCTTACATATGAAAAGGAGTCATTAAAAACTTTTGGCCACTAATAACCTACCCTGAGAATTTTATGTGCAGTTGTCTTCACAGAATAATGCCCTCCACAAACCCCTTCATGCATTTTTTTAAAAACATGATTAGCCTGTGACTCATCTAAGCATAACAGTAATATTCCATCCATGTTCTTCCAAAATAAATCACCTTCTATGAATACATATTTAGATGCTTGTAATTTCAAGTTTCTCTTCTGGTTATCATTAAATCCTTCAGGGCACTTCGTGTTTCTGAGATAATACATGATGTCTGTATACCAAGGTGTATGCTCAATACTTGCAATTGCATTTCTCTCATCTTCCACATTACAAATTTGATTTGCCTCAATATTTGCTTCTTCCATTAGTTTGGCCAATCCTTGGGCTCTTATCAATTTAGTAATTTGTATTTCCATATCAAATTCCTAGATTTTATTAATCCACTTGCATCTCTTCCCTGTTACTTCTGACTGTGTTAAGATGTCTTTGACAGCTGCATGAGGGACATAAGCAATCACTTTGGCTCCAACAAGATACGGTCTAAAGGATTTTATGGAATTTACTAGTGCAAAGGCATTTTTTTCCATTATGTCATACTTCAATTCTAACCCTTGCAATGATTTACTAAAGAAAGCCACAGGCTGCTCATGACCATCCTCATTTTTTTGTAACATAATAGCAGTTATAGTGTGCAAGGAAGTGAATGAAAATATTTGAAAAGGTTTTGTGAAATCAGGAGACCTGAGGATAGGGGCTTCTTTGATGGATTTTTTAATGGATACAAAGGATTCCAATGCTTCTAGGGTCCATTCAAATTTTTGTCCTTTTCTTAGCATTTTTGATATGGGCTTAATAATTTTAGAAAAGTTAGACACAAACCTCCTAACAAAATTATTCTGTCCAAAGAATGATTGGATGGCTTTGACAGTTTTAGGGATATGACCCTTATCTATGGCTTCAAATATTTCAAGAACTACTCTAACTCCCTCCTTTGACACAAATTATCCTAAATTTTTTCCCTTAGTGACAACAAAATGACATTTCTTAGGGTTCAAACTAATGCCATATTCTAAGGCTTTTATGAATATTTTTTCCAAATGTCCTACATGATCCTCACCCCTTTTCTAGTAAGTAGTAAGGTCATCCTGATATACTACCATTATAGCATTAATCAAGTCTGCAAATGATAAATCCATAGCTCTTTGAAAAGTCGCTCCTGCATTTGTGAGACCAAAAGGCATTCTCACATAAACATATGTTCCCCATGGAGTTGTGAAAGTTGTCTTGTACTACTCAGATTCCCTGACCTTAACCTGATTGTAACCAGAGAAACCATCCATCATAGATAGTAACTCACACCCTATCACTTTGTGTAGTATAGCCTCCATATTGGGTAGAGGGTAATTATCCTTGAGGGATGCCACATTTAAGTTTCTGAAGTCCACACACAGTCTGATATCTCGGTTCTTTTTTCTCACACGAACTAGGTTTGACACCCATGTTGAATGTCTGACTGGTTTAATGATTCCTCCATCTCTAAGCTTTGCCAATTCCTCTTGCATCTTTGGTTCTAATGTAGGGTTAATAGGTCTTTGTTTCTGTCTAAACAGTTTTGCATCTGGTTTAAATGGAATTTAATGTTGAAATAAGTCTTCCCTATATGCCTTGAGATCTTCATAAGACCATGCAAATACATGTTTGTATTTCCTTAGTAATGAGATCAACATTCTTCGAACTTTCAGGCTTATTTTCTTTCCAATATATACTTTTCTGGGTGCCAGTTCAGTCCCTAAATTTATCTCTTCAATATCTTTCTTCTTAACTGGTGTCTATTTAATAAGAGATCGATCACCTCCATCATATACTCTCTCCAATGCTACTAATCCTTTGGGGAGTTTATTAGTCTTAAGCTGCAAGACCTTCTTTCTGAATATTGTCTGTTCTCCATCTATTTCATCTACAAAGGCGTTGAAATCAATTTCTTGAGCCTCATATTGGTCTATACATTGAAGGAACATTAAGAGATCAGTTTCATCATTAAAAACCTGCCAACTGTATATATTGTCAGGTACAACAGGCCTTGTTTTGAACTCAATTTGGGATATTCCTCCTAGCGTGATGTCATCTGTTTTCAATGCCACATTGGCTAGGAAGTCCACCATTATGTTTTTTGATCTATCCACCCAACTAATGGAGAAAGTGTCAAATAGATCGATTGTATCCCATATAGAATTTATGTATTGTTTCAGCCTTTTGTTCTTTGCAACATATTTAGACCTGACTCGTGACACGACTAGCTCTGAATCTCCAAAAATAGCTAACAGTTTAATTTTGTGCTTGACTGCCATGTTTAAGCCAGTTAACAAGGCTTCATATTCTGCCACATTGTTTGTACATTCAAATGCCAACAAGAATGAATATTTAAAAGTCAAACCATCAGGCGATATGGAAACTATCCCAGCTCCATTACCTTCTTGGTTGCATGCTCCATTGAAGTACATTTTCCATATCCCTTGTTGATTTTCAAAAATATTTTTATCAATCAGATATTTGTTTACCAACTCAGGTTGAGATAGTTCTACTCTAAAACTTCCCAAATCTACATCACATAAGCAATTAATTTGTTCTTGAGGAACACATTCAACAATTTGATTTATTCTTGGCTCCCTATATACCTTGACATATTCACCATTTACTGGTATAGTGGTATATGACAAATCGAACTATACATTTCCCCTACTGCTATAGTCCATTGTCTTGATAAGAGCATTCCAAACTGAGGAGGTGTGTCAATTACTGTGATATCAATATTGTAGACAGCTTGGGGATAAGTTGCTAATCTTACTTCCACATGTTTTATTATTCCTACAACCAGAACATGCCTGCTATCCATGGCATAACATTTACCTCCTTCTATATCTACCCACATACCAAGTTGTTTCATTACTCCTACTGACATAATATTCATGGAAGCACCCGAATCTATCATGAAATTCCTTACTAACTTGCCACTTATGAGCAGGGTGGTAAAGAATGGGTCAATCTATGGTGTATTCATCAAGCAGGCCTCTAGGATTTTTGTTTCCTTCTTCTTGTTGGTGGTTGCAGGGATCTCCTTATTTTCAAGGTTTATACTTTGATTTCCTTTAGACATTAATTGAATGGCACCTTCCCTATATTCTTGAATTTTCATCATTTCGAGTAATGGGACGGATATTTTTAGCTAAGATAAGGTTTGTGTGAAATCAAAAGATGTACCTTCAGTTTTGATCACCTTCTTTGATTCTATCAATTCTCGCTTGCCTTCTTCCTTTTCCTCTTTGCATGGTTGTCTTGTCTTTTGCTTCTCAATGGGGATTTCTTTACTTTCCTCCTTAGGAGATACCTTTTGTTCCTTTTCGTCCAGTTGCTTATCATTTGTCTTCTTTGATGTTTCATTTGATACTTTTTTATTTTTTATAAATATTCCTCTTGGGACACCCTCATCTCTACTCATTGTTATGTTCCTTAGCCGATATTTGTTTCTAGCTTCCTCCACTGCTGCAATAGTCAACCTCTCTATCTCTTCTTCACTTGGTCTCCTTTTACTATACCTATTAGTTTGACAAGATGCAATAGGGGAATTTTTCTCATTATCACTTTCTTCATGATTAGAGAAAACCTACTGTTCTTCCATATGAATATTGTACTTTTGGTGGTCAACATTATACTCATATCCTTCCTCCTCTGAAGATGAATAATCCTACTCCAAAGAATTAAGAGTGTGGGAAGTCAAAAAAAATTTATGATCCTCCCCATCATCATTCTCTACTATGCCTTCTTCCGGTATGGACTGGGCTGTAACACAATGCTCTGGAGAATGCGGGGCATATAAAACTGAGCACCAAGGATTCTTGTCTACCATATATGTTCCTTTCTTTTTTAGAGGATCCGGTGTCTCTTTATTGCTTGGTCTATCAATTACTAGCTTTCCATCCTTATAATTTGTATTATAGGGAATGTCTTGTAACCTTGGTCTCATATTTTTGTATGTGTTCTCTTGCCTGCTCAGGGGAGCATACAGAGGAACTCTAGGGTTCTCCATTTTAGAAAACATCCCTGCAGCCTTTCTATTATTTTCAATAGTCAATGCTATCTTTTGAGCTTCAGCCAGACTCCTAGGACCTTTTTTTCTCAGTTCATATCCTATCTTGGGGTCAAAGGATTTCAAATAAATACTCAATGCTGCAGGATCTGCCAACTTGGATCCCTGAGGTATTTTATTATGTAATTTCACAAACCTTTGATTAAAGTCATAGGCTAACTCATTTTGATGTTTTTGTATGGTTACCAACTCATGCAATGCAAAGTTTGATGCACATTGATTCCCATATTGCTGAAGAAACTATTCATAAAAGATATGAATAGAATCAATGGATGTTGTTGGTAAACTATTAAACCAATCCCTGGCATCCTTAGTTAGTGACATCATAAATATCCTCATCTATACATCTTCATACTGCATATCCAAGTCTTGAATGAATGCGTTAAAGTTCCTTAGATGTTCCTCGGCCGTAACTGCACTACTTCTTATGAATTTTGGGACTAGGCCTCTCCAATTATTGTCCAGAGGGTAAGGGTATATCTGAAATCTAGCAAGATCAAATTGAATAATCAGGGTTGTGTATGGTGGAGGAGTAAAATGGTGCTGGGAATTGTATAATGGATTATTGTGAGAAAAAGATACATATTGTTGTCCTTGAGGGGCCATATGCTACTGGCAAGGTGGTAGCTTAGTATTCTTGTGTTGTGGTGGGGCGTTTGAGTTTTTATATTGACTCTTAGGCCTATGTTGTTGGATTTGAGGGGAATTTGAGGGCCCTGTACTGCCTTGTACTGCTATTTCCATGTTTATGGGGGCACACATATCTTGGTGAATAAGCCATTGGTGTCTTAATCCAAGTTTTCTACAACTTCAACCCTTAAAGTTCCTTCATTTCTTAAAGATTTTGGTCATATTAAATTCTTGATCTTTCTGTTTCTTGTCTCTTACGTTCCAACTGCACACTTATCTCATTTTGGATCATGAGTTCATAATTTTCTTCAGAAGTTGCTTCATAACCCAGTCCATCCTGATTCTCTTCTATAAACTCCATTCTTTGATCATATTTACGTTGATTCTCCTCCCTTTCAGCCTCACATTGAGCCATAAACTCCTTAACGTTCTCTTGGTCTACTCGATAGAATGGATTTCTTTTTTCCTTGAGGGTGTGAGGTTCTTGAGATAGGCTATTTCCATTTACCAATGGGTCATATGAGTTGTGTGTTTCTATCAGTGGTTTTGATATCTTGTTTTTTGCTGGATCTAGGTCATTGAATACCTTTTTGCCTTGATCATTCTTATAGGTCCTCTTACCCTTGTCGTTAGGACCATCTTCATCCTTGTACAATGATCTCCTTCCTTGCATGTTGTGAGAAACTATGATTTTCTACACCCTAGGGTGATTGCTTTTTGATATATACTTTATTTTGTCATTCTTAATGTACTTGTTCATTGAGAGTCGCCACTCACTTTCAATAGTGAGAAATTGTTGTTTTTACCCAGTGGAGTCATTTCAGATTTAGTTGTGAATCTTTTTATAATGACTTTGTATGGATAGGCTGTCTGCCACCAGATTTTCTTAAGTTATTCCCCAGCGGAGTCACCAATTTGTTAGGTCTCAAAAATGCAAGTTTGAACCACAAGAGGTTGCCAATCTCTCACAACATTATTGGACAACTAACAAGGCCAACCAGTACATTTGAACATTCTACTCTTCAGGCTCTGCTAAACCTAGATGGGTGTACCTATATGAATGTTGCAGATTTTAGACTATGTTTCCTACTTGACTAGTTATTCACAATGGCAATTTTGACAGTGGAAAGATGTGGTCTGAATTTGGTATAAATAGTGTAAGAAATATCCTAAATTTGATATAAATTGTATATGAAATATCAAGGTATGAATTAATATGTTCAATTAAGAGGTGTAAATAAAATGGATGAAACCCAAAAGGATAAGTAAGACCAGTTCCTTGTTGGGTAAAACGGATTCAAGTGAAAGTCTTAGATGAATGACTTCTATCTGGATGAGATTATAATTATTTGGCATATGATATAAGTTTATAACTTGTATAACCATGCAAGAATTTAATTATCAAGCTCTTCTTAGTGATCCAATTGATACTTCCAGATTACTCTGAATGACTTGAAGGATTTAGTCTTTGCTTGAAAGAACAAACCAATCATACCACACAAATACAACAAATGTGTATTGATAAACTGAGAATATACTTGATATGTCAATTTAAATAACCAAGAAACATTAACCTTGGATACAACTTGATAATATCTTCAATTAATTTAACAAATAATTGATACCAGAAAGGAGTCACAAAATCAGAGTTCTTTCATTGATCCTTCAAAATTCATACATGCATCATAGTCCTTTGAATTTTTTTTGAAAGTAATGTATTGCCTACTAATTGTCTAACTATCTCCTAAAATCGTCCTTTTTGACATGTAAACAACGGATATTTATACATTAGCGTGATGAAGGACGTGTCCTTTCAAAAAATGTTTTAAGCATTAAGCACTAACAAGATTAGAATTAACTAAGTTCTGTTAAGCCACAAGTGAACTTCAGACATGTGCTCTATGTAATCTCGATGCTCGTGTGTATCTGCATCTCCTAACGCATCACGGATCACGCTCTCCATTGTCATCATTCGTTCATTCTGCTCACATGCTTCATCCAACGTTGAATATTTCGCAGTAGCTGTCTTCAACATCTCTTGGAGTATTAGTTCACATTCACTCTTCCATGTAGCCATTTCTTTTAACTCTCCTTTATCATCACAGAACTTGGTCAATCTTTTCTCAGCAGCTTCTATCAATTCCTATGCATCCTCTTGTAATTCCTCAAAGAATCCCTTGTGCTTATCCATGATACGTTTATCGTTTTCAATCCTTGCATGATTGGGAGTGTCCTTTTGTTTAATCTCCTCAATTTTTTCTTGGATTCTACCATCCACTCTTCTATGTTCTTTTATTGCATCAACATATTGTGAATTCTTTCCCCAAAGTATATTTAACCAAGTGGTTAAAACGACCTACCTCCTTTTGATTATTGTAGTAAGTGTGTCCATTTTCCCTTGAGAGTATGCACTTGATCCTTCCCAATGGTCCTTCACCTATGAACTTTCACCTTGAGTGAGCATATTTGTTGGCCCCGTTGCAGCACCTACCAAGTCACTTATATGTTCATTTTCTCTTAGTATTCTCTTATAATTGGTTTTGTACATTTCTCTCTCTCTGATCAATGCTTGTATTTGGGCTTTATTTAATTTTTCTGTATTGATCCCAAATTCTGGAGTTGCAACTGGATCAGCCTCTCTAGCCTTCAAATTCATGACATGTCCAAATGCCTTCTCAGTATCAATGACAACTGACTTCTTGTGAGGGGATATAAAGCCCAGATCATTAATATCTCTTCATCAGGATTGTACTTTGATCCTGTATACACTTCTATCACTTTTTCTATGCTGAGCTTGTGTGTAGCATTGTTGTCTTTTAGGAAACTGTCAAAAACCAATGCAAAATTGAGATCTAGCCCTGGGAAAATTATGACACCAGCCTTTTCCAACATTTCTCTCCCCTTCTTAGGGGTCATGCTTGTCATCTCTTTCTCCACATCATCCCTCAAGTTTTTTAACAACTGTTCCTCATTCCCTGGTGTGACATTGTCAACTAGTCCTCTTATTTCTTTTCCCTTTTGTTTGTATAAAAATGTTTTGAACTCAGAGGTTTTCAAAAATTCATCATCTGCTATAAAAGAGCTATATTCTTCATGTCTTGTATCCATATCCATAGTTTCCTCAATATTTATTTCTCTGGAAGAATAGATGTAATCCTGAGTCCCCATCCTTGATACCTTTCCGGATGGACCTTGTGGTCTAATAGCCTTTAATAATTCTTCACTAGAAGACAATAACTCAACATCTAACAATTCTTGATCAGGTTTCTCAATTACCATTCCTACTTCTTTTGCTTCCAAGTTTCTAATTATGTCATCAAACTGATATGGCACATCCTGATACCCTCCAAAGTTTATCTTCTATCTGACAGAATGAATATATCCGTCTGGGTCAAATTTTTTCCTTGATGGTGCTTTCCTCATGTTATAATGCAACAACTTATCTAGAATTAAATTGTATCCCTCCTTTTCTAACACAGTAAAATCCCCAAAACATGGCATACTTGGCATAAAGGCTTGCTTCCCATAAGAGCTTAAGTTCATGACACTGGAGAAATCCATTTGCCTAACAATCTCTAAGTATGCAATCCTATCTGGAACTATCCTACGCAAAATGAATGCAGTACTTTCAAAACCATAAACCCTAATCATGGTGGCATTTTCTAAACAATACCAATCCCACCAGTTATGGCTAATTTGTCCATTAAAAGCCTTAGGCCTGAGAAATCTCTTTATTTTATCAGACAATGAATAGTCAGAAGGGTGATTATAAAACTTGTACAATGGCTTTACAAAATATTATTCAAAATGCAAGAAACTAGAATTAGGAAACCTGCTGTCCCAAATAGCAGTCCACAACTCAACAGGCAATGACTTGCCTCCTTTATCACATTCTAAAATTCTCAGCTCCTGGGGCCATAATCCTAATTCCTAGCAAAAATATAGCATCAAGTGCATCAACAATGAATAATTCCTAAGGTGCAGGACAGAGGCTCGATTTTGTATTTCCATCAATTCGGCATCAAGCTCTTTAAACACATGTGAAGCATAATCAAAAGACCTGGAGTTAGAATATTGAACATCTGTAGAAATCACCATAGGTACAACTGTCATATGCTCTAGGACCTCCATCCCCAATACCTGTCCTACTAAAAAATAAGTGTACTTTATGTAGGGTTCGAAGAGATCCACATGAAATGGTGGTCCCTCACTGTCTTCCATTGGAGTCAGTTTGCCATTACGTCTAATTCTATGCAGGGGTAACCTCCTGCCCTTGTAAATTGTATCCATTCTTCTGAATTCACTCTCGACCTCCTCACTTATAATATTTTCATTCCACATTCCTTCTAACTTGAGGACCTCACTTATTGCATTCTCAAACACATGTATTATCGGGTTCCCAGATAAAGCACATATGGCCCTATTCTTTGGATTATAATGACGAGCCAATAATTTCACCAATTCGACATCAACAAAAACATTAGGGCACACCAGTTTTCCAAAATTAAGCCTCCACGGGTTACACACTGGCTCGAATTGATTTATTCTATGGTAGTGGAAACTAAACAATTCGTATCCTCTAATTGGGTTCCAAACATCTCCTATGAACTTACATTTGTCATCCAATTTATCTACTTCTGCCTTAAGCTGTGCATAACATCTAGCTTTAGGTCCTAAGCCAGGTAGCTAGTCTATGAGATCTTGGTTTAACTTTCACTTAGTGCCCTCTGGTGGTATTTCAGTTTTTTTCTTTTTTCCCTTTGGTTGGTTACCCTCCCCTTTTTTTCTTCCTTTTATCTTTTATGAACTAGTGCCTTCCATTCTTCGAAATTTACAAATTTCAGAGGATGAGGAACTTACTGTATTTTTCTTGAAAAACCAATTTGAACGAAAGCCTCGATTATTTTGCTCGTTCCTCTGCTCTCGTTCACTACCAATTTTGTGAAACAATGATTTCAATTGAGCTCACCTTGATTTAGAAAATATTTTATGCTTCATGGCACCATTAATGTCTTCACTAAGACATGAATGAAGCAAGTTTTCAAAATTCTCGCTGTCACATCACATATCGGCAAGACATTTCAAATCTCTGGCTGATCCACCTTTTCAACATTCACACATCCGCCAAGACATCTTGCAATTTCCCCGACATCACAAGTCTCCCTGATAGTTTTCCGTTTAGTTTTTTATTATCGCCATGACTTTCACCGAAACACACTACCGCCCAGACTTTACGAATCTAGCCAACGATTCTTCATTTCACTCTGAAAGCTCTTTGTCTCACTAAGATACTCCCTTTGTCAACTTAAGTCACTGAGACCAAGAAATTTTCTTGTCGACAAAATAATATTCGTCGTGACCTCTCTTAGATCACCCCATGGAGACTTGTCTTACAGATACACCTTTTCTTCAAAAAAACTACATATATTATCCCTCCGACAATTTTTATCTCCATGTGCTCAGCCCTCTCGGTATAACACGGGGGGTCGACAAGACTACCCGAACTCTTCCTGGTACTATTTGTCTCACCGAATGAGTCCTCCTTTGTTTTTTCGGTGAGACCAATGATGGTCTCGGGTTATCTTTAGGAATCTCACTCTGATGACTCTAGTTTGGCTGATATGTGTTATTATGCTTCGAACGGTGGGAAAATATTAGCTCGATATGACCTTACACCATCATGCAAATAGCCAATGTCCTGCCGACAGAAACTGTGAACCCATGTATTCCCAACATATGTCCTCATCGGTATGACACAACTGATTTTTTGCTGATATTCTAAAAGAGATGTGTATTATTATTGGTGAGACCTGCATCAACCTATGCCGATATTTTTCAAATGTTAAAGGTTAAATTTCAGATGAATTTTATGGGGTTATATGAAAAAATTTAACCCGGTCCTTGGTGAAAATGCTATGTGAGGAAATTTTATATCTGTGATATGAACCTCTTGAGAAATTAATGACTACGACTAGCCAATGACAAATTTTCAAAATTTAACAGTTCTAACAATGCCCATTGCATATATGTTCATGGGGGCTCAAATTCAGCATCCCAATTTCTCCATGGTGTATGACTATGCATCTTTTCTTGTAGAAAAGATACATGAGGGTTTGTTGAAGATGCTTGTGGGGGATGTCGGTACTCCTTTCTTTTGGTACTCGCTATTAATGCATAAGTTCATGTACAAGAATTTTGACTTCTTTTCAGAGAAGATGGAGTTGAGGAAAGAGGTTAATGGATAAAGATTACTAGTATGGGTGTGGAGTGCAGACTTGTATTACAATAGGGGAGGTTCCAACTTTGTGCAATTTGATAACTACTTTGCTTCCATACATAGGTTTCGGTTGGTGGTAAATGTGCCAAGAGTTCCTGAAGATTTTCATGACTTCCTTCGACCAAAGGTGAGAAAACCTGATTTAAAAGTCTGCCACAATTGGAGTGACATCATCTTGTACCCCATAAGCATTGTCCTAAAGGTGTATGGTTTCTAGGGAGCCACACATATTATCCCATATAATGTACCATCAGGAATGGGGTTTGTCGAGGTCATGTGGCAACTAGGTTGCATTCATGAGGAAAACCTGACAGAGAGAGGAAAAGGGACTTTGTTCCCTAATTATACTATTGTTTCAGATTTTGTCTTTTCCAAGGGAGGATGGGTCCACTTTGGAAGGTTTTTTAATGATTATCATTTGAAGAGTGGATCTAGGAGATAGCATGACCCTGAGGGATTCTTTGCCTTGTTCAGGCAACGAATTAAAGGTGGAAGATTTATACATGAATTAAATTTTCCTGAAGACCTAATTAGAAATGAATTTGATTTGAATAGGCAGGAATTCAACAAAGAAAAATGGATTGCATATGAGAAGTTGTTGGCCATAGTGCATAAAATGGATCCAAAATATGATCCATTAATGGACTTGACTCCATTCCACAAGAGAATTGATTTGTTGTTGTACAATTTTAAAGAGATCATGGGCACCTTGATGACCAACAAGGTCAATTTAGAAATGGACTTTGGAATTGAAAGACCGGAGGTGAGGCCTAAGGAAACAAGGCCAACTTATCAACCCCCAGTTGACAGGCCTCTATACAAGAGAAGGAGGAATGACAATAGTGATGAGGATGAGGGGGATAAGAAGTGAAAAAAAATAATGAAAGCATCATCACTGCCAGGTCCAAGGATCAGAGCACTTTGAGGGATAAGGATTGTGGATCTAGATTCACCACCAAGAAGTGATCTTGCATTGCTACCATCAGAGCCAAGCCCTAAGAGGCAAATAGTTGAGGAAACACAAGAGGCTCTGATGGATGAGATAATTGTGACTAGTCAAGACATGTAGGTTGGTATCCCTTCCCCTCCTAGATCAACACAATTGGTGTTATCTAATATGGATATAAAGGGGCAGTGTGTATGA
Source organism: Sequoiadendron giganteum (assembly GCA_007115665.2). Lineage (NCBI taxonomy): Eukaryota > Viridiplantae > Streptophyta > Pinopsida > Cupressales > Cupressaceae > Sequoiadendron > Sequoiadendron giganteum. The sequence goes on along the minus strand of CM021106.1, from coordinate 353,082,326 downwards.
GATGCCAACATGGAGGCCTGCAAGGCATTCTTGGATGATGATGCCTTTGTGAAGACTCCTGTATTCTTGCAATTAATTTGGAGGATGAAACTGGAGGAATACCAGGATAAGTGAAAGAGAAGGAGAGAATCAAGACCTGATAGGTCTAAGCAGGAGAATGATGATGAGTTTCAGGCCAATTAATGGAGGAATTCAAAAACATCACTCCTGAGGAGGGAAGAAGACTTGTGACTCAAGATGGTGTCCTAATTTTGTTTGAGTGGGACATAGCCGATGCTATAGCATTCAATGCTATCCTATAGTCCAAGCACCCTATACAAAATAGTGAAGAAGAGGTTAAGGCAGCTCTTCAGGACTCTACCTTCAGTGAGGAGTATGAGACTCTGGCCATATGGGCATTGGCACCCCAAGGAAGAAAGCCAAATGTAACCGATATTAGCCCAAACCTAAGGGGAGGGCTAATAATCAAGAGAGCTTCTAAAACTTCAACAATAGAAGCTACAAGATTGACAGTAAATGTGGCCAAATTGTCCCAAAAGACAACTGAAAGGGAAGAGGCTGAAAAGAAGAGCTTGATGGAGAGGTACAACATAATAATTGGAGAATATATTAGGATTCAACAAAGGAATGTTGAGCTGCAATCTGAAGTAGATAGTTTGAAATATGGGCTGGTGGGAGAATCCTCCAGTGCTCCTAGTATCAAAGAATTACCTTCTATTTCAGGATCAGTCCCCCCTACTACTCCAATTGTTTCTACTATGGGATCTCCCATCCAAACACCTACTCTTAGTCCTACACCAAGGCCAGTTGAAGAAGAAGTTGAGTATTCTGTGGATCCCACCAAGATGAAAATGTTAAGTAAGATCACAAAATTACAGGATGCCTTAAAGGCAAGTGTGGATGGTGCAATTGCCAAACAAAATGAGGTGGTTGACATAGTTTTGATGCATCTAATTGAGAAGGTTGATGGTAGATTACCATATGTACATTCTTTATATTTTTTATTTTTGGATGAAATAAAAAAAATCAATAGGGATCAAGAAATAGTTTTGCCTTTGGCTGAGAAGTGGATCCCTAGGGAAAATGATCTAGACATTATGTATAAGGCTTCTAGATTTGATGCAAACAACAGGCCCAAGTCATTGAGGCCTACTCAAATATTTTTAAAATCATTGAAGGGATTCCAAGCCCTACCTGATGATTTGAGTAGAAGAATTAGGGAGTTGGTAAAGAGCTTTGATGACTATAGTGATACATTTTTACCAGACATCATTGATGCACAAGGAAATGTTAAAATATTGCAACAGTGATAGGATAGGGTAGAAGAATTCATTAATGCACAAATTAAATTGTTTTGTGATGATTCAGACTATGATTTGTTGGTGAGTAGCAGGGACAAAATAATTAACACCAACACATTCTTAGAGTCTCTTGAAAGAGAAGCCAATTAGGTTGCAGTGAAATACACACCTTATAATACTAAGGTGAATGAGGTGGTGAATTTTGACTGGCCAATGGATGAGGAGTATCAGAAATTGGTGGACAAGTACTTCACTGAAGAGGAGTAAAATGATGTCTACTACCGACAACTAATAGCTCAGTAGTTATGGTTATAACTAATTGTGGTTTTGTCTCCATGGTGGTTTTTTGGCACAGTTTTTGAGGTTTGGCCAATGCAGCAGTTGTTCCCTAATGAGTGGAATTAACAAGAAGATGCTCTGGGACTTGGCGATTGTAATCATATTTTTAAAGTGTCACAGTGCAGTCCAATTGACCGATGACATGTCTATTTTCTGGCCCGATGCTTGTTTTCTCCTTCATTCTCTATAAGAAGGATTTCAAGGCCATAAGTAAGGGTTAGCAAGTTAGATTTTTTCAGGTCAAGTGTAGGCATAGTTGTAGAGAAAATTGTAAAGCCTGATTAATTCAGTGTAAATGCAATTTAGGTTTTGGGTCATTTTGTAGTAGGGTTTTGGATTTATAAAGGTTTGATGCTTCATAATAGTACTAGCATTTGAGTTATAATGATACATTTCAAGCTCATGTCTCTCCTTTGTATAAGCATATTACAATTTTGAATAATATAATCAAAGGTTATGGCATTCATCTTACTGTTGTGGTGTGTGTGATTCTGATTTTGACTTTAATGAAAAGAATTAATTAAAATGCTTGAATGGAGTTATAGATGGATATGTTTATAAAGTGATTCGGTAAGAAGTATTGAGTTAGGATATAGATTGGTGATGTTGTAATGCAATATTATCTAGATGTTATATGTTATGTGTTTGAATCTATCATGGAATCTTAGATGTTTGTGAATCTGACTCCCCAATGGTATATGGCACTGGTCCAAATTGTATTTGTTTGTGAGGTTCTGTGTCTACTTTTCTTTGCTTAGAGCTTGCTACAAAATTACAAATCAAATGAGTATCTTAAGTAATGAAGTATTGTTGTAACCATCTCATGCTCCAAGTAGCTGATAGTATTGATGAAAAGCCAATTCAATTTAGTATTATCCTATTTCATTGAGCTATTAAATGAGATTATCTATTAATTGTTAATAATTTTTTATAAGTTTGGTGTAGAGATTATAAACATATTAAAGGGACCACCCTCCTGGGTTTCACATAGCCCGAAGTGTAGGAGGTTTATTGTTAAAATCCTCATCAGTTGGTTCGGGTCCTTCGAGCTGCCTTTGATTAGAATTGGGAATTCTATAGGTAGAATAGAAGATAAACATTGTTACAGTTAAAACAACCAACAAAATGATCTTCCCTCACTTTCATATGGTTTCTTGGGGCTCACCTAGTGAACAACTAGCTTCACTAGCCCGTGTAAGTATGCATTTTTGTACCTTATTAAAGTCATGGAGGTATGGCTTTGATATGATCCCCTGGGGCTCACCTAGTGAAGAACTAGCTTCACTTACCTTTGTGAGCAAGCATTTTTTTCTTTATCATAGTCATGGGGGTATGACTTTGATATGGACCTCTTGGGGCTCACCTAGAAAACAACTATCTTCACTAGCCCTCATGAGCATACTCTTTTGTTTGCATAGTGGACAAGGCATTCCACTTGTAAAACTTTTAGACAAATAGCCTAGACCCAATGCACAACCCATTGGATGATTAGTCAAAGCTTGATCTGTTGCATTTTTCCTTTTTCATTTTCATTTTCGTTTTTTCCTTTTTTTTTTCTATCTTTGATGGTGTACGTTTGTGATCTGGTTATGGTTTATATATCATCTGCAAGTGTCTTCCTTTGTGATTATGTTGGTTTTCGATAGGATATTGATCTTGGGGGCTTGGACACCCTCTTTTTTATTATCATCTTATCTTACTAACATTTGTACATTTAAACCCCTCTTGAATGTGTGGTTGGCTACTTTAGTGTGATTTTGAAGCAAGTTCATCCTCTTGAGCACTAAACTGGGGGCTAAATGTAGTGTCAAAAAATGTCGTTGGGAAATTTTCACACTTGTTTGGACCCTCCTTGCTAAGTTTGGCTTAATGTTGCCTTGATTTAGTGTTGTAATGTGGTTGACATATTCACATTAGGTATTCAGCCCTTGTGAACTAATGGATTTAAATGGTACCTTTCTAAAGTGTTGTGAACTATTGTAACACACTTTCACACTTTTCTAAGGTCTTATTATCCTAATAAACCTCTTTTTAATGAAAAATAATCTTAATCTTACCTTATTTGGAGTGTTGTAAAGTTTTGTAACACACTTTCACACTTATATAGTCTTTTCATTAATAATTGGGCTTTCTTATGTTTTAATTGGGCCTCTTTTGCATCCACAAGCCTCAATTATTGCATCTTTTTGAGGATAATCCCGACACCAATCATGACCCAATAATAATTTAGGAGTTTTTGGCTTCATTGGCCCAGATTTAGGGATCTAGTCCACTCATTTCCCACCTTGGGAAAATGGGTCCCACGTAGATCTTTTGGCCTCAAACCAAATTTCAAACATTTCTAGGCACTTTTGAATTTTGGTCCCATATATTATGTCCGATGGGACTCATTTGCCACCTTGGGAAAATGAGTCCCATGTGTCCCAAAATGAAAATTCAATTCAAATTTCTAGTCGGATTTTATTCTCCTAGATCTAATGCTAGCTTGTAGTGTTGTAATTTTAGTGATTCTTGCATAAATAAGTATAAATACAAGGTTCTTTCTGTCATTTTTATACCTAGCATTCAAGAGAGTTCACAAGAGAATTTGAGTATTCAAAAGAGCATTCAAGGGTAGATTATCAAGCATTCAAGAGCGTTCTTCAAGCATCAATCATCATTTCAAGGATTTCATATATCATATTTGTTGTTGGGATAAAAATTGTGATGTAGGGTTTATGATTCAAGCACGTGTTCAATTCAAGATCAATATCATTCAAGAAAAGATCAAGAACCACATCCATTACATCCATTTCAAGCATATTTGTAGTACTTTATTGAAGAGTTTGGTGAGTTGCAACATTGTTTTTCTTTCATTCATCATTCTCCATTCTTATTTCCTTTCATTCTAAGGTTTAATTACCAACAAGGGGTTTGACCAAGGAAAACCCCTATCCACTAATCCAACAACTTTTTTCCCTCTCCTTTGTGTGTGATTTTTAGGTCTAGGTTGTAGATTTCTTAAGGAGCAAGATTGGAGAATTTTTTTCAAAATCCCTAAGTTGTCAAAGTTTTCATCAAGCCTTGGAGAACATTGGATAAAACCTATAGGTTGCAAATCAAAGATTCGGATCTAGAAACCAATTAGAAAGGACTGAGAAGATAAAGAAGAACAAGATCAACTTTCAAAGTCCCGAAAAATCTCAACTAGACTGATTCACCACTTCTAGTAAATGAGTCCTAGTTCCAGTACATTTTTAGGATTTTGCAGATTGAGATACCCTTTTGTCCAAAACTTGTTCCTGCATAGTTTCCCAGAAATAGGACTAATTCACCCAGCTTGGCGAATGAGTTCTAGTTAGCTTTGAAATAAAATTTTCTAGTGATCCAAATGTCCATTCAACCTTCTCCGGATTCCTAGGTGCACACATTGTGTTTTATAGTGTTTTACACTATTTTGTTCACTTTTCTAGGTCATTTAGTATTAATTTGCATGCAATTAGAGTTTTACATTACATCTCTCATTTCAATGTCTTTTCTAGGTTTAGACTTGGTGGTGAACCCCTCCTAAATCATTAATCATACCCTAGGATAGTCCCTTAGTACATATCTTGCCTCTACCATCCTTAAGGTGAAGATGTCTAGGGCATTCTTGAATGTTAGCTGGAGAAAAGTGGTGTTCTATGTTCAAAACCATAAAGCATCCATTTTTCATTTAAACACAGTGTATAGTAACCTTTGAGAATGTATTGAATGTCTTTACAATTTTGATTCATGGTTCTTGAGTTGAGTACGATGTGGATAAGGGAGCAATATCTATGGCATGATTCCTGGGGGAGGATCGACTTGCAATTTTAGATGGAAAAATTGGCTTCCAACCTTGTGTTATGGTGGTGTATGAAATCATAACTATTCTTGTTGGACTAATCATGGGGCCTTTGCTACTTGACAAATAATCCCGATAGTTTCTTGTGGGATGAGAACAACTGATCAAGGGTATGATGCTAGATGGTATCACATATGCATGGGGGCCCTATGTTCTTTTGCATTTGTCTCATGACATACATCAAGTATGTCATAGAGGCACAAATAGCATATCAGTAGGTGTGAGACTACTTCATGTCTAGGAATGGTAGAGGATTTCCATCACCTACCCTGAGGGGATTGGAGATAGGGATCTCGAAAATCCTTTTTCATATAGGTATTCTAATATTCTTAACTACTGGTGGCCATGATTACCTCATTAATAGAGAGCCAAGTTCAATGACATGACACATTTCATATGGAATCCATGGATTCGATGTGAGGCATGGAGGGATGACCACCTCCATATGAAATATTGCAGATAAACCCAATGGTAGATCAGGAAGACCCAACACATATTGGAGAGGTATCTTATAGATAAATTCCAAAGATAGTTTGGAGAGAGGTAGACTATATTTTATGCTATCATGCAATATATGCTTGGACTACTAGAGAGGTTCATGCTTGGGGTCCTATAGCTTCATCAAGGAAAACTTTAACAGAGTTCATCCAGATGATTCCCTTGGCTTGGGGATGGGAAGGTGGTCTTGATGAAGAAGGGACTACCCAATATTATGATGCATGGTGGGCTCCACAACATCCACTGAGATTTACACCTATTCTAGGATTTGGAGCACTAGGAGTCGTTGGGGCTCGTAGGAGGAGAAATGGAGTAGGGGTTGACTAGGAGGTCAATCAAAGACATAGGGTAGCTTTTGAGCACTAGTAGCTAGTAAAAGTTGCATGAAAGGATCCTCCCCATCACAATTATCAATAAAGATAGGATTAAGAGGCACCTCAACTGGATCAAGAATAGTAGGATCAATAGGCGAAGGTTAGGAGGGATGGAGATGGGGATGTTGATGGTAGATTTCTTACCATTACTATAGAGAGAGAGAATAGGATATTTAGGAGTGTGACAAATTGAGGGCTAAGAGAGATAAGGCTTTTGTAGATAGGGTTGCTCGAGCCATAAAGAGAGATGTAGAGATCACCCGCTGACATGTAATAGAGGGGAATCTTATACAGATTACCATGGAGATGGACTAGGTCTAGAGAGAGTAGGACTCATCCATTGTAGACAAAGATATTGAGCACATCAAGCATATTCAACTAGAGATTCCACAAGCCTCTATGGTGACCATTGTTCACCACATGAGAGAGAGAGTGCTTGATCTATGAGGTTACATACTATCAGACTTTGTATGAGGTAGTAGTCTTGTGAGAGTGGAGGTTGCTAAAGTTTACAGCTCAAAGTACCACTATAGGGGAAAATTCTAGCCAGTCAGTGGGTGGTTCAGCTCTAGTTGGTCCTCTCAACAACCCTATGAGCACATTTTACGACCACATAGGTCACCTCATTACAGTGAGTAGAGTCAAAGATCCCTAAGGCATAAAGATGATGGGTAGGTTATGAGGCTAGCTCCCGATGGAGAGCAGCATAGGTAGGGATAGAAATTTATATAGATTCTAATATTTCTAGATAACTCTAATAGAATCACTAAAAACTATAGAAATAACTAATCTATAATATGAAACTATATCATTTAAAAATTATAATACACATTGCAACACTACAAACATGAAAATTTGAGTTCATATAATCACATTTCTTTTAAAAGCTCTGTTATTTCCTCCTTGTTAAGTTGGAAATAAAAAAAGGTGGTGAAAAAGGTGGTCTAATGTGTAAAATGCATATTTTTTCCATAACAACATGAAAAAGGGTAATCCCACAATACTGGTTTACAATTTTTGGCCAAACTGGACACTGAATTGATTTTTTCTAACTAAATCTTCACTTTCGGGCACCTATAGCAGCTAAACCATGAGGAATTTTAAGATGATGCAAACTAGTGATTTGTGAAATTTTTTTTGTATATTCTAAATATATTTTTTTCAAAATTTTTGGAATCAAATTGCACTTCTTTTTTCATCTCCTTCGAAAACTAGTTTTTTTCAGTAAACACCATTTTTAAGGAGTTATGCTCACCGTATACAACATAATTTTTTTTACATAAAGGATAAAATTCTTTTTTTTTTTTAATTTAGATTTGTGACTATGATATCTAGCGCTTTCATTTTTTTTCATAGTGTTTTATTAAATATTTTTTCCTTAATCAAGTTTCGAAGTCAAACCAATTACAATTCAGACATAGGTGGATTGCATATTTAATATATATTTTTTTGTATGTATCAAAATTCAATTTTAAATTTTTGTTGGATCAAGGATTTTAATATCTAGTGCACTAATATTTTTCAATTCTTTTTTTGATAATCTACTATTTTTCCACATGTGCAGAAAAAAGAGCTTGATTTTCGGTGAAAAACCTATATTCACAAGAAATAAAAACTAAATATAATAATTAAATTAAATTTATTCAAAAGTATACTTTTTCGGAAGCTTATAATAAGGACTGCATGCTTAAAAAAAATTAAAATTAAGTGAATTCATTTGATCCCCCAAAAGGTAAAACAAAAGGGATTTTTTATCAACATTTTGATAGGTTTAAAGGAGACTTCGTTATATGTATGGTTTAATACTAGCAGGATTCTATTCAAGGGGGTTTGATCTAAGGTGGTTTGATCAAACACTCTTCAATTTTAATACTTAAAATGGAAATTTTCAAGGCTTAAATCATTATATTTTCTAAAATATATTATTTCAACAAAAATCAAAATCTCCCAGAAATTGTAAACCAACATTGTGGGATCACCCAAAAGCATTTTTTTGTTAGATAACACATAGAAGTAGGAGAAGAATAGGGCATGTGGGCTAGGATCACAAGTGTCCTACCTTTCTTACCATTTTTAGAAGTCTCCAAAATGCGCTCACATTATAATGTGAGCATTCTTTCACTTTCACAAAGTGTGAGCACACTTTCACTTGCTCTAAATGATATCAAAACTCAACTTTTTCAAAGCGTGCTCACGTTTTTCATTTTATGAATTATTTAAGGTTTTGTGAGTGTAATCATTTATGTGTAGGGGGTTAGGTTAAGTATCTATGAGATATTTCTTGGAAAATTTTTGGTATCTCGTAAGTGTTATCTATGTCTTTTTAGTGTGTCATATAAACTTTCACCATAATTCCCTTTTTATGTCATGTGTCATTGTCCATGACATGACCCTTTTTGTCTATGTTTCGATTTAATGCAACATCCCTATACCCTAAGCCCTGTACATTAAACCTTCAACCCTAATCCCTCAACCCTATACCTTAAACCCTATACTATAAATGCTCAACCATATACCATATACCCCAAACCCTATACTTAAGTCCTAATCTCTCAACCCCCAACCCTATACCTTCAACCATAAACTGTACACCCTCAACCATCATCCCTATACCTTCAACCTTATTCCCTAAAAATTTAATATTATCTCTCGACCTTTAACCCTCAACCATGTAATTAAATGCTAAACCCTACACTATCAACCCTTAACCCTATGCCTTATACCCTCAATCCATACCCTGAAACCTATACCCAATATCTTAAACCCTAATCCCTATACTTATACACTTAAACTTAGACACTTAACCATAAAAATAATCCCTCAACTATAAAACTTCAACCCTATACTTAATCCATAACCCCTCATCCTTCAAACCTATACCTTAAACCCTAAACCCTACACCCTCAACCCTCATCTGTATACCTATACCCTCAACCTTATACCCTAAAGCCTAAACATTTTCCCTCAAAACTATAATTAAACCCTAAACCATACACTCTTGACCCTTTACCCTATGCCTTATATCACCAGTCCATCAACCCTATATGCTATACCCTTAACCCAATACTTAATCCCAAATTCATCAACCCTCAACCCTATACCTTCAACACTAAACCTTATAAACTCAACCCACAACCTTATACTTAAACCCTAAACCCTAAACTCTCAACCATTAACCCTATTCCTTACACCCTTAACCCATACCCTAAACTGTGTACCAAATATCTTAAACCCTAATCCTTATACCCTATACACTTAAGCTTAGACACTCAACCCTAAACATTATCCCTCAACTCTAAACCCTCAAACCTCTACCCTATACCCTATATCCTCAACCCTATTCTTAAGCCCTAATCTCTAAACCCTCAACCCTATACCTTAAACCATAAATTATACACTCTCAACCCTCATCCCTATACCCTATACCCTCAACCCTATACCTTATAACCTAAATCTTACAACCTCAACCCTCCACCCTATACTTAAACCCTAAACCCTACACTCTCAACCCTTAACCTTATGAATTATACAAGCAATCTATACCCTAAAACCTATACCCAATATCTTAAACCCTAATCCCTATACCCTATTCACTTAACCTTAGACTCTCAATGCTTGAAATTATCCCTTAACTATAAACCCTTAACCTTATACTTAAGCCTTAATACCTCAACCCTCAACCCTATATCTTAAACCCTAATCCCTATACACTATATGCTAAAATTTATACCTAAACCATAAACATTATCTCTCAACACTATAATTTAAACCTAAACCATACACTCTCAACACTTCACCCTATGCCTCATACTCTCAATCCCTCAACCCTAAACCTTATACCCTCAATTGAATGCTTAAGCCCTAATCCCTCAACCCTATACCTTAAACCCTAAAAACTACAACCTCAACCCTCATCCCTATACTCTATACCCTCAACCTTATACCCTAACCTTGATTATTGTCCCTTAACACTATACTTTATCCCTAAACCATAAAATCGTAATGCTTCACCCTATACCTTATGCCCTCAATCCATACCCTAAAACCTATACCCAATATCTTAAACACTAATCCTTATACCCTATACAATTAACCTTAGACACTCAACCCTTAACATTATCCCTCAAATGTAAAATCTCAACACTCAAACCTATATGCTATACCCTCAACTCTATACTTAAGCCCTAATCCCTCAACCCTAAACCCTACACACTCAACCCTAAACCCTCAACCCTATACCCTCTACCTTATACCCTAAACCCTAAAAATTGTCCCTCAATACTATGCTTAAACCCTAAGCCATACACTCTCAAACCTTAACCATATTTCTTATACCCTCAATCCCTCAATGCTATATGATAAACCCTCAACACAATAATTAAGCCCTAATCCCTCAACCCTCAACCCTCCACCCTAAACCTTAAACACTGAGCCCTACAACCCAAACCTCATCCTTATACCCTATACCCTATAAACTTAACCTTAGATAGTCAACCCTAAACATTGTACTTCAACTATAAACCCTCAACCCTCAACCCTATACCATATACCATAACCATTTACTTAAGCCATAATCCCTCAACCCTCAAACCTATATCTTAAAACCTAAACCCTACAACCTCAACCCTCATCCCTATACCCTATACTCAAAAACTTATACCCTAAACCCTAAACATTGTACCTCAACACTATACTTAAAACTTAGACTATACTCTCTCAACCCTTCACCCTATGCCTTATACCCTAAATCCCTCAACCTTATACCATATACCCAATATCCTAAACCATAATAACTATAACCTATAAACTTAATGTTATACACTCAATCAGTTGAACATTATCCATCAACTATAAACCCTCAACCCTATACTTTTAAAAGCCCTAATCTCTCAACCCTCAATCCTATACTTAAGCCCCAATCTCTCAATCCTCAACCCTATACCTTAAAACCTAAACCCTACACCCTCAACCCTCATCCCTATACCTTATACCCTCAACCTTGTAACCTAAACATTGAACATTGTACCTTAACCCTATACTTATAACCTAAACCATACACTCTTAACTCTTAACCCTAAGTCTCATTCCATCAACCTAGACTGTAAACCCTAAACATAATATCCTAAACCATAATCCAAGAAGATACATATATTGAAGCCAAGAACTGGAGAAATTTTTCAATAATATTAAATTTCAAACATTAGTTTGAACTTATGAGATTAAGGACCAAGTGTGTAAGTCTTCATGGAGCATTAACTTGTAAAAGAGACTAGTAAATCACTTTTGGTTCATAAGAAAAAGAATATAATTGCCTTAAACATGACATTATCTTCCTAGGTGAAAACAAAGTGTTGAATGCTTGAGAAGGTTGGGCCTTCATTTTCGAGGAAAAAAGTTTTAAGTTAGTTAAGCCTTCTAATTAACTAGATTACTATATTTAGGACATTCCTTGATTAGATACAAATATAAGATGCAAGGAACAAGCAGAAGAAAAATCTTGTTTCACATTCATAATCTATTTGACCTATAATGTAGCTTCTTTTAAAATATGCATACACCTGGTAACCTCTTATGAACTCCTTGCTCCCACCTATATAAATTTGTTATAGTATACAAGAAGGAAATTCACATAATAATAACTATGAGAATAATTTTTTTAGTTTTACAAGTATAAATTTTAAATCATAATATAAGTAACATAAAATATCTCGAAGAAACTAAGAAACATTCAATAGTAAACACTTATTGCATTCCTTATGTCAAAATGTCTTACCTTAAGCTCATCATCATGATTAACATAATTGTAGAGTGTAAAAACAAATATAACCTAAAAAAGGTGCATAGTTGACATTATGTTGAACTTTCATTATCATATAAGTGGATTATAAGATGGAAAATGAAGTGACAAGTATTTATTTGCAGCCCATACAAAGCAAACATTATTTTTTTTCAATGCTTTCTCTTCCATTATCTGCAAATGGAAGAAAATGTTTGTGCTTTTCCTTTTTTTAAGTTTCTGGATAATCAACTGGATGTAAATATCAAGTCAATCTTCAAGGCCCATCTTTCATATGTAACACACCTAATTCCCCAAAAACGATATCACATTGTGATGCAATGTGCCAACACCAAATGCATTTAAAAGATTTATAATTTCTAATCTCTCCTATAAAAGATAGGAAAGGCCACATTCTTTGGACAAGCCAACAAGAATCCCAAAATCCAAATATTCCACCAATGCAAGAGTGTATATCATAGCTTGGCCCATTCCGTCAATCCCATAACCATTTTCTTGCCCAATAGAAGCATCATCAACATCATCATCATCTAAATTAGTAATACATATTGAGTTGTAATTAAACATTTTCAACCATAAGAAAACTTGCAACATTCTATCATTATAAGTTTTCATTCACTGAATATCAAGAAAAAATTTATGACTTAACACTAGTTTCACTAAAAATAATAGAGAAATCAGTTCCTCTCAACCAAATGCCAACAAATATTATACATAGAATTATCATTTTTACCTAAATATATAAATCTTGCTGGAAGGCATAAGTGCATGAATAGAGGTTGTGTGTCTTAAGAGGGAAAATAACATTGATTATATAAAATATTAATGATCTTATACAAAATAATTAAAATACATATAGTGTCCCATGAAAATCATATAATTCAGTGTAGATTGATTGATGAACCACTAAAAGGATAATATGGTTAGAAGCATAGAAGAGTTAAGAAGGTTATTAGAGATATTAAATTTTTTCTAGAAAGTGTGATCCATAAACTTCATGGGTATTCCATTGAGCATCATTGATACATAATTCTTTATGACAACTTACTATTTACAAGTTCTATGATTATTTGAACAACTTTAAAGGCTTCAAAAAAATATGTAAGTACAAAAACTATGGTCGATTTCTAGCACCTCAAAATCCTTATGCAAATTTTAACATGGCCAAGCACATTCTTTCATCAATTGAATCCTTTAAATCACACTCCACAACATCCTACTACACATTTGAATGCTTAAAAAATCCACAAAACTATTGTGTTGTAGTGTAGTAAAATGCATACCCTTGCATTTTCACACTTTTTTGGGTCTTCCTTGCTTTATTTATGCTTTTTTATGGCTTAATTAGTCATATTTTGCATCCACAAGCCCTATGAACTATATATTTTTATGAAAAATCAAAAAAAAAATCAAAAGATAAATGATCATTTAATGTTTTTGTCTATGTATCCCTAATTTGTGGAGTGGGACTAAGACACCGCCTAGGGTGTCTTTGTCCTCCATGGGTCTTGGGACCTTGATTTTGAAACCTCTCAATTAGGTCCCTTTTTAGATTTTATTCCCCAAGATTTCAGCCTAAGGACTAAAACACCACCAAGGGCATCTAAGTCCTCCTTGGCTTATTTTTGGGGTCCAATTTCAAATTCAGGTGAGAATTTTGCCTCCTTTAATTAATGATTTCATATGTTGGGTTTTTGTGGTCTGATTTTGGGATGTTAAGCATGAATTAGTATAAATACAAGGTTCCTTCACTCATTTAAATCCAAGTCTTTTGTGAGAGCATTCATTATAATCAAATTGAGTTCACAAGAGCCTTCAAGATAAATTCATCAAGTATTTGGAGCCATCATCAAGATTCAAGCATCATGTCAAGGGTTTAGTGCATCCATTCATGTCGTTGAACTAAGATTGTGGATGTAGCATTGAATATATATCTACAACTATTCTTCATATCAAATCAAAGGATCCAAGATCTACATTCTTCATGGCCACTACATGGTAGATTGCAGATTTTACTCACAAGACATCATCGAAGGCGATATAATATATATATATTTCATGTTTCATGCTTCATTTCATCATTTGGTTTAATTACCTACAAGGGGTTTGACCAAGGTAATCCCCCATTCACTAACAATCAACAAGTTTTCCCTCTCTTGTGTGTTTGTGTTTGTAGATCTAGGTTGAAGACTTGAAGATCACTTGGAGTACATAGTTGTCAAAGTTAAAAATTTGCATTGCAAAGTTGTCATATTCACATAAACTCACCTACAGGTCAGATCCGACTGTTTCAGAACCTAAGATCCGAGAGGAAGAAATTATAGATCTAGGAGCTCAGGATCACATTTAGACTTTTTAGAAATTCAGATTAGGACTAAGATGGTAGCACATGCGTCTTAGTCCTCCAAGTGGAATCTTTCAGAGATTCTTTGGGATTCTGTTCCAACATCCAAAGATTTTGTGTTTGCCCGAAAAAATAATAGCAGGACTAAGATGGTAGGAAGGGTGTCTTAGTCCTCCAAGGCATATTTTGGCAGTTTGTTTGCATTTCTAGAATCCTATTTTCATCTACAGGTTTGCTAGGTATACATACCCTAACATGGAGTTTTTCATTTTTAGTATTTATAAGCTTCATTTAGCTCATTTTAAGTGTTTTTCATATCATAGTGTATTTTCAAACATTGTCATTTCCAAGCATTTGCTTTGTGGTGAACCCCTTAATCTGAAAGAACACCCCTTCCTAAGTCCTCCTAATTGTGTATTGACTCACCTTGAGAGGTTGATAGTTAATCCTATTAAGGTTCTTAGGACATTATTGAGTGTTAGTTAAAGAAAGTGTGATGTTCTATGTAGAGCTCCCCTTTTTCAACTAATCATTTTGGTGAACCTGACTTTGTTTGAGAATTATTCATTTCTTGATTTGGAGTCCTTTAGAGTCTTAGATCTAGATTGCATTCATTGCATTGTGCATCTAGGGTTTCTTGCATCTTGCATTAGTGAAATTGCATTTAGGGTTTCCTATTTTTGCATTAGTGAAAGTGCATATAGGTTGCATTTTTAATTTCTTGTATCATTAAATTTCATTGCAAAATTGAAAGTACATTGTTCATCCTCTTAATTTCATTTAGAAATATTATTATTCATTCAAAATTGGAAAAAATTGCATTCACTTTTGCATCCAATTTCTTGTCACTAGTTACTTTTTCTTGCATTCATTTGCACAATTTTCTATTTCCAAACATCGGGTCCGTGTGTAGGCAACCCGAGAACTCTGTTATCAACCCAAATTTTCTTTATTTTCTACAAAAAGCCCTTACTAGGTTAGAAATTCCCTTGGTGGCATCTTAGTCCCTCTCTGATTTTTTGTTGCAGTACCCTGTTTGAGTGATTTGCTATCTGTTTCAGCTTCTGAAACCTTGAAATTTAACCAGGAAGACTAATACGCCCTCCCTGGCATCTTAATCCTTGTGGAATTTCATATTGCATTTTTTAGGATCTGAACCAATATTTTTGTGCTTCTACCTATTAGGATTGGTTACCTATTTCAGTGGGTTGACTTTTTGTTTCATGCATTTTACTAATTCTATCTTAAAGTGTTCCATTTCATACATTGCTCAAGTCCAAACATGGCATTTACAACATCTCATTTTCAGTCTATTGCATAGTGTAGTCAATAAATTACTTTGTTTTAGGTCTGAAAATCTGAAAATGTTTATATTTTTGAACCTTTGCATCATATGGATAAAAGTACTTTTCACTTTTGCATGCACAATGTTTAAATTCATAAAACTTTGCATAAGTTTGATAAAAGTGTTTTTCATTTTTGGATATATATTTTTTGCATTCTTAAAGTTTTTCATACATTGGACACATGTGTTTTGCATCTTTGGATATACATTGTTTACATTATTACAACATTGCATGAGATGGTTAAAATTTTCTTTTCATTTTTGGTCAAACAATGTTACTACCTTACCGTTTTAGGCACGCTAAGAAAAGGTTCATATCCCCTCCATATGAGAGTGTTTTTGTGAAAGAGAATACAACCTTGGACACTCCTAATCATCATATTCATTCTTCTCCTGATATCTCTCCTATTTGTGAAGAAGGTATTTTGATGTTAGAAGAGCTAATCAATGAGAGTTTTGAGAGTCCTAGTTTTTTATCTCCTCTCACCTCTCTTAGTGGACAAGACATTGATAAAAAAGACAACACAACCATAGGTAATCATGACAATAACATTTTTTCTTCTCCTAGTTGTGAAGATACTTTGATCAATTGAAGTCATGAAAATCTTATTTATCCCTCTACACCTAGGGAGACCCTAATCGAGAAATAAAATTCAACCATTGATCATTCCCCTTCTTGCGATGAAGTCATTTTGGAAGAACCAATCCTTTAATGTCCAAAACATTTGGTTTATATCTCTCCTAAAAACTCTCCTACTAGGGAAGATATCACAATGGAAGAAAATGAAAACATTGACAATAGTAATTCCTTAGATGAATATAATTAAGTAACATTAAACTCCTCTTCACTAAGAGATCATGAAAATAATGATGAGTCTTTTGAGGTTATGCACATTAGATACCCCTTGGACTATTCTCCTGAGCCTAAACTTATCATTTATTCACCACAAGTTCAAACCAAACCCGTCCTTATCCTCAAACCACCTAAGAACAATGTTTCACAACAACCAAGTTACAATACTGTTGCTCATACATACAACACTAGGAACAATCTGTGATGTGACAAACACCTTCAACATCCCTCACATTGCCTAATGCCCTCTTACCTAGTCCCCCTTGTTTTTCTTCACAAAATAGAAAGGAGTATGATCTTGTCGAACAACTTAAGAATACTCTTGCTAAGATATCTTTATGGGACCTTATCCAAGCCTCCCCCCACTATGATAACATTATTCAAAGTGCCTTACAAAAATTTTCTATCCCTTCTAATGCCCAACCAAATGACATAGCCGCCTTGATTCAAGGCATAAATTCTGAGATTATTTTCCACCATAGTGAACTCCTTCCTTTGGAAGTGAAAAAACAATATGATTCTTTCATGATAATAGCTCAATACAAGACGGTAGGGATAAAGTGAACCCTTGTTGACAATGGCTCAGCCTTAAATGTGTGTAGTGTAAACCTTTTAGATAATCTTGGTGTTGATAAATCAAAAATTCAACCGGAATCTTTATCTATTAAGGGATTTGATAATGTGGGAAAGAAATCGCTTGGTGTGATCACTTTTCCTATTACACTTGGAAAGGCTACCTTACAAACCCTGGTCCATGTTATGCCTCATGATAGTTCATACAATATCCTTTTAGGCAAACCATGGTTCCATGAGATGCATGTTGTTCCCTCTACACTTCATTGTATCATGAAATATATCTACA
Organism: Sequoiadendron giganteum; assembly: GCA_007115665.2. NCBI lineage: Eukaryota > Viridiplantae > Streptophyta > Pinopsida > Cupressales > Cupressaceae > Sequoiadendron > Sequoiadendron giganteum. The sequence goes on along the minus strand of CM021106.1, from coordinate 353,064,748 downwards.
ACAAAAAAGTTTATACAATCGAAGTCGATCCTAAACCATACAGTCATTTCAACATTGACAAAGGTAAAGAGAATTATTTAAACACTTTGAAACCAACTACACAAGTGGAACCTCTACAACAAAAAGACAGAGAAAAAAACATTGAAGAAGTCACAAAGCTATTAGATGATGATTAGGGTTCCTTGGATTTCACACCTAGCCTTGATGGGCAACTAAAGATCATAATAAAGACACATGAAAAAGAAAAAGCAGTAATGTCAACACAAAATGTGGTAGACCCTTCGAAAGCATCCACCTCAACCACTTTAGAAGAAAAAGAAAATTGTGCAACAAACTTTGACAAAACTAACTATCAACAACCTTTGAATCCTAAAGAGATGAAATTTTTTTATAGAAAAGGTTACGAAATGATGAAACAACTTGGTTACAGTGGAAAAGGATTTGGTTCTATAGAACAAGGTATTTGTGTCCCTATCAAACCTAACACACAAGAAAAAACAAGTGGTCTTGGTTATTGTACTTTTATAGAAATAAAAAATACTTCACTTAATATCATCACCATTACAAAAGATTCTTTGAAAGACACAAAAGAAATAGAGAAATCTTTGCTTAATGTCAATGTCATCACATAAAACACTAATGATTTGAATTCAATAGATTTTACACCCTCTAGTAAATGAGAGAACAAAATCTCACAATCTAAAGAGTCTTGTGTCAGTATGACATCTTGTACTAAGCAAAATATATCTTTGTCACAAAATAAACCAACACCCTCTACTTTTGCCCAAGAGAGTATCTTGACGAAACTCCTCCAAGATCATCAGATCTCTCTCCCTCCAAGAACATAAAAGAAAATTTATTACAAGACTTCATTTTTCACCTATGACAAAGTTCATGGTCATGATCCTAATGAATGTAAGGCCGTGAGTAACAAAATTACACATCTTAAGGACTATGGTGCTCTTCCTTGGGTTGAAGCACCTAGTTCCTCTAATTGAAACTTATTTTTATTCTATTCGGCTCATCCTTGTCTTCCACTAAGTTGGGGCAAGGGGTTAGATAGCCTTGTCCTCGTATGTTGCTTGTCGTTTTCTATTTTGGCTAGTTGACCACCATTCATGTACATATAAGAGCAAGCTTGGAATGTGGGCGACGTGCCTTAAGTTGGCTAACTCGTGACATTTTGGGGGCAACCCTTTTCCTTTTTATGACATAGCTTATCAAAAACATATGACCTGGTATAGGGCTTTCTGAATAAGCTCTCATGTATTCTTCTACATTAAAGCAATTGCTCACTGCAATGGTGTTACCAACTTCTTTAAAGTGGGGGCATACATTGACACTCATATTTCATTGTGCGATTTTCTTTCTTGATGTGTTTCTTTCTTGGTGGTGTCATTGGCTCTAACTTCCTCCAATAGTTTGATATTTCTTTGGCTTGTCCTCTCTTGGAAACATTAAGCACAATGTTCCCTAAGGAGAGACCTCACGCGAAATAAGCAAAATGCCTTTCAACATCTCTCTTTCTTGTTGTGTTGCATTTTATTTTTGTACCTTATGAAAGCCATGGAGGTATGGCTTTAATATGGTCCCCTAGGGCTTACCTAGTGAACAACTAGCTTCACTATCCCTTGTGAGCATGTATTTTATTTTTTCCTTATCATAGTCATGTGGTATGTCATTGGTATAGACTTCCTGGGGATCACCTAGTGGACAACTAGCTCCCACTAGCCCTTGTGAGTGTGTGTTTTGTTTGCATAATGGACAACGCGTTCCACTTGCAAACCCTCTTAAACCCTAGACTCAATCCACCACATTGGACGACTAGTCAAAGCTTGATCTATTACAGTCTCTCTCTTTTCCTCTTTTTTTTGTCTTTGATGGTGTATGTTTGCGATTTGGTTTTGGCTTCATTTATCATTTTCATGTGTATTCCTTTGTGCCTATGTTGGTTTTCCATAGGATCATAATCCTAGGGGCCTGGCCACCCCCTTGATTGTTGTTATCCTATATTGATAACATGTGTACATTTAAACCCCTCTTAATTGCGTGGTTGTTTTCTTTAGTGTGATTTTGAAGCAAGTTCATCCTCTCAGTAAAGTGGGGGCTAAATGTAGTATAGTAAAATACATACCCTTGCATTTTCACACTTGTTTGGGCCCTCCTTGCTTTATTTATGCTTCTTTATGGCTTAATTGGTCCTATTTTGCATCCACAAGCCCTATGAACTATATATTTTTATGGAAAATCCTGACAAACATAAAAAGATAAATGATCATTTAATGTTTCTATCTGTGTGTCCCTAATTTTTGGACTGGGACTAAGACGCCACCTAGGGCATCTTTTTCCTCCATGGGTCTTGGGACCCTAATTTTGAAACCTCTCAATTAGGTCCCTTTTTGGACTTTATGGCCAGAGATTTGAGCCTCAAGACTAAGACACCACCAAGGGTATCTTAGTCCTCCTTGGCTTATTTCCAGGGTCCAATTTCAAATTCGAGTGGGAATTTTTCCTCCTTTAATTAATGATTTCATACATTGGCTTGTTGTGGTGTAATTTTGGGATGTGAAGCACGAATTTGTATAAATACAAGGTTCCTTCACTCATTTCAATCCAAGTCTTTTGTGAGAGCATTAATGATAGTAAAATTGAGTTCACAAGAGCATTCAAGAGCAATTCATCAAGTATTTGGAGCCATCATCAAGATTCAAGCATCATGTCAAGGGTTTAGTGCATCCATTCATGTTGTTGAACCAAGATTGTGGATGTAGCATTGAATATCTATCTACAACTATTCTTCATATCAAATCCAAGGATCAAAGATCTACATTCTTCATTGCCACTACATGGTAGATTGCATATTTGCTTCACAAGACATCATCCAAGGTGATATAATATATATATTTCATTTTTTATGCTTCATTTCATTAATTTAATCATTTGGTTTAATTACCTACAAGGGGTTTGACCAAGGAAAACCCCCATTCACTAACAATCAACAAGTTTTCCCTCTCTTGTGTGTTTGTGTTTGGAGATATAGGTTGAAAACTTAAAGATCACTTAGAGTACAATTTTTTCGAAGTTAAAAATTTTCATTGCAAAGTTGTCATCCTCACAAATAATCACCTACATGTTAGATCCAAATGTTTCATAACTTGAGATCCAAGAGGAAGCAATTACAGATCGGGGAGCTTAGCACCATATTCAGAAATTCAGATCGGGAATAAGATGGTAGCAAGGGCATCTTAGTCCTCCAAGTGGAATCTTTCAGAGATTCTTTGAGATTTTGTTCCAACATCCAATGATTATGTGTTTGCCTTGAAAATAAACAGCAGGACTAAGACAACAGCAAGGGCATCTTAGTCCTGCAAGGCATATTTTGGTAGTCTTTTTGCATTTCTAGAATCTTATTTGCATCTTCAGGTTTCCCAAGTATGCATACCCTAACTTGGAGTTGTTCATTTTCAGTATTTATAAGCTTCGTTTAGCTCATTTTAAGTGTTTTGCATATCATAGTGTGTTTTCAAACATTATCTTTTCCAAACATTTGCTTGGTGGTGAACCCCTTAATTTGAAAGAACACCCCCTCTTAAGTCCTCCTAATTGTGTATTGACTCACCTTGAGAGGTTGATATTCAATCCTATTAGGGCTCTTAGGACATTATTGAATGTAGTTGGAGAAAGAGTGATGCTCTATGTAGAGCTCCCCTTTTTTGAGTAATCAAGTGCAAACAAAAGTATGCTTATGTGGAGTTACTTCCAGCAAATAGGTGTTGAGAGAAATAAGAACCATGATCATAAAAGGTTGATCATCCTTGAATACAGTTGCATCATATCTACTTGTGCTAAGAATTGTTAACAAACTTGGAAGAAAATAGCATAAACTAGTAAAATAAAAAACACCACATAGAAAGGAGATCAACACAAATGATTTAACTTGGAGAAACCCATGTGAGAAGAAAACTGTAGCAAGAACCCACTGTCAAAATCAATTGTACAAGCTTGCTCTCTTCATTAGGGCCTCTAGAACACCTTCCTAACATCTTATCACTTGCATCAAGGGATTCCCATAATTAAATATAGTCTAGTTATCCCAAGAATTATTTGCAATGAACTAAACAATAATATCTAGAATCAGAAAAGGATTACAGACATAAAATCCTTGAGTTTAGCTCTCTCAACACCCACAAAGGGATTATCTTGCAATGGTCGTATGAAATGTAGGAAAGTGGAGTAGATAGACGAAGGGGAAGTTGCATTGCTCTATTACTATAGTCACAGTCAAAAGATATAGTCTTGCAAGAAACTTAGAAAAAGGAAAAGCACAGGCATTTTCTTCAGACATTCTATGTACCTTGGTCTGCCCTTTTTAAATTTTGGAGAGGACACATGCGTTTTCCCAAAAGCGATAGCCACGATCTCTCAAACATTTCTATTGAAAATTAGAAACTAAAACAATCCGTAACAAACATAAAATCACCACCATCAACCAGATTATATAACCCATTTTGTATTTACTGTGCTGCGAACGATGATGGAGGGGTTGGCATTGTGGTTTGATAGATCCGCCATATTCCTCCCTACTTGTATGAAAAATGTGTCCCTAGAATGCCTCCACGGGATATACAGCGAGACCATTTCAAATTTCAAGTCTCCCGCTTTTAAAATTCTGCTCTTTTTCAAAACTTTTAAAACTGTCGTCCGTCCGTCACTATCCATCTCCGTCAGCAGCCGCCCGTCAATATTTCTAACGGTACGTTTTGTCTCGAGATTAGCATGGGAACGAGCGATGTTATGTTATAATGCATAAACATAAGTGCATTTCATCCGGAGATTAGCTTCTCAATTAAATGCCTATTATTCTTAATATTTACTTCTCTAATTTACCATTTCATTACTAATTATCACTCCCACAATTAAAATTAATTTATACATATATTTATACGTTTCATTTGGTTAGACCACATTCCTCAAGAATTTGCCGGTAAAACGAGCCATTCACCCTAACTTAAAATGGGCGCTTTTATGTCATATTTCTCTTTCTTGCTGACGGCATACATACGAAACTAGCAATGATGCCCACATATTACTTTATTCTACGCATTATTCCCTTTGGCTTTTGTAATTTTGGTTAGGCATATTTCAAAGGCAAAGCTGCATGCGCTTTATCTTTTTGGATTGAAGCGGGAAAAGGATTCTCGCAGAAGAACTATACAACACTATCGTTCCTTTCTGATTGATGGGAGAATATAATTCTTCGACTGGTAAGATTACAATTTGGAATCAAATCTTCACTAGTTTTCTGTTTCGATTAGACTTAATCAACAGCTTTTTTATTTCAATTCTTCTAAACTATTCCACTTTCTTAAATTTTCTTTAAAATAATTATGCCCTTTCATATATTATTACATATGGTGTTCGTATAATGATAAAATTCACATATCCATGTGAAATTTTCATTTTCATTTTGTATTTTAATAAAATGGTGTTGAGTCAATTTTATTAAAACATTTTTATGAGTGCACTTATTTTTGTATTTTGTTTCATGTTTTCCTATTTAGATACAATTTCATTTCAGTTGTAGGTATAAAGACCTAGAGTATATAACAAAACATCATTTTATGATTGCTTTTCATTTCTTTAGAGTTTGTTATTGTTAGGTTGATTATAGACACCTTTACTTTTAGAGCTTTGCGTCTACTTACATTTTCCAACATATAAGGTCTACTTGTAGAAGAAAGGTTAATAAGGTTAAGGACAATGTTAAAATGGATTTTCTTGTAGGTTTTTATAGTGGAAGAGCATACATAGACTTTATTCTAGACGACTTGATGGTAAACTTTCATTTTGGACATGATTGATATCAACTTCTTTATATTAATTTCTTTTGTTTACTTGATAGTGCTTTTTTTCAATGTTCATGATCTAGAATAGAAGACAAAAAAGAAAAAAGGGAAAGAGAGTGAAATAGTGGGAAAAATATCACTAAAATATATTCCCTCAAGTTGGGAATAACCTATGGAAATCAACTATGCTTTTCACTTCTAAATGTTACCATAATATTCGAGCATATTTTTGAATGTTTATTTACAATCAATGATTTTACATCCATTAGATAAATTTATCGGGTCTCATGTATGTATTCTTCAATAGTAGAGTCATCTCATCATCCATGGCCAATTTTTAGGTCTCATAACCATCCATTTCAATTACCTTTTTAATTTTTTTGGGCTCACCAATGTAAGAAAACAAAGTAAATAAACATCTAAAATCAAGTGGGCTATAAATTTTTGGTTACCTTCTCTATTGAGTGGACCTCCTCAAAAGCTAAGGTGGAGGTTCTACATTTTCTTTGAACTCTCTAAGGTTTTTGTATTGTTCTCCTCATTTCGTCCAACCTAAACATCTAGTTTAACATTTTGGGTAGCCTTCTTAATCTTTCTTTGTAGTTGCACAACTAACATGACATCTTTCTGTGGAATCTCAAATATAGAAAGAGGTTTAAACTCACTGAAGATCACATTTCAACTACACAAAACTTTAATTATTGCATGATTGAAAACATCATACCCTTTCAATTTAATGTCATAGCTAACAAACATACATTTCACAACCTTATTATTTAAATTGGATATTGTCTCCAAAGGCTCTTGAGCATATTCCTCATAACTAAAATACATGAAGATGCTAAAGTGAGGGATGTTATATTCTATAGAAACCTCAATGGGGGTTTTCTTTACGAGCATTAATGTAGGAGATTTTTTGATCAAGTAACATGTAGTAGAAATTTATTTCACTGAGAACATTTTTTCCAAGCTGGATGATCCATTGAATATACTCCTAGCCATCTCCATCAACATCGCATTTATGTGCTGCGAATCTCTATTGTGTTGAATGGGGTGTACGGAGTTTTCTTATGCCTTTCTATTGCATTCTCCTTGTGAAATTTATCAAATGTTGTTCTAGGAAAATAATCACCACCATTATCAATCCTCAACACTTTAATATTTCTATCAATATGATTTCTAAGAGGGCTTTAAACTCCCTAAATTAACTAAACAAATTTGGTTTATTGAGAAAATATATCCATTTCTTCTGAGAATAATCATTTATAAATGATACATAACAAATAGATTATGAAAATGAACAACTAAACGGAAAAATACATTAGAATTAACAAGATTCAACAACAAAAAATATTTATGAGTTCACTAGAGTAAAACTAAACAAAGTTCTATTTTTAATAAATATAGTTCTCACAAAAATTAATCTTAAGAGAACAATCAATAAGACCCTCTACAATTTTTTTAGCTTTCAAGGACTATAGTTCTTTCTCACTAAATTTACCCATGGGAGTGTCATAACATTTTCTTGTGAATAGGTAACATGATCTCTAATGCAGGAGAATTCTTAGCTACCTAGAATCCATGGCCATATATACAACAAATTTATTTGTTTTATATTCCAATGACTAAGGTGTAGACTCTACAAATCCTTTCATTTCATATACTAAAAAAATATTAAACAATATATGTGCATGCATATAGTTGAAAGAGAGTACCAACTCAAACACCCATTATAAACATCATAGTTGCACATGCATATTATAGTTTTCATTTCAAAAGACTACTTGTGAGAGAACAATTTTTTCCTACTATCTCATTCACATTGAAGTACCCATTTTTGGACATGGATATTTATTAATTCCTTTTTCTTTTTTTTGGGGGGCTATACTCATTGTGACAAATTGGCACAAACAATGTGGATTCAGATTATAGTAGTCTAAATTATGAGTATATAATGCTAATTTAGATTAGTTGATGCTTATTTATAGTAATAATTATTTTAATATTAGATTCATAATTGAGATAAGTTGATTTTATTCTTATGGGACTAACCATGTAGGATGCTTAATAGATACAAGTTTCCACATTTCTCTCTATTTTGTCACATTTGAATTTAATGTAGGTGGTTGTCATGTGCATTTTGGATGCAATAGTTAATTTTATTTTTAAATCAAATTTAAAGTATGATTTGATAAATTTTATGATTTTCATAGAGTACAACATTAGGTAATTTTATGGGAAATTTATTTATTTAACTTACATAATTAGGGATTGTTAGTAAGATGTAATGTGAAAGTTATATAAATAAATAAATTTTATATTACAAGAGATGTGTTTAAGTTACTATTAGAAATTTCTTTAGATATCTTTTAGATGTATTTGATATTAGTTTCAAGTATGTAGATGAGCTTCATGGCTAATGAAAAATGTTTTGGCATCCTCTTAAAAAACCTAATCATGTTTTCATATTGACACCTTAACTTTCTTCCATGAGGGGACTGGGGTATTCTTTCATGAACATATGTTGTAATGTGAAATATCTCACGTCTTAGATAATTTTTAGCATGTTATAAGTTTTTATGTGTTATTTTCTTTGGGTGAGAGTCATACTAAGTGGGAAATATTTAATTTAAACTTAGAGTGCTTTTTTAAAGGTCTTGTAAAGTAATTTTATTAATTAATTAAGTGAAATTAGGTCCCTCTAGGGTGAATACCAATGTGATGGAGAATAATTTGACCCTTACCAATTATATTGAGAAGAATGTGATGAGATTTGACTTGGGAAAGAAAGAAGGTGGTTTTAATATCTAATCTTACCTTGATATTTTTTGCATGGGGAAGTGTACTAGGCACACCCTCATCCAAAGTTATCACACATGTGTTAGCACATAAGGATTTATGTGACTGTTCGAGAGTTGTCTTAAGGGATGGGAAAGATGGGTATGATGCCATGTGTCACCTCCCAATTTGAGAGGATGAGTAGAGCATGGAATCCATTATTTATATCCATTTTGAAGAGATTAAATGGGCCTTTTCTAATTTTATTTTGTGGGTGAGAGATCAAAGTCTTGAGAGCTTGGATCTTGTAAGAAAGGCTTGGAGAAGATTTATTTGAAGGATTATAAATGAGGAGTATTTATCCCACATTTAAACTCCATTAGAGGAAAAATTAATGGATTTGTTTGTTTGACATATATAAGATGAATGTGATGCTTTTTGTATGCATTTGAAGGTTAGCTCAAGCTTGGTTATGGTTCCAAATTTTTATTTTTGTTTTCTATGTTTTTGTATCTATTTAGGAATGGAGTACTTTATTGGGTTAGGTTTTCTTGGAATAAAATAAAATAAACCCACATGTAGGGTTGAGAAAGGTGTGGTCCAATTGGAAGTATGAGCAGTTGGTGTTGTCATTGATGTCAACAAGGTTGGGAGAGATTATTGTAGGCTTATGTTTGTGTTGTCATTGATGACTGGTTGTGTTGATGCTTTGATTAGTTGCATTATGTTATCACTAGTAAGTGCTACTAGTGTCAACCTCTAGTGTTACTTTGATAAGCATCTATGTGTTCAATGCATAAGACAACTAAGAGGGGGGGTGAATCAGTTTTACCTTACAACTTCAAAACCCTCATAAACATTCAAATACATATTCATTAAATTAACCCTTAATCTATTTAGAATGTTTAACATGAAATAAAATAACAAAAGTTGAATCAAACCAACACCGTGTACAAAAGAACACTAGATTTACATGGAAAACCCAAGATGGGAAAAATCATGGTGATGATTAACTAACAATATAAAGTAATATCAACACCGAATATAATAGGGCTCACTACCAGAGCGCTCACTGACAAAGAGAAAGAAAAGCTCAATACCAAAATAGAAAAGAAGATAAAGAAGAGTGTTATAATGAGAAATCCATCTCAAAGAAAAAAAAAAATCCACCACAACATCACCAACCCCTTCACATTCTCTTTGAAGAATTGTAGACACCTTCTGCTCACTATATCCTACAATCTAACACATGAAAGCTCACACTGCACTTCTTAAATTCACACTCTATCACTCTATAATTCACATCACTCACATCTATCTTGTCTATCTCATCATCCCTCAACAAATCAACTCATATTTATATCATCTTCAACCTTGAAATCATTCTCCAAGGTCAACTATGCACATCAATCATGCAAATTCAAATTAGGTTGGCACCAAAACATTCCCACAATGGAAAGGAATGAAGGTGGATCACAAAACACCTTAGCTAGAACCTAAATCCAATCATACGGGCCACACCATGCTTCCAAAAATTTCACAAGCAATGTAAACACCCAGGTCAACTATTACACATATAAACGCCATTAATATTTTAAGTACACGCTTCCTTTGATCCAACAACAACTCAAAAACAACAAATATCACATGAACACAATCTAGAATATTCTATAAATACCCTAAAATCCAACAAACTCCTTCAAAAAAACTTCCATCTAAAGAATGTACACACCCACTACACTTAGACAACTCTTTCATACACTCTAACTTAAGAAAATAACTTCTGAAGCATGAAACATCAAACAACTTTGACTGAAGAAAGATACCAACACTATCAACACACATCTAGATCCGTAAGACTTGAAGAAAAACTATAGAGAAATGTGGAGCAAAAAACTTTCTCCCAGACACCTCTGCAATACACAGTTCATGCACTGGTGAACACAACTTTCTCTACACAACGATCCGACACACCAATTTCTCGATGTAGGACCTCTAAACACCTTTGATAAACATATCTAAAATTCATAGAAATATATTCAACCTAGAATAAAGTGGAGAAAAATCAGAACACTACTCTTCAACGCAAAACACACTACAACTCACTATTTCATCCTTTTATCAAATTTTCTCAAAAGCACTTAGAAACCAAGCACCAAAGACACATCCTCATCATCTTCAATACTTATTCATCATCAATCCAATTGTAATATAGCAAATTCAACCATATATAGAAGCTTATCAAAGCAACACTAGAGGTTCACTCCTATAGCTTACTAATGACAACATAATGCAACTAATCAAAGCATCATTAATGCAACAACATAGAAAACACACAGTCTTGCAACAATATTCTATTTAGACCATTGACACCAATGACAACACAAGCTTGTTGACATCAATGAAAATACCAAGTGCTCATACTTGCAGCATTATGGATGTATAGTTAAACTACATAGTGGTGCTGAGGAAGTGTTAAAGATGATGACTGTCTCTGGTGCTTGGTTTCCAAGTGCTTTTGAGAAAATTTAAATAGAAAAGTAAAATAGTGTGTTGCATAGGTGTTCTAATATATAGTGTGGTGTTCTATTTTTCATCCACATTTCTTCTATCTTGAATATCTACTTATGTGGTTCAAATATGTTGATTAAATATGTTAAGAGGTTCTAGATCCAAAATTTGTTGTTCTAGATCATCGTGCAGAGAGGGTTGTGTTCACCAGTGTGTGAACTATATGTTGTAGTGATTTTTAGGAGAAATGATTTTTCTTTTAATTTCTCCATAGTTTGGTTTCTATTCTTGTGGTGTTAGAAGTGTGTTGATAATGATCATATCTAACTTTAGTCAAATTTTTTCGCGGTTTGGTGCTATGGAAGTTGATTTCTTGAGTTACAAAGTATGGAGGGTTGTTTGAGTGTACTGGGTGTGTGCATTCTTCAAGTGAAATATGTTGTGAAGGAATTTATTATATTTTTTGGTGGTTGTGGAATATTCTAGATTATATTCAAGTTTTGTGTGTAGTTCATGAGTCATCTTTGGATTTGAGGAAGCATGTACTTAAATGTTAATGGTGTTTGCACTGGTTTGACCAACCTTGGGTTTTTACACTGATTGTGGATTTGTTTCAATAATTTTGGAAGTTTGATATGGTTATATGTATTATTTGGGTCTGAGTTAAGATGAGGAGTGATCTTCTATCATTCCTTTCCACCATGGGAATGCTTAGTGTTGACCTAAATTGAATTTTCATGATTGAGGTGCATAGCCGGCCTTGGAGAATGTTTTCAAGGTTGAAGAAGGTATAAATATTTGATGAGTTGAAGGAGAATTGTGTCATCAAGTGTGTGATATGAATTATAGAGTTGTGAAGTTTGAATTTATGAAGTGTAGTGTGAAATTAATGAGTTAGACCATTGGATGTAGTGAGTAGAAGGTGTATACAATCTTCACTGGAACACCCTTCTTTCTTCTTTTATGTAATCTGGTAATGAGACTTTGGCAGTGAACCCTTCTTTCTTTTGGGTAGTGAGCCTATTGTATTTGATATTGCAATTAGTTAATATTGTGAGCTAATCCTCTTTGTTCTTTTTTCCTTCTTGGGTTTTCCATGTAATTCTAGTGTTCTATTATGCATGGTGTTGATGTGTTTTATTTTTTCGTTATTTTCTTTCATTCTAAATCATTATAATAGATCAAGGGTTCATTTAGTTTATGTGGATTTGAATGTTTATGAGGGTTTTGAAGTTTTAATTTACAACTGATTCACCCCCTCTTAGTTTTTTTGTGTGCATTCAATAATTTGTATCAGAGAAAGGTTCCTTGGAAGAAATCTTAACTTCTTGAGGTAGATCTAGGATGGATCACAAGAGGGATGATCCTTTGTTTGATGGATTAGACTATGGCTTATGGAAGACAAGGATGGAAGGTTTCATGGTATCTCTTAGATTTAGAGTTTGTAAGTTTGTTGAGATTGGATATACTATACCTACTAGTGGTGTGAAGACTAATGATAAGATCAAGGCCTATGGGAATAATGGTAAAGCAAGGTATGCTCTTTTAAGTGGTCTTTCGAACACTAAGTTTGTGATATTTATGAGTTTGAAATTTGCTAGAGAGATCTAGAAAAAGTTAGAAAGTATTTATGAAGGGGATGATAAGGTCAAGCAAGCTAAGATGTAGAATATAAGATCACATTTGAGAACATGCAAATTTCTAAAGATGAAAACATTACAAGCTACATGCACAAGGTGGACGAAGTTGTCAATTCCATTAGAGGTCTTGGTGGAAATCTTGAAGAAGAAGTGGTAAAGAAGGTATTGAGAACTCTTCCTAGATATTATGGTCATAAAGTTTATGATATTGAGGAAGTTCAAGATTTAAGCAAATATTCTAGAGATCAGTTGTATGGTGCTTTATTTGCATTAGAAATGAGAGAAAATGGTACAAGTAATGCAAAAGTTGAGACTTCTTTTAAGGCTGGAAAATCAGAAAAGTCCAAGGAATCAAATTGGGAGGATCTTGATGATGTTGAAGAAAAATTTGTGAGGGAAATGATAAAGGGTATTGGTAAATACAGAGGTAAGCTACCTTTCAAATATTTTAGTTGTGGTAAGATTGGTCATTACGCTCCAATGTGTCCAAATAAAGCTTTCAATGACAAAAATAAGGAATAAAAAGGTAAAGCAATTAAAAAAAGTTATTATGTCAGAGAAGATGCCAGTATATCTAATGATGAATTTGACTATGGGGATGATGAAGACAGTGAATTATTGTTCATGGCTATTAAAGATGAAACTAATTCTGTTAACTCTGAGATATGTGTGAAGGAAGTGCTCTAGAAATAGGTCATAATGATATGGTGACTACTCTTCATGCTAGAAAGGAGAACTACTGGATTATTGATAGCGGATGCTCAAATCATATGACTAGTGACAAAACTAATTTTTTTAAACTTGATAAATAAGAAGGATGTCTAGTTAAGTTTCGTGATGATACATATGCTAAGATTTGTGGAAAAGGTTCAATTAGTTTTGATGTTAAGAATAATATAAATGATTCTATTTATGTTAAGGGTGTGATACATAACCTCTTGAGTGTTAGACAAATGTGTAGAAAAGGATATAATCTTATGTTTTAGTATGATGGATGTGAGATAAAAAAATTCTCTAGAACTATGGTTGTTGTTGGAAGAAGGAGAGATGCAAATGTTTATCAGCTTAAAGGCATTGATGGTCACTGCTTTGTGACTTAGATTAATGAAAGTTGGCTATGGTGTAGAAGGATGTGTCATATTAATTCTTATTTCCTAGTGAGGATCAACTCAATTCAATTTGTGAGATATTTTCCAAGGATTACAAAGCCCATTAATGTTGTCTATAAGGAATGTCAAATTGGGAAGAAAGCAAGAAGTTTCAAAGTCAAAGACCAATCCACTAGTGAGATGTTGAAAATTGGTGCATACAAACCTTTGTGGTCCTATCAGAGTAATAAGTCTTCAAGGTGACATGTATTTCATGCTATTGATTGATTATTATTCTAGAATGACATGGGTTACTTTTCTCAAAGAAAAATTAGAGGCTCTAGATAAGTTCCAAGCATTCAAATTTATGGTTGAGAATGAAATGGATATGAAAATCAAGTGTTTGATGTCTAAGGGAGGTGGATAATTCACCTCTAGTGAGTTTAATATTCTTTTGTGTGAATCATGGGATAAAGAGGCATTTATTTGCTTCTAGGACACCTTAGCAGAATGGTGTGATTGAAAGAAAGAATAGGACTATTCAAGAAGATGCCAGAAGAATGATGAAAGAGGCAAACCTACCAAAATTCTATTGTAGAGAAATAATTTGCACTCCTATCTATATTATTAAAAGATTTCAAGCAAGAGTAAACAGTGTAAAGACTCCCTATGAGTTATGGTATGAAAGGATTCCTACCATCAAATACATCAATGTTTGTTTTGGTTATTTTTTTAGAACCAAACTTAATCTCACCATTTACCTATGAAACTACCACAATTAAATGATAAGAAAAGGTAAGGATTGGCCAACAAACAAGGATTACTAGGCCCTTACTTCTACTCTTCGGGCTCTGTGAAACCCAGGAGGGTAATCCTAATAATGTTTAATTAATATTCTCTTCTCATTTTATCCTAAACATTAGAACAAGCAGATGTATTCCTATCAACTTTAAATAGATAGAATCCCTCAAGGATTTGGCTAACCCTTAAGAAAATTACTACCTAAAGCAAGGAATAAGTGAAACTGCATAATAATGTGTTGTAATTGAAGGTATTTAGATTATTTTCATTCTCATTTTGAGCTCTTGGTCAAGTGTAGGACTAAATCATTTAGATTCAAGATAACCAAACAAATAGACCAGTGCCTTATCTTTGGGTAATGGAGTCCTATTTGTAACAATATGTAATACCTTAGTAATTTGACTCAGTAATTCATAGGCTATTGACATATTGCATTGCAATATTCAACTCATTATGTCAAAATAAAACTACTTAGCAATCCTAGAATTTTCCATCACAAACCTACAATCTTATTTGAGTATTTAATCAATTCCTTGAACCAAAGCAGAAATAAAATAACTCATTCCATTAAAATAATTGAAGACAAACAAAAAGGATCCTTAATCATTTCATTTATAATATGGAAGAGAAAACACATAGGAGAGAAAGTGCTTTCAAACTTGCATTTTCATTTATATACTGTTTCTACTATAAAACTAATTAAGTTCATTAGAAACCAGCTCATACCCTAGACTTCACACTAATCTATTCATATGTGCATGAATTTGCAAATTTGTCTTTCATGAGCTCAGTTTTCCAACCTAGACCACCTGAGACCCAAAATCCGAACCCCTGTAATTGACCCAGAATCACGTTTATAGAAATATGGGAGCAACAAGCTTCAAGCCAAATCACCATTTCAGTCACGTTTGCATTTGACACTTAATTTCATTTCAATTTCAGAAATTTCCCCTGAAGGTTATATTTCCTCATTGTAAAAAGTGGAGGAAAGCAAAAGACAAAACTCCATATAGTGTATTGAAGAAGATCAACCTCCCTCCAAAAGGAATTATTCATCATTGCAGTTCTAACACCAAAATATCTCATCCATGTCGACCAAACAAGATTACCCACGTTAGCGCCCAAGACAAAAAATTACATGTCCATTGAAGAAGATGAGCCCGCCGTTGTGGCAACAGTGTCATAAAAAAAAAAAAAATCGGGGTGCTACTCTAATTCTTCAGAATCAAAGTAGGCATACCCACTCCATGTTTTTCCAGAAACTGGAGAAGCCATTAACCCTCCATCATCAAAATCCTCTTGTGCCACAAGAGTGAGAAGGTATCAGCCATACTCTGGGTTAGTATCTATTTCATTGCTCAAAAGACTAGCTAAATCACCCATGGGAGAGTTGTTCCTTCCCATATAAGAATCATAAGCCTTGGTGTACTTATTATTCTTCTTCCCCCAAGACTTATCCAATTTCCCACCATGCTCATATTGGTCATGACCAACAATCATACTCCTTAGGTTGTAATTACTCATGACACCACCCTTCTTAGACTTATTATAGGTTTTCTTCTCTTTTGGTGTTGCGGGAGCTCCTAGTGTGCCTTGTTCAATTTTAGGAACATCATCCTGAAGTTCAAGCATACTAATCCTCCTAGAGACCTCCTGACTGGTTGGAAAGACTCACTAGGTTTACTCATTCTCTTAGGAAATAGAAAAATAATTAGCAAACCTTCACTTGCAGAAAAATCATCTATTTACGCTCTCAAATTGAATTTGCAGAAAAGAAACGTCAGACCCACACAATGCTAACTAGCTCAAGTAGAAATCATAGGAAATTAAAACCCTTACCACCCCAGCAATTTAGAGATCACAAGAAAAATCATGCATAATTGAAACAGAGTAGGTATGAATACCCACTTACTTGGGAAAACCACTTTCACTATCTCTACAATTACTTTCCCCAGACTCACACGCTTCTTCTCTGGCTCTAAACTAATTTCTCAACTCTCAATGACTACAAATGGTGAGATAAAACAACAGACAATCCTCATTAAGTAGAGCAATTGGAATGTGTAGCCATTAATGATCAAAGAAGGATCATGCGAGCCAGCTAATGACTTGTCCCCCAACTTTGAATCGTGACCGTCGAGCTTCTTGGTTTTGAAACATAATCAATGATGCTCCTCAACCATCGCTCCTTGATTTTATAACTTGATCGTCAAAACCGATGATGATTCCTTAGAAAGCTGCCACATCACCATTTAATCTCATTAGTCATCTCTAATCTCATAGTCGTCATGTATCGCCATCCTAGTCTTTTCTCCTTCAATGTAATCAATGAGGTGCCAAGAGCTAACAATGATGAGAATATTCTCTCGAACATTCCATCACCCATCGCTGAATTGCCTTCCTTTTTCTAGAGTCCTATCAGCAATGTGAGAATCTTTGTGATGAAATCTTAGTTGTTGGATCAAGTCTCACCTTTGATCATGTTCATTTCCCATCACATATCGTTGATTTACACTTCAAATTCCATATCACATAAATAATGGGAGAGAAAAGGTGATGTAACACGATTAAGCCATGTGTACCTACTTGAAAATCGAAGGCACAAGAAACATCACTCATAAGAGCAATTCAAATCAGTGATAGAAAGTTCGAACACATGACCACATCGCTCATCACTACTTTGATATTCAAAGTTTACAACCAATCCGTGATGAGCGATGGAAGAAAATGCAAAGAGAACAAAGGGTTATCACATATTGCTAATGCAAAACTCAAGGTCCATAACCTATCTGTGATAAACGATACAAAGGAAACACCACTCATCGCACGTCGCTAATGCAATTCAAACATTGACAAAACTATTTGCGGTGAGAAATGGGCAACAATGGTGAATGGGATCTTAAGTGAAAAATTTTTGCACATGCTCATAATTTGTATTGAGAAAGGGGAACGCCTAGGACCATGTAAGAACAAGCCTTGAAGGACTTAAACCATATTATTTAGAGGATGTAAAGACCAAACAAGGTCTATCGGTGAACCTTATAAAATAAGAGTATTTTAGACCTAGGCATGAGGGGTCGATAATACAACGGATTCAATGACTTTAGTCACAACCTAACTGATTGGGAGCTAGTGGTAAGAGGTCAATGACAGATTACAATGCTGACAAGGACAAATACTTGAGGGTCATTAGGAAGGGCTTTTACAACACAAAACCAAAGGCATTGATAGCAGACAAAACCCTAAGTCCAAATACTTGAGACCATCCAAATTTTACAAAATTTACAAACGAAACCAAAAATTTTAGGGTTTCCATCAGTTTGGAAGCAAGTGTTATATCAGAAGAGATGAAGAAAACTTAGGAAAGTTTGATACAAGATATGATGAAGGCATCTTGCTTGAATATTCTACAAGAAGAAAACCTTACCGATACTACAACAAGAGATTGGAGAGGATTATTGAAAGTTAGAATATCAAAGTGGACAAAGACTTAAAGAAGAATTTTGTGGTGATATATGGATATTAATTAGATGAGTCATTTTGTAAATAAAATTATAGAGATTAAGATAAGGAAAAAGAAGTTTAGATTGAAGAGGAAGAAGCTTTGGAAAGGATTCCTAAGACCCCTAAGTATGTGCAGAATAATCATTCTAAAGATCAGATTATTGGTGACAAAAGCAAGGGTATTTTGACAAGAAGAAAAGATGTTATGGATGACGAAAAGGTGAATCTATGTTTACTCTCTAAATTTGAACCTAAAACAATGATTTTTCAAAGCATGCAAGGATGAATATTGGATCAAGGATATGAAAGAAGAACTAATGCAAATTGAGAAGAATTGAACTTCAGAACTTGTTTGAAGACTAGCAAACAAGAATTTGATTAGAACTAAGTGGGGTTCCTAGAAAAAACTAAATGAGAAAGGAAAAGTGGTAAGAAACAAGGTAAAGCTTGCGTGTAAGGGCTACTCACAAGTAGAAGGAATATATTTTGAGGATACTTTTGCTCCACTGGCAAGAATGGAAGCTATTAAGATATTTTTGGCCTTTGCAACACAGAAAGATTTCAAAGCATATTAGATGGATGTGAAGTATTCATTTTTGAATGGTGAGTTGGAAGAAGAAGTATACATTGAACAACTAAAAAAATTTAATTATCAAAAAAACCAGATATGGTCTACAAATTAAAAAAGGAATTTTATGGATTGAAAAAAGATCCCTGACCTTGGTATGCAAGGTTGGATAGGTACTTGATATAGCAAGGATTTAATAAAGGTACTGTAGATAGTAATTTTTATTTCAAGATTTAAAACTATAAAATATTGATTGTGGTTGTATATGTTGATGATATAATTTTTGGAGGAAATGAAGCTATGTGCAAGAGATTTTCAAAAGAGAAGCAAAAATAATTTGAGATGTCTATGTTTGGGGAGATGAATTTCTTCCTTGGGTTACAAATTAATTAGACAAAGAAATGTATATTCATTTTACAATCAAATTAT
The DNA here is from genome assembly GCA_007115665.2 of Sequoiadendron giganteum. NCBI lineage: Eukaryota > Viridiplantae > Streptophyta > Pinopsida > Cupressales > Cupressaceae > Sequoiadendron > Sequoiadendron giganteum. The sequence continues at coordinate 353,045,583 of CM021106.1, read as the reverse complement.
GTCAAGGAAATGTTGAAGAAATTTGGAATGGAAGATTCTAAATCGATATGTATCCATGTGGTTACTAGTTGCAAGATAAGTAAGAATGATGAATCTCCTCAAGTTGATCAAAGCAAATAGAGATCAATGATTGGAGGACAACTATATCTAACTATTACTAGATCAGATATCATGCATGTAATTTTTCTTGTAGATAGACTTCAAGAAGATCCTAAAGAGTCACATGTTGCAATAGGGTGAGTGCAGGATCATGGGGGTCCAAAAAGTGGCAATATGACAAAAAGGTGGTTGACAATTTTTTTAATCCAAATTTGACAAAATGAAAAGGGTTTATTAAGAAAATTGTCAGATATCTGACAATATAAGATATTCCTTATTTTGAGTTAAATAGATAATTATTATTGATTTTCTACATGCATTCTGACTAAAGTCCTGATTGATAGACTGATTGAAAAACATCTATAATTCTTAAATGATTTAACATTTTTTGAATCCGAAAGATGTGGCACATTCTATACTTCCCATACTATAATATATAAAAAATAAAATATTGAACTTCATAAACTTTTGACCAAGATATGGTGGTGAGACAAACAAGTTTTAGTATTTTAAAAAAGTTTTAATAAAAAATCATAACTAATTATTTAGATGCAAAAAAATTACAAAAGAAAATGTGGCACATCCAAGCATGTGTCCTCTACTTATATTGTAAGTTTCAAAAAAAAAATTCTTGTATTTAGGTTGTTCAAACATACATCTACTTTTTTGAAAAATTAGTACTACTACATTGTAATTTCAACTTTTCACCAAATAGATTTACTTTTTTCCAAAAAAGGACTAGTATCATAGAAACTACATTCAATTTTCTATAAATTTCGTTCTTACATATTTTTCAAATTATGTTAATAACTTATTCCATTTTTTTATTTCAAGTTGCTTAACTCTATTTTTCTAAATTTTCATTGCTACTTAAGGGCCTAGTTTGGACCCCCATGATCCTGCACTGATCCAAGAGTGAAAAGGATATTTATATACTTGAAGGGCACTTCATAATATGTCTTGTGGTATTAAAAGGATATTGATTTTTCTCTAAGTGCTTATATAGATGTAGATTGAGGAGGATGCGTTTATGACAAGAAAAGGACAAGTGGTGGTGCATTCTTTTGTGGATGTAGATTGGTCTCTTGGTTGATCAAGAAGAAAGATTTAGTATCTTTATCTATTGCAAAGGTAGAATATATTGTAGCAGTATCTTGCTACACACACCTATTTTGTGGATGGAGAAAACCTTGAAGGATACCAAAGATGTATATGATGAACCAATCTCTATCTTTTATGAAAATACAAGTGCTATTAACATTTCAAATAATCTAGTGATGCCCTCAAGGAAAAAACATATCTCAATATGGCATCCCTTTTTGATAGAGAAATTTGAAAAGAAAGAAGTGAAGCTTGAGTATGTGCCTACAAAGGATCAGGATGCTGATGGGCATTTGCAGGATCATCATGGAAAAAATAGGCTCTTAAGTGGCAATGAAATTCAAAAAAATCAGAGTTAGGCAACTTGACGTAAAAATTTGAATAAGTTAACTATATTATTTCAAAAATATGTAAGAATAGGATCTATTGCAAACTGAATGTAGTTTCTAAAATACTAGGTTTATTTTTATTTTTTTAAAATTTATTTGGTGAAAATTTAAAATTTCAATGTAGTAGTACTTAAATTTCAGGGAATAAATAAGAAGTAGGTGTATGTCTGACCACCCTAACCATAATAAAATGATAATATTTTTTTATAAGATTTTAGATATAAGTAGAAGACTCATGTCCTGATGTGATGCATATTTTATTTCTAATGTTTTTCCAAGTAAATAATTAATTATGATTTTTTTATTACAACTTTTAAAAAATATAAAAACTCGTACATCTTACCACCTTAACTTGGTCAAAAATTCATGAAATTCAATTCTTCTTTTTTTAATCCTATAATATGTGAAGCATAGAATGTGACGCATGTTTTAGATTCAAAAAATGTGATACCCTTTGAAAGCTATAGATGTTTTTCAATCAGCCTATCAATCAAGACTTTAGTCGTAATTCAAATAGAAAATGAATAATAATTATTTATTAAATTCAAAGTAAAGAATACTTTATATTGGTGAACAATTAAGAATCTCCTTTAAAAACCCTTTTCGTTTCATCAATTTTGGGTAAAATAAAAGTCGTCAGCCACATGGGCCATCATATCACTTACATATCGCCACTTTTTGGCCCATCATGATCCTGCACATACCCTGATATATTCACTAAGGCTATTCTTAAGGATAATTTTGAGTATCTCAGGGAGAAGTTAGCAGTAATTACCCCTCCTTGTTTGAAATAGATGCATAAGGATATGCATCAATCAAGTGGAGTTTAAGATTCATTGTTTCTTCTAGACTGATGTTGGAGGCTAGCTCTTAGGGGGAGTAGGTAGTGCCTTGTTCATTGTTGTAGTTAGGAGGAGTAAGTATTGATGTAGGTTGGTGCTTTCCCTTGTCATATGTGCCAAAGGATATGTGCAGTGTTTGATGGTTGATAATTTGTTTTGTGATCCTAAGGGGGAGTATGTAGAGGTATAAAGAGAGAAAGTGTGTCAAAGGGAGAAAGAGATGCAATTGTGTTGTCTTTTTCCATTGATTTCAAAGGAGAGAAAAAAAATATACAAAAAATTGTCCAGCTATAAAAAGGGAGAGAGAGTAATTTGAAAAAGTAGAGTATGGTGTAAGGGGGAGAAGTTGTCTTGTTTGTTGTTGATGGTTTTTCACATCATGTGTTTCCATCAATGAAAAAAGGGGGAGATTGTTGAAAGTATGAGTATTTGGTGTTGTCATTTATGTCAACAAGCTTGGGGGAGATTGTTGCAGGCTTATGATTGTGTTGTTATTGATTATTGGTTATGTTTTTGATAAAAGGGTAAAATGGGTTTTATAGGGACCAAAAACCACAAAGTTTACAAAGCAGAAAAGAGGACACTAAAATCCCACCAAAAAAATAGCTGCTTGAGGAAAGACCATCAACAACTAAACAAAAAGGACCAGAAAGGTCAAGAAGAAAGGAGCATCATAGAAAGCACAAAGAAAACCCCAGGCATTAATTCAGAGTCTTGAGGATAGACTCCGTCTCCGCCTCCAGATTCTACATATCTTTAACCCCCTTTTTAAAAGTTTGAATCATCTTCGGAGTAAGGGGGGCCTTGCACTTTAGATTGCCTCTGGTTCTTCTAGAAATGCCAGCTTCCGTATCCTGGCTTTTATCCTCAGTTTCCTCCAGATCCATGACCAGAGACCCCTGCTGGGCTTTATCAAGCTTCTTAGTCATTGCATTAATGATTATTGGATATGTTGATGCTTTGTTTAGTTGCATTATGTTATCATTAGTAAGTGCTATTGGTGTCAACCTCTAGTGTTGCTTTAATAAGCTTCTATGGATGTATAGTTGAATTAGAGTGGTCATGAGGAAGTGTTGAAGATGATGAGTATGCCTCGAGTGCTTGGTTTCCAAGTGCTTTTGAGAAAATTTGAATAAAAGAGGAAAATAATATGTTGTAGACGTGTTTTGATATACAATGTGGTGCTATGGTTTTGGTCCACATTTCTTCTATCTTGAAGAATTTCTTGTGTGGGTTGGATATGTTAATCAAAGGTATTTAGAGGTTCTATATTTAGAATTTCTTGGTATTGCTAGTTGCGTAGAGAGATTTGTGTTCACCAATGTGTGAATTATATGTTACAGTGGTATTTTGGAGAAATGATTTTGCTATGCATTTCTCCATAATTTGGTTTCTAGTCTTGAAGTTCTAGAAGTGTGTTGATAATGATCATAGCTACCTTAATTCAAAGTTGTTCATGGTTTTATGCTTCAGAAGTTGATTTCTTGAGTTACTGAGTATGGAAGGTAGTCTAAGTGTACTAGGTGTGTACATTCTTCAAGTGAAAGATGTTGCGATGGAATTTGTTGGATTTCAGGGTGTTTATGGAATATTCCAGATTGTATTCAAGTGTTTTGTGTGGTCCACAAGTAATCTTTGGATTTAAGAAAGCATGTAATTAAATTTCAATTTTCTTTACACTGGTTTATCAGACCTTGGGTGTTTACAGTAATTTTGAATTTGTTTTGGTAATTGTGGAAGTGTGATGTGGCATATCTATATGATTTGGGTCCGAGTTAAGATAAGGAGTGGTCTGCTTTCATTCCTTTCCACCATCAGAATGCTTAATGCTGACCTAATTTGAATTTGCATGATTGAGGTGCATAACCGACCTTAGAGAATGTTTTCAATGTTGAATAAGGTATAAATAAGTGATGAGTTGATGGAAAATTGTGTTGTGAAGTGTGTGATATGAATTGTAGAGCTGTGATGTGTGAATTTGTGAAGTGCAGTGTGAACTTAATGAGTTATGCCATTGGAAGCAATGAGTAGAAGTGTCTATAATATTCAGAGAGATTGCAAACGTGTTGGTGATTTTTTGGTGGATCTATTCTATTGCATTGAGATGGATTTATCACTATAACACTCTTCTTTCTTCTTTTTTGTAATCTAGCAGTGATCCTTTAGTAGTGAGGCCTTCTTTCTTTTGGGCAGTGATTTCATTGATAGTGAGCCTATTGTATTCGTTGTTAGGTATGTGTAGGATCATCATGGAAAAAATAGGCCCTTAAGTGGCAATAAAATTCAAAAAATCAGAGTTAGGCAACTTGACATAAAAATTTGAATAAGTTATCTCTATTATTTCAAAAAAATATAAGAATAGAATCTGTAGAAAATTGAATGTAGTTTCTAAACTACTAGTTTTATTTTTTTTTTAAAAATCTATTTGGTGGAAATTTGAAATTTCAATGCAGTAGTACTTAAATTTCAGGGAAAAAATAAGAAGTGGGTGTTTGTTTGACCACCCTAACCACAATAAAATGATAAAAAAAAATTATAAGGTTTTAGATATAAGTAGGGGACACATGTCTCAATGTGATGCATATTTTTTTGTAATTTGTTTCCAAGTAAATAATTAATTATGAATTTTTTATTACAAATTTTAAAAGATATAAAAACTCGTATGTCTAACCACCTTAACTTGGTCAAAAATTCATGAAATTCAATTTATTTTTTAATCCTATAGTATGTAAAGCATAGGATTTGACACATGTTTCATATTCAAAAAATGTGATACTATTTGAAAGCTATAAATGTTTTTCAATTAGCCTATCAATCAGGACTTTAGTCGTAATTCAAATAGAAAATGAATAATAATTATTTATTAAACTCAAAGTAAAGAATAATTTATATTTGTGGAAAGATGAGAATATCCTTTAAAAACACTTTTCATTTCATCAATTTTGGGTAAAAAAAAAGTCGCCAGCCACATTGACCATCATATCACTTAGATATCGCCACTTTTTGGCCCATCATGATCTTGCACATACCCTAATATAATTACTTTATATTGTGAGCTAATCCTCACCATGGTCTTTCCCTTCTTGGGTTTTCCACATAAATTTGGTGTTCTATTGTGCATGTTTTTGATGTGTCTAAGTTTTTTGTTGTTTACTTTCATGCTAAATCATTCTAATAGATCAAGGATTAATTTAGTTAATGTGGATCTGAATATTTATGTGATTTTTGAAGTTTTAATGTATAACTCATTCACCCCCCTCTCATTTGTCTTGTGTGCATTCAATAGGTCCCTCCTTTGAATAAATATAGATTTATTGGTAAATTTCATTTTGCATGAGTGTCTTATGAATTTTCATGAGATTATATTCTGATGTTTTGTTGATTTTATTTAAGAAAATATACAATTCTTGGTGATTTTTTTGGGATGAATTCCTTACAACTTTTAAGGAGATTAAATGTTACAGATGTTGTCTCAAGTTTGTTTATGGAAATATATTTCTTAGTAAAGAAAATTTCCATGAGTGTCGTATGAGTTTTCATAAGATTATATGTTGAAGATGTTTTGTTGGGTTTGTTTGAAATTGGGAAATATTTGTTTGGTTGATGCATTTATGATTCTATTTTTCCCATTTGGTGAGTACTTTTAAGGGTAAATGCAAAAATATGGGGGACCAAAAAGGGGTCTTAAGTGGCTACCTTTTTTCTAAAATTAGGAAAGACTAACCTTAGATGAGAAATTGAAGATAGTTACACTCAAAATATGAAAATTCAAGAAAAATACTTGAGTCCTTGTGCTCCAAATCTACTTTTTAAACAGCAATTTTTTTCTAAATGCTAGAGATTAAGAAGTTCAAAAAAGGGGGCCACACAAATTTTTCTTGTTTTTCTTCAAAAATCCATAACACAACATGTGGCCCAACTAAAATGTTATTTATTTTATTATTTAAAAAGTTGATTTGGTGAGAAATTAACTAACAGGCCATGTAGTTTATCCTTATTTTTTTGCTAATTTTTTAATGAATACATGATTATTTACTAATTTTCAAAGTGGAAACATCCAAAAAAATAGAAAATTGAGTGTACTCCCGCCTGAAATTTTGAAAACTATTTGAAAATATTTTTTTGAATGTGTAGAATGGAGTCTAGTTTCTAAAAATGTAATTTATTTAAAATTTTGATGAATGGTTAAAAAATAAGGTCAAAATTGTAAAGCCAAAAATACCAAACATTGATTTTTGAGAAAAATTGAAGAAAAACCTAAAAGGATTGATAAATAGTGCTCAATCATTCACATATGCCTTCAATCGAGTCTTTGTAAAAATAGATCATTCCCTCAATATAGAAAAGAGGATTGTCCAGTGACAACACCTTGATGAACGAATTCACAAGAAAACCCCAGCCACCTCGCCAGGTAGAGAAACTAGTCCCCTCCTCAATAGGAAAAAATTGACAATAAGGTAACTTTGAAATTTAAAAAATTTCAAATACCAAATAATCTCCACCAAATAAATGATCTCAGACTCTGATGAAAAATCTTAGCGGAAGAAGTTGCAAATAGTCAATTTTGATACCATGTTGGTTTAAATTCACCTCCCAGAAGCACAATCCACGATATAAACCTTCACAAATATGAGATAAGCAAAGCTCTTTCACCAAAGAGTGACTAATAATTGAGATTATAAATAATGTACATTGTCCTTTCTTATAAAGGCAAGGGGAAAGCTAGTAAAACTTAACCAACAACAACTACCAATTAATTAAATACATTAATAAAATATAATTTATTATGCTTAAGTAAACTTAAGTAGGTAAATATCCTATTTAATCTAACACCCCCCCCCCCCTTAAGTGCAAGTTAGGGAGATTATTATGCAATATTAAATGCAAGATGGGTCCTAGATACAAGGCCATGTTAGGTACCCATGCACAACTACAAATGAAAGAAAAATAAATTTCTCACAATCAAAAAAAAAGAGAAAAACCCAGTGGGAGAAAAATCCTCTCCAAAAGAGAGAAATGAAAAATAAGATGCATGGATGGAGGACTCAATAACACCCCCAAAGGACTACATACATCATGTATATATAATCAATGATCCTCCAATAGAAAGGATAGAAGGAGACTACATAGCCCCACATAATGAATAATGTCCTGCATAAATGGTAAGTGCTTAAAGGAAAAACATAATCCAATGCCTAACAATAATATTTCCCCCTTTGGGAAGAAGATAAACCAAGTACAAATACAAGAATGATTTCCATTCTGGATAGGAATTAGCAAGTGAAACCCAAATGTAGGATGATAATATCTCTAAAATCTACTCATGTGTCACCAAGACCTTGGAAGATGATGCCATGAACCAATTAGGAACATTTCCAATCACAATAGAAAGTAACAAACAAGGTACCACTATAAATTAATTTTAAAAATTCTCCAAGGACAAGGATGGAGTGACAAAAATTGTACCACGACTATAATAAAATAGGAAAATTAATCCTTCAAATGTGTCTTCCAAGTCTGAAATGTGAGATTCCATGAGTAATGAACCAATGTCTGACAAATAGGAATCCCAATCAGGAAGACTATGATAATCTTGTTGCTCAAGAATGATGGAAGTACTTAATGAAGGTGGATCAACTATCTCTGACAAAGAATCAAGAAACTATGAAGCAACTGCAACCTTATCTAAAGTCTCAAAAACCTTCCAAAGGATCACAAGCATGGTTTATCTTCTCTGGAGAATAACGAGGCACATTAGAATTTAAAAGAGGATCATCAAGAGATGGCGGAGTATCATGATCTCCATATGATTCTCGAATGTAAGTCCAAAGAGCATAAGGGCACTCAAAATGAATAAGTTATTCGAAAAGGTCATCATTTATATATGTAACATAGGGAAAATCTAAAAGGTGATAATGTTGTAACAAACATACACAATTAAACCCTAATAACAATGAAGCACAAAGGAGATAAAAGCATAAAGAAAAGGAAATGTTTCACCAAATGTCTTCAATGCCTCCATGTTTAACCTTCATTGCACCTTCTCCATTTTCTGCAAATATGAAGTTTTTTGCCCTTAGATTTCTTTGTGAGAAAATATTGACTATGAAAAAGACCTCGCAAATATTGAAGGATTTAATAAAGAAATGCAAGAATGCAAGTATAGATGAGAAGAAGTCGTGAAATGAGACTAAAATTGCCATTTTATAGAAAAGTCAATTTTAGATGAATGGCCAAGATGGAAAGATGAAAGATGCCCTAAGATCAAAGGTTGAAATTAAATGTGACAACCATCACTTAGGGTTAGGGAAAAGTTAGGTTGAAAATTTGAAATGAAGGGATGAGATTTAATTTTAGAAAAATCAAATCAATGGACAATGTTGCATGTGACAAGAGATAAGTGGCACAAAAAAAGAGGAAAGTGGAGAATTAAAATAGAAATTGATTTAAGAGATAAAAATGACCTTTTGAATTAAAAATCAATTTAATTCAAAAGTGGTGGGCCATGTGGCAGTAAATAATGTTTTTAAATTATTTACTTGGAGAGAAATTAGAAAGTGGACAATTTTAAATAAATGATTTAATTTAAAATTAGAAAAAGACAAAGTGGATAATAATTAACAAATCAAAGAGATTTATTTAATTATAGAAACATGATGTATTTAAATAAATAAATAAATTTTATTTATTTAAATAATCAAGAAGAAATAGAAAGAAAATGATTTTATTTAAACTTAGAAAAAGCCAAAGTGGGGAATAATTAAATAAATTTAAGAATATATTTAATTATAGAGTGACATAAGGAATTAGCGACGTATTTAAATAAAATAAATGTAATTCATTTATTTAAATAGCCAAGAGGAATAACAGACATGAATTAAATAAATAATTAGAAATTATTTAATTAATAGTTGAAATTGGACTATAGGACATAATTAAATATTTTAATTATGCTGCGAAGAAACATGATAAGACATAAAAAAATGTGGTTTGCGGGTCTAGGCAATTTTTATGTGTCTACAATATGATAAAAAATAACTCTAAAGTCATTAGCCCTATATCCTTTCCGAATAATATACCCACAACACGTACTTGGAATAGGAGCTTCATTACACAAATATGGCAATAGATTATGGTCACTAAGATGAGTGAGAATAAAATCACTCCATTTCCTAAAGTTCCCTTTCTCCAAAGAAACCATTATAACTGATAATTCTTCAAACTTTTCAAAGATAGTTATAAAACCCTCCAAACAAGAGTCTTCAAAATTTTCAAAGATAGTTATAACAACCTCCAAACAAGAATTATAAGATTAAAAAACATGATTTGGTGCAAAAATTGGTGGGTCACATTGCTTGATCTCCATGCGAACACCAAGAAAACCCCAACCACCTCACAAAGTAGAGAAACTAGTCCTCTCATCAATATGAAAAATTGGCAATAAGGTAACTTTGAAATTTAACAAATTTCATATGTCAAATAATCTCTACCGAATAAATGATCTTAGACTCCAATGAAAACTCTCAGTGGAAGGAATTGCAGATATTTGGCTTTGATACCATGTTGGTGTAAATTCACCTCCCAAGAGCACAATCTACGATATAAACCTTCACAAATCCAAGAGAAGAAAATCTCTTTCATGAATGAGTGAATAATAATTGAGATTATGAATAATGCACATTGGCCTTTCTTATAAAGGCAAGGGAAAAGCCAGTGAAAATGTAACTAACAACTACTACCAATTAATTAAATGCACTAATAAGCTATAATGCATTATGCATAAGTAAACTTAAGTAGGTAAATAACGTATTTACTCCAACACTCAAAACTTTAAAAATTTACATGATTAGATAGCTAAGAGAGAGCTTAACATTATCCTGGTGTTTTTAACTTCACATTGAAACACATGAAAAATTTATGGGGAGCATGCTCGAGATTATCTCAATTTCTTTATAATTTTCAAAAACATATCTTTGGACATTGAAAGGTCATTCCAAGACTTTCAGTTGGAAGCCCAAGGCAAATCCAAGATAAAGGCTTGGAAATTTCTAAGGAAAACAAGAACATGAGTGCATTATAACATGCTCACATTATTTTTGATTTGAAAATTTCTCTTTCTCCTTCTCTTTCTGTGAAACTATATACATGAAATAAAAATTTAAGTCACTTTCTTATACTTTATGTTATATTTCATGTATATAGTTTTAGGATTTTTGAGAATGGTTTTCGATCTCTAGCAGTTATAATGTAGATTCTAGTTTTTGGAAGATCTTATAGTTTTTAAGATAGATAAATTTCAATAAAGAGCATGTAAAAACACAATAATAAGTAGGCTCCCATCAACTTAATATATGTCTCCCTATCTCCATCACTTTCTCTACCTCTCTCCTGGGAATGTGCAAGATCATCATGGAAAAAACATGCCCTTAAGTGGCGACGAAAATTAAAAAAATCAAAGTTAGGCAACTTGGCATAAAAATTTGAATAAGTTATCTATATTATTTCAAAAATATGTAAGAATAGAATCTATATCAAATTGAATTTATTTTCTAAACTACTAGGTTTATTTATTAAAAAAAATCTATTTGGTGAAAAATTGTAATTTCAATGCAGTAGTACTTAAATTTCAGGGAAAAAATAAGAAGTGGGTGTCTGTTTGATGACCCTAACCATAATAAAATGATAATATTTTTTTATAATATTATCAGAACTCATGTCCCGATGTGATGCATATTTTTGTTTGTAATTTTTTTTCGAGTAAATAATTAATTATGATTTTTTTATTATAACTTTTAAAAAATATAATAACTCGTATGTCTGACCACCTTAACTTGGTCAAAACTTCATGAATTTCAAAAAAAAATTCCAATACTATAGTATGTGAAGAATGGAATGTGATGCATGTTTCGGATTTAAAAAATGTGATACCGTTTGAAAGCTATAGATATTTTTCAATTAGCTTATCAATTAGGACTTTACTCATAATTCAAATAGAAAATGAATAATAATTATTTATTAAATTCAAATTAAAGCATGATTTATATTGGTTAAATATTTAAATCTCCTTTAAAAACCATTTTCATTTCATCAATTTTAGGTAAAAAAAATTTGTCTACCACATGGGCCATCATATCCCTTACATATCGCCACTTTTGGCCCATCAGATCCTACACATACCCTCCCCTAAGCTTGAGATATAAACCTCCCTCTCTCTCCCCTTCCCACTCCTCTCCTCTCCCCCATCTCTCCCTCCTTCCCTCTTACTTTTCTCTACCTCACCTCTCTCTCCTCCTACCTCTCTCTCCTTCCCTCTCTCTCTCTATCTCTCTCTATTGTTCCCTCTCTAATTCTCTCTATCTCAACTCTATCTCTTCTCCCCTACCTCTCCCTCCCTTTTCCCTTCCTTTTCTCTCTATTTTTCATTATTTCCCCCTCCTCCCCTCTCTCTCTCCCCCTTCCCCATCTTTCTATTTATCTCTCCTTCCCTTTCTACATTCCATTTTACCATTCTCTCTTTGTTTCTCTCTCCTTCCATCCATACTCTATATTTTATCATTCTCTCTCTCTCTCTCTCCCCCTCCCCTTCCCTCTCTTCTCTATATTTTACCATTCTCTCTCTCTTTCTCTCTTTGTGTATTTATGTGTGTGTGAGTATTGACTAAGTCTGAAAAATTATAAAATCTTCTAAAATTTAGAATTTTCATTATAACTCTTGGAAATTTGAAACCAATCTCAAACATCCTAAAACTATATGCATTAAGTATAATTTTTTAAGGGATAAAATTGGAATGGATTATTAACAATGAATTCAATCAATAAAATCAAAATGAAATATTAAAACCCACATACCAATGAGATTTAATTGTGCTATTTATGCGTAATGAATCACAAGATGTTAGAAAAACCAAATAAAACATATGAAATCACAAACAATAAACAATCTTACCATCCCATTGTGGAGTAACTTGTGTTGTTCAAAATGTTGGATTGCTTCAACACAAAGCCTCCATGATAACTAGAAAAATCTTGGCGTGTGGTGACTAAGATGCTATGATAAATGCTCTCAATTGCTCAAGATGAATGCTCAAATGGACATGAATTAGCTGTGAAAATTTTGGGTAATGAATGTGAAGAATGAAGGGTTATTTTATATATTTTAGGAAATTACGTCAACGATCTAGATTAAGAGGTGGTGATTTGAGATCAAAGGTTGAGAATGAATAAGAGAAATTGATTGCCCAATTAACTGACTACAACTACTTGCAAGATTCTAGTTAACTAGTTGAATGAGATATTGATTGTAGTGTTAAGTCAATTGATTGATGAGAAGACTTTGAGTGAGTGGAAGTTAAGATAATTAACTAATCATAAGAGTGATTAATTAATATGAGTTGACTCCGAGTGAGTGTTAGTGAATATTTGAGAGAATAATGCATGACATAATTAATTATTGGAGGAACGTGCAAGATAAGATTGATTAATAAATATTTTTTTTATTAATCAATGGATGATGTTTGAGATAAAAGAGGAGAATTAAATAATTAATGTAATTACTTAATTTAGAAGAAGTGTGAATGATAAATAATTAAGTAAATAATAATAATTTATTTAATTTAATGATGTGGAAGATAACTCACCGAGTGCAAGTTTACTAGTTGCATGAGAAGTGAGCTGAAAGAAAGTGAAGTTAAAAAATAAATTTAGATTTGCATGAGAGGATAATACTTAATTAAATTAATTAATTATTTGAGGAATGTGCAAGTAGAAACTAGATAAAAAAAAAAAAATTTATTCATGATGAATGGATAATGTTGAGAGAAGATGGATGATTAAATAATTAAATTAATTAGTTAATTTAGGAAGAGTGGGTGAATATTAAGAATTAAATAAAGAATTAAAAATAGAATTAAATAAATAGAATTTATTTATTTAATCAAGAAGAATAAAGAATCAAAAACAAAATTAAATAAATAGGATTTATTTAACTAATCAAGAAGATTAATTGAGTTAAAGATATAATTAAATAAAAATGATTTATTAATTTAATCAAGAATATTAATTGAAATGAATTAATTAAATAACATAAAGTCTTTTAATTAATAGTGGAAATATAATTTTAGACAATAATTAAATAATTAAACATTATTTAATCATTAGGAAAAGATGAATATTAGTGTTAAAATGCTAGTTTGTAGGCTAGGACAATGTTAGGTATGGGCGAGAATTTTTTTAGGTATCTACAAACTTAATGTATAAGAAACTAAATGTCTATATATAAATTTTAACTTATACTTTAAGTTATATGTCATGTATATTGTTTTACTGGAAGAGAAGGAGAAAGAGTAAGAGAAAGATGAAGAATAAGAGAAAGAAACATTTTCAGAGGAAAGCATAACGTGAGTGCATTATAATGTGCTCACATTATATGAAATCTCATAATGTGAGTGTGATAATTATGAGCAATTCATAATGCAAGCATGTTATAATGCACTCATGTTATGTGGAAACCATAATACAAGTGTGTTTCATTATAACACACTCACATTTTCATTTTTTAAGGACCACAAAGTGGACTGGCCACTTTTTGGTCCCCCATCTTGATGCACATGCCCTTAATCCCCCCTACTTATATGAATCTTATCAGAATTCATATGTTTTGTTTGAGTTCTTGGGTGTTTTTGAGTTGTAGTTATATTCACCTTATCATGTTATGTAGTTTTATTCACCTTATCATCCACCTTCACACATTTTACATTCCACTTCACCAACTTTGGAAAACTTTTGGGACACATCACCACTTTATACTTAGGTATTTATCAAACCAATCCCCTAGCTTAGCTACTTTTTGTGTGAAATGCATCCCTTTTGCATAAACTTAGTTGAGTTAGTCATCACATTTTTGAGCTAGTCTATCTTGAAGGTCACAGGTCTACCTTAAATATTTACAAGTTCATTAAACACCCTTTATCCAAGACATAAAAACATCAAACCTATAGTCAAAAGTGTTTCCTAGAAGTTTAGAAAGTTTATCTCCCATATCACTCACCCCTTTCATCATCCACTCACATCATTGGTCGTAAACACCTTAGAAGTTTACTTTTGCAACAAGATCAAAAAACAAGAGAAACATGGGGAAAAACAAAAATTTACCTACCATGAGTGAAACAAACCAAAAAAGCCTTGGAATGAATGAGTTTAATCCTAGAGGTTTAAAAATTCCACCCTAAAATCCATACTGTATGGGATCATCATATCCTACAAACTATGACACAACAAATATGGGATTCCAAATCAAAACTTTGGAACATCTTGTCACATGATAGATTTAAATCAATTTCAAAACTTACCAATCTATCAACCAAATGATCAAAGCATGATTCTTCATCAAAACAACGTTAGCTCACCAAGTCAATACATGTCAAACATGAACGTACCAAATGTAAACATATCAAATATGAACATGTCAAATCCACACTTGTCACACTATGGGATAGATACATTCACACCTTAAAACATGATTCAATACCCACAACATCAACCACATCCTCAAAATCCATACCAAAATCAACTACATCAAGGGTTTCAAAATCAATATCAAGATCAATATCTACAAAATCAAATTTCCCTAAATTCACTTACCAAAATAGTTGATACACTTCTCCAACAAACATCTCCACCTCCAAATCAATACACTCTTCATCAAAATCATCAAAATACTAATGTGTATCCACAACATCAACCAACAAATCTCCAACATCAAGACATTGGATATCAAGAAGGACAACATCAACAACATGATCAATCACAAAAATATCAATCACTACAAAAATCACAAGCTTCACAAGATAATAACACCATTACCAAATGTGAATACACTCGGTTAGGGGAGCCAATTAAATCAACATTAAACGTTAGTCCATGCCAAACATATCAATCTTCCAAAGTCATTAAATGGGGGTGAACCTAGTGTCAAGTTCTAATGGTACAATGATAATGCTTATTGTAAGTACCATAGCACAAAAGGTCATGACACATAAAATTGTATCAAACTCAAGAAACTCATCCAAGACCTCATTGATCAAGGAACAATAACTATTGATGATAACAATCAAGATTTAATATTAGATGATCATATTGACAATGTCTCTACCTCTTCCAATGATAAAATCAACATACCTCAAGATTCACTTCATAATCATTATCAAAATCCCTCACCAATATCTAACAATGATCCATTTCAATAAATTTTAACATCATATGACCTCATGGTTGAAGACATCGACAAGGCTTCTACCATAATTCTTGAGGATAAAATTCAGGATTCATCTCCCAATGATCATGTTAACAATGTCTCTACATTACCCAGTGAGTTAGATGACATACCTCAAGAATTTATTCTAAAGCATGATCAACATATTTCACCGAAGTCTAGCAATGACCCTTTCCAAGATATATTGACATCATTTGAACTCATGGTTGCCAATATTGAAGAAATCCATAATTCAACACTTGATCCAAATTCACTTAATGATCAAGAAAATATCGAGCCGATGCCCATGCACAATGAATACATTCAAGAACCCTTTGCAAATAATCCATCCTTTGAAATTGATCCATGTCAAGAACATGAACCAAATCATATTAAAGATAAGACCACATAGAGTCAAGATCAAGGATCCATATCTCCAGGATACTACCAAGATCTAATGGGTATTCTCCAATCCATATAAGATGTCACAAATAATGATCATATCCATATATCACACACTCATCCATCTACCCATGAGATGCTAACTCCTAATGGGCATGTAGACGGTCTTCATCCAAAACAAGATTCTCATACTCTTGATATCATTACCAAGGAACAAGAGTCTCCTACTCTTAATATCTTTACACATGATAAAGGCATAGAAAAATCTATAGAAATATTAAAAAAAAATCATGAAGAGGACCTCCACATGGATGGTGAATCAAAAACATCCTTTACAGAGCAAGCAAAAATGGGTCATGAGGAAGAATCCTATATTTGTTTTTTCAAGCATCCACACCATTTGAAGAAGCAACAAAATCAAACACATCCTCCATATAGATTGAAGAAAGTGACTATGAGGATATCAATCATTATCAAGAATCAACAAAGCTAAACAATCTTGAACAACAAGGAAACGGTTTGTCAACAATAGAATAAAAACATGTTAGTAATAATCCCATAATACTGGGGGCAACTTTATCTAGCGCAAAACACCAACATGGGGAGCACAAAGAGTCCTTTCGATTAAATGGCTACCAACATTCCAACCATTCATATCATGAATCATCTTCCATGTATCTTTCACCCACTAATTGGGACCAACCACAAGAAAGAGGTCTATTTCAAAGAAAATAGAAAATTATTGAAGCAAAAGAATTGACAAAGAAAAATGGACAAGAAAATTCAAATGGATACCAAAGCAAAATAAAGAAAATCATCACTATCAAACTCCATTAGTTAAAGAAACTATGCTCAATAAAGTCAAAAAGGGAAACGTATCCATCAAAACTATCCATCAATACAAAATAAAGCTTCAAGAGTGACCTGCAAGGTATATCAAGAAGTTGGTCTCAATCAAATCTCCATATCCACCCATCATTGCTCATCATCCCAAGTTTGGAGAATCAAAGATTCCAAACAGTTGACCAATCCATCTACATCTCGTATCCCTAAACACATTTCACCATCCACTTCGACATCCATGGTATCCAACTCTCATATTGACCGTGTATTGGAAACAACTATTTATCATAATGACTCTAAGGTCACTCTATCATGATGTGCACATCTAGGTAAGGTTAACTCTGGTATCAATAAAGAAGATGGAAAAATCCAAGGGTTACATTCAAGCACCTGTATCTTAGCAAAACAACTACTCCAAGAAGGATATTGTTGGCACATCATGATAGAAACAACATCTATTTCAGAACCAACAAGGTCTACATCAACACCACTAGGTGGTTCAATATGAGCATAAACTTTCAAAAAATCAAAAAATCAAGAAAATAGTCAAGAGAAAAAATCATCCTCTAGTGAAAACCACTTTGGTGGCGCTTCAAACAAGTACCATGATGAAAACCTGGCAAACAAGCCTCAATAATAATGATAAGTATATTGCATTTGAAGATGCCCCAATGGGGAATATGTGGTGGTCATGCGAGTATCAAAGTTTTGACTCAAAAAATATTACATATAGGATATTATGGGAGTAATATAAAAGACGATATTCATAAAAATTTACTCAAAAATGGCTTAAATGTCAACCACAGAAAAATCTAGAACATGCACCTACTCATGAGCTTCATACATTTAGCTATCCCTTTCTATTTCTACATATAGGGATTAGATTTAAATTTAAAAATATTTCCCCAACTTATTCGAAAGAAAAAACTTTCAATATTATTAATATAAATTAGTTTACAAAGTGGGTTGAAGATACCCCCCTTAAATCTACTATATTTTTTGATATATGTGTATTTCACATAGAAAGCATAATTTAATTTTTTTCTTTCCTTCACTCACTATTACAAACAATGGTGCATCCTTCAAAAATAAAGAAGTGAAAATTTTCTTACATCATTTATATATTCAATAATTTTTCTCTTCTCCATATCACCTATAATGTAATGGTCAAGGAGAACAAACAAATTAAAAACTTGAGAAAATTTTATGAAAAAAATGATGATAAAACATGGTATTGATAGCATACATAACTTGTAACTATTTTATGGGCATATCACACTAGCATCCAAATTCATAAGGGATACACTCCTTATTCATTTCTTTATGGTATTGAGACATTATACATTTAGATTTATAGATTGCATCCTCGCACATGTCCCTTCAAGGAATAATTTCATATAGGGAATGTATGTTACAATTAACTTGAGATAATTGATGACATAAGAGTCCATGCAATAAATAATCTACAAACATATCAATGGTAGTTGAAGAAAAATTATAA